>CM024519.1:16938105-17423590 GCA_014182375.1 Eucalyptus virginea
TTGAGTCAACATTCTCCAACTTATTCATTAGTGTAGGTGGAGGTTGATGTCATCCTTCAAGTAGCTTTAAGATCACCTTTATCGCTCGATCATAAAATTTTGCATTAACTCATTGGAATATTTGCAATTCTAGTCTTCTTTATACTTGCTACATCCATAGAATCTTTTCTTAGGATTCAACCGAGTCCCACATGTTCCTCTCAGATTCGATAACCTGCAACAACAACAACACTTATCATCTAATTCGTTTTTTTGGAACAATTGTGAGCCATTGCTAAAGCTTCTGTCTTCCATTTGTAAGATTGAGTTGATAATTTTAGGGGAAAATCGAAGTAGGTGCTCAAATTGGCCGGTTAGGGTTCTCAACTTTGGGTTCTCTTTCAATTTATGGATTTAGGATTCTTACTTCAGGGGAAAGATGCCAAACAGCATTGCTTTACTATTTACATGCTGACTATACTATCAGGCAAGTCACATTGGTTTAAAAAATTAATAAAAAAGCGTCATGTTGGATTTCTGGCCAATTAAATCAGTGTAGGCACTGAAATGATCGTTTTTATAAATTTTTGACACTTTAAGTGATCTGAAATAAACTTTTAGCACTCTAATGTACTTACCCCATTATTTGTTGTAGGTTGGTTTGATATACATGAATTTCAAAGGCCAATCCCGAGGCACTTGTTTAATGTCATCAATTGTTTGGAGTTGCTTGAACTTGTTTGGATTTATATTATTGTGTTTGGTTGCATTGTATGCATGATATGATTTTGAATGCTAGTTTAGCATTAGCTTAGGATTAGAATAGTCCAAATGTGACCCTTGGAAGAGGTGGCAAAGAAGACTTGAAGACGGCAACATGGTTGATGTCCAATTAGACCTTTGTCTATTTGTACCCATTCATTCCTCGACATATATCTCGAGTTTTCAATTATAAACACCCGATGAGTTGCGAGTTTTCTTTGTATCGTACTTAGTGTATCTTTTATATGCTTACCTTGAGTGTTTACTTTCTTGGATTGCAATTTCGATTATTTGATTGTTTTCCTGTTCATTTTTTATAGCTAATGTATAATGGCACGAACGAATCATCCATATGCGATCATTTAGCATTACGATTCAAGTTGCATGAAAATATAAAAAGACCGCTTGACCACTTTAGATAATAACCCAACTCATAGGTACCAAAATGGCGCTAATAGACTGTTGGGATAAGTGCAATAGAAGTTCTAAAACTTGTTACAAAAATACAATTGAGTCTTAAAACATAAAAAAAAGTGCATATCGAGTCCTAAAACTTGAAAAAAGTATAATCGAGTCTTAAAACTTGTCAAATTGGTTTAATTGAGTCATAAAGTTAATACCGTTAGACTTACTAACGGAAAATGCTGAAGTGGCATTTTAAATGATTTTTATTTTCCATGTGGCTTTAAAAATTATTATTTTTATTCAAAATTACATTTAAAAACTAAAAAGAAAAGATAAAAATTATTTAAAAAACTGTTAAAAAAAAGAAAAAGATAAAATGGCAGCTCCCCCGCCGCCACCGCCGCTACCCATTGCCGGAGGGATCGACGATGGTCGCCAGCCTTGGGCGGAGGTTGCGACCCTCATGAGGGCCGGCGTGCCCGGATCTAGGTGCCCTTGCCTGTGCCAGGCGAGGTCGTCGGCCCTCGCATGGGGGCGGCGAGGCCTCACCTTGGTGGGGTGGCGGCTAGCGACCGTTGTCGGCCCCTCAGGCGATGGGCGGTGACGGTGAAGGAGCTGCCATTTTCTTCTTCTTCTTTTTTTTAACAGTTTTTAAAATAAATTTTAGCTTTTCTTTTTAGTTTTTAAATCTAATTTTGAATAAAAATAATTTTAAAAATCCACGTGGAAAATAAAAATCATTTAAAATGCCATGTCCATGCCATATCAGCATTTTTGGTCGATAAGTCCAACGGTGTTAATTTTATGACTCAATTGAACCAATTTGACAAGTTTTAGGACTTGATTACACTTTTTGCAAGTTTTAGAACTCAATTGCATTTTTGTAACAAGTTTTAGAACTTTTATTGCACTTATCTTTAGACTTTTTATCGTAACCCAAGTCCTCGAACCTATGAAATCTCTAGTTCTGTGGAAATCAAGGGAGGTCTCCTAACCATTGATTGGCTTTCTAGCTAGCTTCCAACAAAGATGCTAGTAGCGACTCATAGATAATGTTTTTAGATTTTCTAAATTATTTATAATGAACTATTGTTGCTCAAGGTATGAGTTTGGGAGACCCACGTTTGTAATCAATGGACCAAGCATAGCCCACCGACTAGTCGTTGCTTTTGAAGTCGTCTCTTTTGAGGACGTTTGCTCGGACCGTTGTATGAGCAAATACCCCTAAATCTATCCATTAGAGGAATATCTTCTTGCCTCAAAGGGTAGGTTGCGACACTTGTTTAATTACTTTATTGTGCTTCCACTTGCAAATAAATCAATAAGAAATTAATTAAATATGACACGTGTAGCACGCAACGTACCTAGGGTGTTGCAGTCCATCATCAGTCACCGGTCCAATTAGGTGGTTGCGTTAGGCAATTATCTAATTCAATCTTGAACTTGATATTTTATTTCCAGGATAAGTACACTAATGGTGCCATAAGTTGTGTACGGCTCTCACTTTGGTGCCAAAAGTTTCCGTTGGATCATTTAAGTGTCAAAAAATTTGAAAAATGTTCACTTTGATGCCAACGCCGATCTGATCGGCTGGAAATCTAACGTGGCATTTTTTTTATTAATTTCTTATGCTGATGTGGCTCGCCGGAGTTTCCATTAGATCACTCAGGCCTTCAAACGACGTTGTTTTAGCATCCTAACACCAAAACGACGCTGTTTTGTGTCTTTCCCCAAAATTCAAAACTCTAAATCCCCAAACGACGCCGTTTTGTGTTGTCTTCTTCCCCGAACAGATCTAGCAACACCAATGCGCCGAACCAGCAACACCAGAAGCGCAAAACCAACAACACCAGTAATTTTCTAGAAAAGAAACCACGCATTCGCCTCCGCCCTCCCCCAGTAGTTTTTCCCCATTTTCAATCACCTTATCAACCTGTCAAATCCCTGAATCTCAGCCCCACCATTGCCTTTTCCCAAGGAATATCGTTGGGTGCAGAGGAAACGCGAGCTCGAAGAATCTCTAGAAGCACGAGCGATTCGACCAATGGTAGTCGTGAAGATCTAGAACGCCACGGAGGTTGTCGGCGAAGCCAGTTGCTACGAAGGCGGCGGCCGTGGTCCCGCCATCCCCTCCTCCACCCTCATCGTCGATACCTCCCTCTCTCGGGATTTTCTGTTCGTTTTTTTTTTTCTTTTGTCTTGCTGTGGCAAGCAACTACGATGGAAGTCGAGGGATGGCGGTTGAGTGACGGTGGCCGAGGGACGGCGGCCGAGCGACGGCGGACGAGCAATGGCGGACGAGCAATGGCAGACAAAAAAACCCTAATTTCAATCTCCAAATAAAATAAAAAAAACGGCGTTGTTTTTGTGAGGCTATCCACTTAAGGAAGACGGAAAACGACGTCGTTTAAAAGGCTTCTCGATTTTTTTTTTTTTAAATATAAAAGTCACGTAATCATTTTGGCTGGAATCTGTCGTCGGTGGCAGCAAAGTGATCGTTTTTCCTTCGATTTGGCACTTAAGTGATCCGGCGGAAACTTTTGGCACCAAAGTGAGCGCCGTACACAACTTATGGCACCATTAGTGTACTTATCCATTTTATTTCCTAATTTGAACTAATTTGATCTTGAGGGTTTTAGGCATTATCTGATAGGATTCGATTGAAAAAAAGTCAGAGATAATCATTAATTTGAGTTGTGAGATGACGAATCTTTTTTTGATTATGTTTGATTTTATTGTAGGTAAGTGCCTATCAAGATTGCGATATAATTATTAATTTGAACCGTGAGATGACATGTCATTTTTTTAATTGTGCTTGAGTGACTTATTAAGATTGCGATATTTGTTAACTTTAGATGCAAGACGAGGGATTACTTTTTTGGGTATCGTAATCTTTTATTTGAATCTTGATGGATATCCTAAATGGTTTTTGCTATGTTTAAAATTTTGATTAGATAGAATTGCTACTTTTAGTGAATGAAAAATACGAAAATATTGCATATAGGTATTTTTAGATGATATTGCCTAGTTTGATTCAGATTACGTGCTAGGGTATTTTTAGATGATGTTGCATGTTCAAAATGGTTTTGCAAGATATGATAACCTACTTCCTATGCTTGAAGGGAGCCAAAAAGTCATTTCTCTCTCTTCTATTTCTTTTCCCATCATCTTCTTCAACTTTCAGTCATGAGGGAGGGTTTGAGCTAGCCTCACCCCCTTGTCTCTCTTTTATTGATTTTATTTGCGTTTTATTGTTCTTTTCTTGCCTTTTTTGCTCTCCCAATTGGATTTAGGATCTCTCCTCTCGATTGAGTTCTCAATTCGAGCATTTGAACTCCCCCAATCAAGTTCTAAATGTGGATGCTATCCTCTCCCAATCTAAATCTGGAAGTCTCATAAATATGTTTTTGGAGATCCGATGCCTCTCTGCTCTATTTGTGTACATGTTCTCTACCTCCAATTCCAATGATAATCATAGGAGTTTTGATATCTCATTGAATTACAAATATTTGCCCATCCACTTTTTAGATATGTGTTTGTTTAACCTATTCTGGTTATCTCCATACGATGATGGTATAGAGGAAGCCAAACCTAAGTGTGCATCGCCAATTAGTAATGTCATAATTATTGGAAAAGGAATTTCTGGCGTGTGCTCATTATTGATAATGACACAAGATCCAATGTGCCAATTTTGTTTGATAGATCTGTTAATATTTTGTGCTTAACTTTCCTACTGCTCCATTGATCCTCATTGTTTTCTAGATTTGGCTTTGTTTTTTCAATATCCATGCTTTGTTTTGCTTTACTTTGCCATGAAAACTATGTATCTTTATGTCATTTTGAGTAATGAATACAATTTTCTTTTGATTAAAAAAAAAATCCTACTGCCCAATCTAGATTGGATAATATTTACTTTATATAGTTTAGTTAGGGCATTAACTAATTTCGAATTTAATGAAAACATCGAAATATCATGTGTATGTCATGTAATTCAAGTCATGTTATATGTCATATGTGTGTTACCCAGTTCCCATGTGAATGAAATCGCATGTCATTAGAATTAGGTCATGTTAAACGAATTTGCATGTCATATAGGCTAGTTTCAATTTCAAGATAAAAGAAAATCGAAAAATAATTGCTTTTCATGGTGTTTAATTTTCTGCAATTTATCTGTTTAATGATGGCATACTCGCATGATCACTTCCTTGCTAGGCTAAAATCAATCTATGCTGCCTGAAAATATTTTTGAAAATAAAAGATAAAAGGTACCAAAAAGCGTTAAGAGTGACGTGTAATCAAGCCCTGAACTCATTTAATCTATGGTTTATAGAAATAAGATATTTTCCCCAATACTTTATTTGGTATCTAATCGATCTACCATAAATCGATTAGTAGTGATTTCAATGAGTTCAACGAGTTTGATTTGACATCCTAAAGTGATTCCGACTTGTGATTTAAAAAGCATCAGCTTGATGCTTATGGTGTTGAGGCAGGATCTGATGAAGAAGTTGGATTAGACCCAAGTTCATTAGTAGGAGAAGTAGAGAGATCAATAGGTTCATGGGGAAGGCTGGATGCAGACGGAGATATGACCAAATCCAGAGGAGGGTCATTCACCTCCTCAAAAGATAATGGAGCAAGCTTTGTAAGTGGAAGAGCTAAGGTCCCCGGAGGACTAATCTCCTAAGGTAGGGACGATAAAGGTTCTTCGGTGCCACTTAGACGTGGTGATGCTGGATCGTCGATAGGAATGGGGCCATGCTCGACAGCATCGGCTTAGCAGCGTCAGGAAAGGGTGAGCCAGGAGCCGAGTGAGCTATTGAGAAAGGTGTTCCCAAGATCTCGAAAACAGGCTTGGTTAAACGCATCCTAGTTCAGAATCATCTGAAGAACGACAAATTCAGAACCTAAGGTATAATGAAAGCAAAAGATTAAAACGAAGAAGTAAGGAACAAGTACCCAGATCCAGAGCCCTTTTTGATGATTTGCGAGAAGAGGGAGTACCTGGTCTAGATGAATGCTCGGCATCCTCAAGGAAAGAATTTTTGGAAGTGACCTTGCCGAGGATCACATCAAAGTCATTATCAAAGAGACTGTCTCGGTAGCCTCCCCACCAATTGACGAAATTTATGCGGACATCAAGCGCTAGAGAAAACGATTCGAACACGCGATCTCTGAAGACTTTGTTAGCGATCATATGACAGCATGCAAAAGGGTTGGATGCCTTGGTGACGACAAATAGATGCTTCTTTTCGAAAAGGAAATTCATGGAATAAGGAGCAAGAATTGGGGTACCCTGAGTAAGCTGAATTGCCGAGCACAGTACTGGGGAGAATATGCTTCAGCGCGGAACTTAAATTTCCCTTTGAGGGACAACTTCAATGCTAAGTTTAATGCCACTAGCACAGATAGCCAGAACCTTTGGGAGCCTTTAGTCTGAGAAAAGGCAAAAACCCATTGAAAGTCAGAAGGACAGAGCACACAAAAGTCATCTGTATTCAAGGAAGCATGATAAAACCAATGGAGATAATGCTGGAAAGCTGTAGTCCTTGCTGATGTCGTGCAGTCGGAAGCTCGGCAATTGAGCCCCTTGGTTTTCATGAAAGTATGGCCCAGCCTTGTGCCTTGAACGGAGTGCTACTTTGGTATAAAAAAACAGGGTTGAAAAATATATTCTGACCCAGGCTTTGAAGGACTTAGAAAGGACTGTAAAGACTCCTGAAGTTGATTCACCCATGGAGATAGAGGGATAGCCCAAACCTCAATACAACACAGCTAGGGCAAGACGATCCATAGCGATATGCCTACCCTTCGAAAGGTAAAAAGCTAATCCCCTTGGCTTCTTGGCCAACCTGAAGCGACAAGTGCTGAAAGACAAACTTGGACAGCCAGTAGAGGAGGAAAGCAATATGTTCTTCATCCTCAATATCCCCAGTCTGATAAGCATAAGTCTTCAGAAAACGGACATTTGAAAGGTTAGTACGTTCTCCTAGGTCAGGCATGTCGAAGAATCGATAAAGCTAGGGTCGTCACTAGAGGGACTTAGGGTGCGTTTGGCACCAGCTTTGCCAAGTACCTTTGGGTACCCAAAGCCCATTTGCCCAAATATTGGGTGTTTGGGAAAAAACTTTAGACCTACCTTGAAGAAATGCTGGCCTTCCCAAGGCTGAAAGCCCAAGGCAGGGGGAGACCTGCCTTGGGCTTTCGGCTTTCTCGGCATGCCACACTCGCACTGTTCACATTTTTTTCTCCCGAAATTATCCTCACGAATTTTTTGATTTTCCGGATGCATGCCCTTGTCGAGCACTGTTCATCTTCTCCGGGCGTAGAGAGACGCCGCGACCTAGGCGATCTTCGTCGGAGACCTCCGCGAGTCGCAGATCTGGTGGCCAAAAGGCACGCGGTTGCCGGCGACCGTCGCCTGCCGCACCGCGACCTCCGCACGGAGCTCGCCGGGGCCGCGGGTCGTGCAGGTCTGGTCGCGACCAGATCTGGTGCCGGAGGCTCGAGCGGCGACCAGATCTGGGTCGCTCCTCGCCGCCCTCGGATCTGGGTCGCAGCGGCGCCGCGCGACCTCCCACGACCTCGTCGCCCCAGATCCGGGGGCGGCGAGGTCGCGCGACCCTGCCGCGACCTAGATCCGGGGCGGCGAGGTCCTCCCGCGACTTCGACGCCCCGGATCGAGGTCGCCGGAGGTCGAGGCGGCGTCGCGCGACCTCGCCGCCCCAGATCTGGGGTCGCCTGAGGTCGAGGCGGCGTCGCGCGACCTCGCCGCCCCAGATCCGTGGTCGCCGGAGGTCGCGACGGCGTCGCGCGACCTCACCGCCTCAGATCCGGGGTCGCCGGAGGTAGTCGGAGGTCGCCGGAGGTCGCCGGAGGTCGCCGGCGGTCACTGCCCTCGCCGGTCAATTTTTAAAATTTTTCTTTTATCAATTTTTTTTTTTTATCACAAAGATACTTTGTAAATACAATTCCCCAAACACTATTTTGTTCAAAGTCTTCACAAATGACTTTCAAAGATAATTTACCAAACACTGGCAGATTGCGAAAACGCGCTTTAACTCCAAGGTCTTTGCATTTTCCCAAGGACTTTCCCCAAAAATAGTTCCCAAACGCACCCTTAGACCAGTAATGGCATAAACATTTAATAGAGTCACCGTCATGGAACCCTTTGGAAGAAAGAACAGTTAGTAGAAGGAGACCAAAACCTAGCAAAGCTACCCAAGTTTAGATTAAGTCCCCAATCAAAGGTAAAAAACTCAAGAGCCTGATCAATTTTGGCCTTATGCCATATCTCGTGCTTGGTAGATTTCCGCCCGTTGTACCAATTGAAAAAGACAGGGTCAAAAGAAGGAAAAGACCGGGAGCCGTTGAGACGAGGAGGTCCAAACATATTCCACTAAAGACTCCTTCAGGAATGGAAAAGGTTCTTTCACGTGTCGGGGGAAGCAGCAAGTGAGGAATGGAAGAGGATCAGGTGTCTGAAGACATGGGCCAAGAACAATCTTCCCATCTTCATCCTTGATACGGTTTTGTAGCGACAAATACACATTATCCGCATACTCCGGTGACTGAAGCTGTTGCAGACGGACCATAAAGTTAGCAGGATCATTCCTGGAAGACATGGTAGCACCTGAGTGGGGCACGGAAGATGAAGGATGATGGAGAAGAAGGATAAAAATTGAATCTTGGAGTAAGCGTCAATGGCGTCAAAGAATTAGACAAAAGAACAAATGGTCAAGGCTTTAAAGGAGAAGACCAAGCCGAATCCGAAGAGTATTGGGATTTAAAACCCCAAAAAGTGTCGGATGACGACAAAAGAGCGGGATCTGAAATGGCGTCTTGCAGAACCCAGGAGACAAGCATTAGTGAGTACAATCGTCGGTCGAGTTAAAAGAACTATCTGTTAATTCTATTAAAGGGCACATTTGTTGGCACCAAAAAATCAACTTGCTGGCCTAGAACTAAAAGGGAGCCCGTTAGGTCCAGTGTGTAACAAAGCCGCTGGTCATCAGGGATACCAAATATTAGGTATTAATAACCGTTCCGGAGCAAGAAGATAAGGATGGAGGCAATTTCAAGAGCTTGGTACCGATAATGCTAAGGATAGTGCAAAGTGTTGGTCGGTGTGGTACCGAAGTCTCCACAAAAAGTTTGAATTCGAATTCAATAACTACTAAAAAACGTTACTTATAAACTAGACCATAAACAGCCAAAGGGACACAGTTGTAAGGCTCCTTTTAACAAATCAACAATCTTAATAACACTTGTCTTTTGGCTGTCTTTTTCTTTTATCGCATGTTTTTATCTCCTGATTATCATTTTCTTTATTGTTTGTAGAGTGGAATTATGGTATGTTTGGTAACGTTTCTGTTACAGGAAACAATTTTTGAACATAAATAATTTTTTTTGTTTCTATTTCGGGAACAATTTTTGAGTATAAAAACAAGTTTGGTAAATCGCAAAATTTCTACTCCGAAATAGAAACATGTCTGGTAACCCGTATAATTTTTTTTTGTTTCTTTTAATTTTTCAATATTTTTATTATATTTTTCTTTTTCTTTCTTTCTTTCTTCCTTTTGGCCCGTCACCGGCCTCGGCCATGACCGGCGACCTCGCCTTGGCTAGGCAATCTCAGCCTTGTTGGATTTGGGAGAGGCCGAGCCTCCCCGAGGGCCGGCGATGCTTTGGCGAGGTCGCCAGCTCTCGACGGCTGGTCGTCGGCCATGGCTGAGGTCGGCGATCGGCCAAAAGGAAGAAAAAAGAGTAAAAAAAGAAAAAAAAAGAAGAAAAAAGAAGAAGAAAAATGAGAAAAAAAGTGTTTCTTGGAAGTATTCTCAGGAACAAGAAACAAGTTTTTTCTACTTATTATTTCTGTTCTAAATATGTTCTTGGAAACAGAAGTGTAAATAAATGCATTTTTGTTGTTTTTTTGTTCCTCAAAACAAAAGAACAAAAATTTGTTTTTTGCGGAACGGAAACACAAATAAACAAATACACCCTTAGTTACTTCCTTTTCAAAACTACATAGACCTTGGTCCACATAACAAAAAACCAAAGACTTGCCGCTTTGTTGAAAGATATTCAAAAGGGAACACATTCCCGACGAACAACTAGTATAGTGAGTTTGCAGATCAAGTAACTATATGGATTTGCCTTATTCAAAATGTTAGCTCAAGAAGAGTTGCCATGAAGAACATGTTGCGGTCCAAAAGCCTGATGAATCTCGATATGTTTCATTCACTCATGAAAATGTCATTTGGACAATTGAAATAGTAGTTTAATCATAGCATGGTTCTATAATTTTCGAGAAATATCATGTTTTCTTTGACATTTTTCTCGAAAAGTTATGCAAAATAGATACAAGTTTCTTGAAAAAAAAAAAGGTTGTCGGAATGATGAGATACGCTAAACAAATTTCTCCAAAAAAGTTTTGGGAAGGATAGGATATGCAAAACCTTAAGCCCATGGCTGGGTTTGGGTTTCGTTTTCCCCAACTTGTGGCTCCAATATGGAGCTAGGAGTAAAAACTGCTCAAATTATATTGCATGCTATATGTTCATATGGATAGGCTATAAATTTAACAAACTTAGGCAAAAGAATACCAGAAGTGTTAAAAGATGTGTACTACGCTTACTTTAATGCCAAAATTTTTCACCGAATAACTTAAGTGTCAATTCAAAGGGAAAAAAATCACTTAAGTGCTAATAGTAAGAAATTCTGGCCAAAAAAATATGTGAATTTTTTTAATTAAAAATTTTATGTGACGTGACATTTTTAAAAAAAATCCAAACCAAGTAGCATTTCTACTTGGTGTGCTTGGTACTAAAATGATCTCTTTTTAACAATGACCAGAAGTGAAGTGATCACATTAAATAAAATTCAACAATCAATTGATCACAATTTATAACTTTTGGACGATGTCGTTAGGGATTCTATGTTGATTGGGCACACTTTGGTGAGCCACATAGTTTTGAGAAATTTATAAAATATAGCCACATTGGATTTCCAATGATCCAAAATCAGAGTGGCACTTAAGTGATCTCTTTTAAAAAAAAAAAAAAATTTAAAAGTGACACTTAATAATCCAAAAAAAAAAAAATCTTGGCACTAAAGTGAGTGCTATATATAACTTTTGATACTTCTAGTATCATTTTCCCAATAAACTTATTATGAATCGATCGTTTCTAGTGATGGTAGGGCACCAATCGGGAGGGCCTTGTACTTTATTTATTTTTCTTTTTTATGTTCTCTTTTTAAAAATAGCTTTTTATTTTTTAATCTAATTTCATTAATTTTTTGCCAAAAAAATTCTATTTGGACTAAACATTTTAGTCTTATGTTTCATTTTTAGTATCGTTGGCACCATATAGGAGAAAGAAAATATAAAAAGCTACATTATATTTTCCGTTAGTTTTATTGAATGAAACTAACATAATGGTTTGATTACATTTTTTTTTTAATTTTATTATTCAATCGCACTTTCATGACAAATCTTAAGACTTCCAGTGTAATTATCCATTTTTTTTTGTTTACTTTTTTTTTTGTCGATTTTTTTTTTTTAATTTACTTGCTTAGTACTATAGAGCACTGACCGGGGTGTTCTAAATTGTTATCTTGCCACATTCATATAATTGGGAACCGTGGCTTCTAAGGGCATGATTTGGCTATGGTACTTTATTATTTCTCTTAAGTTAGACAACAAAATTGCCAAAAGGGACTACACAAGTTCTACACGTCTCTAATAGTAAACTATAAATTCGATGAATAATCATTTTCATTATGAAGTCCATTGCTAGTGCATAATACTTGTTTCACATTCACCATTTGGATGGTGACACGTGACAATTATGCTTGTACATATCGAGGGCGAGAGATTTGATGGTGCTCTTGAATTTTTTTCAAGCAAGGTTGAGTTAATTAAACGTCCAAAGCTAAAAGCCCTTTTGAACTAAGATTTTGTTCTTGGGGCCACCCTTCTGGAGGAGTCGAAGCGATCGATAAAAGACTGTTTCTTTTCTCTATATGATTCTTGCTTTCCCCAACATATATGTTCATTCTTGAACCGGTAAGTCTCAGTTTCCCTTGCTAAGTTGAAAGTCATCGCTCCGTTTTAAAGTTTAAAGGCTTCGTGGGCCGGATTTTCTGGATCAGCCCACGAGGATGAAGAAGAAGAAGAAGAGAAAAGGCCCAGCATTTGACGAACTTGATGAGATCGCGAGTTAACTCGCGATTCCAACGAGTTCAGCGAGTTTGATTTGACATCCTGAAGCCATTCCGACTCGCGATTTTAAAAAGCATTTGCTCGGATGCTTATGGAGTTGAACCTTGCTGAACCCCAAAGGTGATCTCTCTCTCTCTCTCTCTCTCTCTCTCTCTCTCAGAGTGTTAGTTTTGCTTCTTGGGCAGCGAGCATCACTTCCGCTTTCTACTTCTTCATCAGTCGTCCTGCAATTACTTCTTGTTCTTCCCATTTTTATTCGAATTGCGGCGCATCCATATTCTCAGTTTTTCTTGGATTTTGAGGACACACCCACCCCCATCGGTGTAGCGCCTCCTCATGATGGTGTCATCAAAATCTTATGGAAATTGCAAATTGAACATAGATGGTTCAGGCAGAAGTTTTAATGGAATAGGGCTATTTCAAGTAATCGAGATTAGAGCCCCGGCTTCTAGGTATATAATTACGGTGATACGAGTGATAGATTTCAATACCATTTGTGAGCTCATTTGATTGGAAGACCATAAGGTGAAGAATTGCATAAATTAAAACTAATTTGGAGGTAAGAGTGTACTTTGCAAGTCAATCCGCGCTCACATTCCCCTTTCTCTCATCTGTGATGTCGTGCCATACGGATATTTTCAATTTTTGACGATGAGAACTGATCCTTTCCATCAAAACAGCGTGGAGGTGAAGCATTGCTACCTCATAATTAGAGAAGATCTGCTATGGTTGCAGATTGTATCAACCAGTGAAGTAAACTAGAATGACTTTATAAGCCAATAAAGCCATCCAAGCATCTTCCTCTTTCATATCAAACTAGGCCCTTGCACCTGCAGTACTAAGGTTGGCTCTGGGGACCCATCTTGACTGAATTTTACCGCCTACTGGAGGAGCTGCCCATACAATGCTTATTCCTCAATTTGTGCACCAGCGTGTAATCTAATATTGTAGAACGTGACGATAGTGGCATTTTTGGTTCAGTGCACTAGTTTGATGATTAACCAACTCAAGCGAGCATGATATACCGTGCATTTGAACAAGAGTTGTGAATCACATAATCATATGCAGGTGTACATTATGATGGCACTAAATCCATCTCCACCTCATTTCATTCTACCCATTTGTAATTTACTTTGATGGGATTATGTTTATAAACATATAATTGCAATAACTAAGATAAATAGAAGTGTTTCAGGCCAACCACTTAATTCCGTCAATCCTGGAATAAAATAAAAATTTAAAGATCCAGTTCATTAATCCCGCCCAAATTGACCGTGTCATCAGCAGATGAACTTCTGGAAAACATTTGGTGATCCATGAAGCTAAGAGCAGGAGGGGGTAGATAATTCAGGAACATTCCTACAAAGAATTACAGCTCTCAGGTCAGGATCCAGGAAAAAAGGACAGTAACGAATCAAGTAGTCTCAGAGTCTTCCAAAAGGAGGGATTAAATCCCTTGAAAATAGCCTAAAGTACCAAACATTTCATTTTCCGTGTGGTCAGAAGCTTCCACACCATATACGGGCAGCATTATGTGAACTTCGTTAACCCTCACAATCAGCCAACAAAACTTCTGCTTTCAAGTCAGGTGCAATCCCTTGACGGTTGCGTGTGATGTGTCAGGCAGGCAGCAAAATGCTGAGCAGTCCTCAGCCCCAATTCCCATCTAATTACACAAGATCTCTCAGCTTAAGCGCATTCCAAGCTGGATTTCTCCAGCACTCCCAAGTGCATCAAATGAAGAGGCGATATATGACTTCGCCACCCTCTTCACTCAACCATACAAGAAGGTGGTATTTATGCTTGTTTGCTATACAAATGGACTCAAATCCCTCTAAACCTGGTGATTAAGCTATAATAATTTTAGACAACCATACTCCCTTGGTGCGACTGCTACAGAATGCATCAACAGTGCACGCCATTACCATTCATAGGTATGGGATCGCATGAGCCATTCAAAAACTTGGATGCATTTCCATTTATGCAACTTTTCATGACTGAGGGTCCATTACTCATGCCATTGGTGATTGCCTTGCTTCCATAGCATAAGACTCCATCCCACTGCCCACATGAAGCTGCTATAAGTCCTGTTGCAGTTGAAAGTGAATGGTAAAACATTAAGGCAGGTTAATCAGAAGAAAGTTAAAATGCTCTCAAAAGCAAACAAGAGTGAACTGGAAGATGATTTCTATCTTAGTGGCTCTGCCAAATGAAATGGTAGAACTAGGCACCCAAGAAAATCTAAATATTCAAAATGGTAATGTAGGAACTTCTACCATCTAAATGGGTCAAGTAACCAACGAATTCTCCCAATTCCAACAGAATAAAACTGAATAAGATTGCCTTGGCAAAGACACACCATCAAATGGGAAACACAAGTGAACAGACCAAGTAAATTCATGAGCAGTAACACTATTCCAGATGGATTGTGGATGCTTCTGAGAAATTGCATCAGCACAAGAAAAGTTCACCTGCAAAATTAAGTGGAACTTTCTCTCTAAGATAGTGGTTACAGTGGACGAACGACAAATGTACAAATGAGTAGAAAACCATGGAAACATTGACACATGCATGAAGAGCGACAAGAAACATTTTATATTCAACAATGCATACCTAAAAAGAGGACCAGAAGGTTTTCCTGGCCTTGATTTAAACTCAGGGTGGAACTGAACACCTATTAAGTACGGATGATCAGGAAGTTCCACAAACTGCAATTGATGTACAGAATTAAATGTGAAATCAACAAGAAAGGAGAAGTACTTAATAGTGCTGAATCATCAGGTACTGCCACAATTATTACAAGCAGACTACAACTGAAGTACACATTATTAGGTTGTATTCAAAAACAAAATAAAAGTACCATGAATACTTACTTCCATTTGCTGTGCACTTTCATCCCTGCCAACCAAACGCAGGCCGGCCTTTTCCAGTTCTGGTACAACCTTAGGATTTACCTGGGCGATATCAACTAAACTTGTTAATGACCAAGCAAGCAAAAGAAAAGAAGATTACTCAGGACCAAGATGACAAGCAGTTTTATGCTGATATGGATTAACCTCATATCTGTGCCGATATCCCTCGTCAGAAAACCTTGCATTGCCATACCTGAAGGATTAAAAATTTATGAATACATCAAACATTTTCATGACACATCATCTCCTGTAAAATCTCCTGTAAATGTGACACGACCATATAAAATAAGATTTCGCCTTAAGCACTTGTTTATACAATTTTAACACTCATGAACAAGAAACAAACTTCAAAATCCCCCAATTCCTTACAACTTTGTAGATTTGCAGTCATTGTTCCTGAAATAAGTCCTCCTTGATCCTAAACGCATCATCCCTCCAATGTGAGTATTTGAAACCTGACAAATGTAGCCCATGAATGAATGAAAAGTAAATTTACTAAGCCAGAAGGAATTATAATCATCATCTTTAGTAAAATACTGTAGAACTACTGTATGCCTCTGGCATGAATATGACACAAGGATTCTTTGTCTCAGGATCAAATTCCGTGCTGTTTGCGCCATGCAAACCCAACACGGATCTTGCAAACCGTATAACAGCAATTTGCATCCCCAAGCAAATGCCCAAGAATGCGATGTTATTTTCCCTTGCATACTTTGCTGCGAGAATCTTCCCTTGCACGCTCTGTTCGGTTTGCACACAGATCTTGCAAGTAAGTACCATGAATACTTACTTCCATTTGCTGCGCACTTTCATCTCTGCCAACAAAGCACAGGCTGGCCTTTTCCAGTTCTGATACAACCTTAGGATTTACCTGGGCGATATCAACTAAACTTGTTAATGACCAAGCAAGCAAAAGAAAAGAAGATTACTCAGGACTGAGATGACAAGCAGTTTTATGCTGATATGGATAAACCTCATATCTGCGCTGATGTCACTCATAAAAAAACCTTGCATTGCCATACCTAAAGGATTAAAAATTTATGAATACATTAAACATTTTCATGATACATCATCTCCTGTAAATGTGACACTGACCATATAAAATAAGATTTAGCCTTAAGCACTTGTTTATCCAAATTTAACACTCGTGAACATGAAATAAACTTCAAAATCCCCCAGTTCCTTACAACTTTGCAGATTTGAAGTTACTGTTCCTGAAATAAGTCCTTGATCCTAAACGCATCGTTCCTCCCATGCGAGTCTTTGAAACCTGATAAATGTAGCCCATGAATGACTGAAAAGTAAATTTACTAAGCCAGAAGGAATTATAATCATCATCTTTAGTAAAATATTGTAGAAGTACTGCATGCCTCTGGCATGAATATGACACAAGGATTCTTTGTCTCAGGATCAAATTTTGCGCTGTTTGCGCCATGCAAACCCAACACAGATCTTGCAAACTCTATAACAGCAATTTGCATCCCCAAGCAAATGCCCAGGAATGTCCCTTGCATACTTTGCTGCAAGAATCTTCCCTTGCAGCCCCCTATCACCAAACCCTCCCAGAACCAGCACTCCATCAACCCCCAGTGCATGAAAAACAGTTCAGTTGTACAATCAATTGCAATCATGGAGCTAGCTAGTATCAGCAAATGAGGAAATCAAAACTGCATATTGGGCCAAAAGGCTATTAAAGTATAAAACTAAATGTACCTTCAATGAATTCCATACATCTTTATAAGCCTCAGGTGACTGCTAGGAAAACTTAGTTGTCAAGGACTATTGTCTATTGACTGCATACAATCTAAGTCCTATTTGCAACGTGCAACAGAACAAAAATGATAAGTCATTTAAGAAATGAGCTCAGCTTCACCTCTTTCCAAGTGATATCCTCCAGGTTGCTCATGGGAACCTGGTCTACAATAAGTTTCCTTTGGCAGGCAACAGGAGCATGTAAAAGAGCCTGCCATATAACCCATAATAATCTTTCACAATACAACCTCTAAGCACAGCACCGCAGACATAGATTCTGCGAGCATATTTTGATAAATTAATCTGTCATTATGGACGGACTGCACATTTCCTGCCCAATGTGACTCAGAACAAAATGCCAACCAGGAAGGTGTTCCAGAAACTTCATTTTCCTAAAAGATATTGAAATGGAAACAAATGAAATATATAACTGTTTTCAAAAACAGACTCGTTTGGAGAAATCTTCACACTACTAAAGTGGCTGCATTGGACTTGACTGGTAAAATGTGAACCCAACCAGGAAGAACCAAAAAAGGGGAAAAGGCATTAAAGCAAGTAATCAAATCACAAGCATCGCAGAATTGTCCATGAGATGTATTAAACAAAATGCCTGCAAAAATATGACACTTCAGTAATCCAATCTCACCTTCAAGACAGAGAAACAAGAATCTGGCAGCCCTGTGTATTTTCCTACCAAAGCAATTCATACCTGAAACATGCACAAAATAAAAGCATAAAAAATGATACCACATGGATAAATAAGCCTAAACAGACCAAAAAGAAGTTCAAGGACTGCTGGATCACACAACTGGTCATAAACTTTTGTACCAGCAGTCCAATCCCCCAACTCCAGGTTCCTTGCAACGCTGGAAAGAAATGGCGACATGTCGAGTGATACCCAAGAAAGCAGAACAAAGGGGTAGGCATTCCTTTATTGAATGAAAAAAACATAAGGCAAGGGAGAATCGATTCACACCACATACCCCATAAGGTTCAGTCCCTTCAGAATTGCTTCATGTACCTTTTGGTCCTATTATGAGGGGTTGAAAAAGGCAAGAAGAAGCTATGTTGAGCCTTTTGCTATGAAACATATATAGAAGGCGTATGGTTCGAATTTCGAAATTCTTAAACTACTTACTCTTAGCAGCAAAGGAATGTGCCGAATGTTCAGGACATCATATAGAGTAATGATGTTTCCTACCTGGAATCACGTTGCTTAGAAATAATTAATGATCGGTCAAAAAGGCCAACAAAGCTTATCACCATTTAAGAGCAACTACTGGCACGTGGCACCATTGAGAGAGCTTTCCTTTAACATTCTCAACAAGCGCCTGTGACAGATGACCTGACAACTTTGGTCTACTATCAGCACAATTATCAAAAGAAGTACAGACGTGATAGATGAGGCAAACCTTTGCACTTTTACAAGCATATTTGGCGTCAAACCCAGTCCTCTAAGACCTCGGACACTATGCTGGGTAGGCTTTGTATTCTGTGGGACAGTATAATAGAGGCTATGATTAGCATGCTAAGGACATAATGCAGGAACACTATTAGTTACTGCATCCATATCTAGCATCTTAAGATATCAGTAAATTGACAAATTGATTCTAACAAAGATACCTGTTCACCAACAACATTGAGTACAGGAACAAGGCCGACATGAATCAAACAGAAATTACCAGCTCCTGCAAGAATATTTAGGTGGGTAAACAACAATGTTTCGCCGAAAACTCTCAAGAGCAAATTTACTTAAATCAAACATGGTGTAATCTTATCTACTTGGTAGGAGAACTGACCAAGTGCCTCAATAAATGGCATAGATTCGATATCCCCTGCATTGAAATGATTTTAGTCCACCCAGAAGCAGGAAAGCGACAGCTCCTACTGAAGCTATTTACCTATAGTTCCACCAAGTTCAATGATTGCAGAGAGATTTAAGGTCGTACTACACTAATTAAGATGAACAAAATATGTACCTTTCCCAGATATGACTTCTTGCTCTGTCCTCCATCTTAGACCAATCTAGTGAGAGCAAACGACTGGATGTCAAATAGAATGGAGACAAAGGAGAAAAGAAAAAGCGGAGTGAAAGGTTAAGATACAGAGAGAAATGCTTCTCTTATGGCTAGAGCTGCTTAAACAAGATTACTGACGAGCACCCCATTTTTCCTATGTCCTAACTCCCTCCCCTGTAACTTTCAGTAAATGGTGGTCAGTGCATACCCAGCCAACTGGAGCATCACATGGCTTGAAACAGAAATTATTTTTACTGAATCAAGTTTCCAGCAACTAAAGTCAGCAATAGACTTTTCCTCTTTCACGGGAAATAGTGAGTTTGTCAAGAAGTTACATGTGAAATAAAAAAAGTTTATTTGCCCACGAGGAGATAACAGATGAAGAGGTTAAATCAAATAAAATAATACATCATCCAGAAAGAAACAGTGTTAGCCAAAATATACTCTTACACAACCATGGCAGACGTCAGTAATAGAGAACTCCAGAGAATGTGCTAAAAAAGCCAAAGAACTGTTTGTCCATATCCTTTACAGACTTGAGCTTTCTAAGCAAAGGCAATGGTATTCAAAGTGGGCATGCATAGCTGCAAAATCATTGGAAGCGCCAGCATTGCTTTACAAATACTTATGAATTTAATTTAATTTCTAACAAAAGCAAGAGCAAAAGCCACCCAACTCAAAATCACTAAACCAAGTGTCCTTGCTGTTAAAGGAAAAGTTCATTAGGCAGAATTCAGTATCAATCCTTCCTCTTATGAGACAGACATAGGGTGCCAAATACATTCATCCATGGAAGCTACGTATCACCTCTATGGAATTATTAATGGACAAGAGTTGTGGAAGTGGTGTGATCTAAGAAGAGTTTCATGGTAAGTTTGTAATCAAAAACGCCGTGGAAGAAGTCCTTCCCCGAGAAAGCGCCAAGGTCCGTTCCTAGTTCCCATTCTGCAAAACCACATCAAAGAAAGCAGAATTGTACCTTAAAATACTCATGAACATATCCAAACAGAGGGATTACTACATCATAAATTGAATCTAAATAGTGGAAATTCTTGTAATGAAGGAAATGAAAGAGTTCATTTGGGAAATTTCAAAAGCAGGAAGTTATACCTCCAAATACAAGCTACAATCCTAAGACCTGAAAATATACTTAGGGCAATCCATAGTCCAATGAAACCATAGCCCTCAGAAAGAAGGAACAACAGCGCAAGGCTGATCATGGATGTTAAAACCTGCACACAAAAACTTATTAGAGAGAAGTCAAATATCCGAAAATCATGAGAACTGAATAAAAATAGACCTTGGTATTACCATGGAATATGCAGAGTACATAAAATCTGATAATCCAAAATTAAGGCCTTCAAAGACAACGACCAAGCAGTTGACAAGTTGTGCAGCTGCAACAAACTGTATGCACATTGAGATGATTACTCAATTCATGCAAAAAAAATTAACTGCAACATATCGAGCTAGTTGAGAGAACTTACTGGAATGCCTAGAGAAATGAAATGCTGAACGTTGACATCTCTTGAGAGTACTCCGGATCCCAAACTCAGGCCCACACCAATAATAACAGTGAGCCCTAGGCCAATTATAAATCCCATCTGCAGATTCAGTCTATCAGTCTAAGCAATTTCTGCTGTTTCCTTTCTACTCTTTGCTCTCGAAAATCCAATTCACAAGATTGGTTCTGAAACTCATTAATATTTATCAAAATAAGTACCTGTAATACCCTAGATGTAGTTGCAATTGCCTTGTCATAATCTTTTTCTGAAAATGCACCAGCTAGGATTGCCTGTCCAGCGGCAGCCAAGCCACCAGCAATTACTGTTGGTATTGTCCAAACATTTAAGCACATCACTAGTGCATCTAAAGGTCCTGAACCCAGCCTTGCAGCCAGCACGTAAGCAAGGCCAGAACAGGAGGTGAGAGCCATCCCCCTTCCCACCAAAAGAAGTCCTGACCGAACACAAGCATTCATTTAACAACATCCCTGAATTTCATAGAAGTGTTTTTCGCAAAACAAACACAAAAGACATTCAATCTGTCTTTGCGGTCGCTTTTTCTATATTGTAACACTGGGGGAGCACATGGCTATAGAACTATGAGCAAATAAATTATCACTATTGATAGTAGACAGATAGAACCTAAGGGAAGTTAAGTCCCTTTGTCTAAGGAAAGAGGAAGACAAAGCCAAAAAACATGTGCAGGAATATTGACTTACCATTTATTATAAACTGACGAAAGCGCATAGCCCTAAGGCTCGGAGGTAAGATATAAACTCTTTTTGTCAACCTCCATAACAGAATAAGAAATATTATGTATCTGTTGAAATCAGAAAATTATTTAGAAGCATAAAGTATGTGATCTATTATCAATAGTTTATGTGATCTATTATCAATAGTTTAAATATAGAACCCAAGAAAATTATTGATTGCACCACTCACTGTGATACTGCATGTGCAACTGCAACCCAACCAACACCCAAGTGGAAAATGAAGGTCAGTACTGGATCTAACGCAATATTTGCGAGCTCTCCTGCAACTATTATTAAACAATCAAATAAACATAGTTCTTAATTTCATACCAATTAGAAACACATATTTTGAGTAAGACATACCAGTGGCATAGAGAGGAGTCCTAGCATCCTTAAAGGCTAGAAACACGCCTTGGATTACAAATGACAGAAGAACAGCTGGAGCTCCAAGGCATCTTAGCTTCAAATATCTTGTAGCAGAGGTTAGCGTGAGAGAACCCTAAACAAGCAACATTGGAATTAGTTAATGCAGGGTAAAGATAATCCAAGTCATTACTAGCTTAGCAGTTAAAAAAAGTTCAATAAGATATATAATCAAAACTTACAGGTTTTAGCCTCAAAAAGCTCAAGAGGGCTTCAGCACCCAATCTTAGACAAAATGCTAGCAAGACACCAAGGATCCCGGCAACTACTAGGGCAGAAGATGCGGAAGGGATTCTTTCCTTGCTACGAGTGTTTGCTGTAAAATCTGGTAAACCGAAAGCAAAATCATTAGAGACCTGACATCTTGCCAAGTCTTCTAGTTAAATGGTGAAATTAACACGATGATATTGGAATGTACCTTCTGCTGGGACCACTTCATCATCAGGTGTTGGTTCTTTCATTTCTATGTTGTCATCTTCAGCCAGATCATCACATGTTTTTCCAGCTCTGAGCTCCAGTGAACCTGCCCCTGAGAAAGTTGTTATATGTTATCGGGCCCATCCAATTACTACGCTTCAAGTTTAGATGTTTTTTTTCTACCTGAGGTTGAGTGTGGACCTCGCTCCTTGAAGGCTGATTGGCTTCGTTTATGAAATAAGCCCTGGCTGATCTTCATTGATAAATTTGCATCTGAACCTCTTTCCAATGAATCAAGCTTTTGACCTTCGCCCAGGTCGGCACATGTTCTTCCAAGAGTATTCTCTTTCGCGACAACCGATGCTGTTATAATCACCAGAGCGAATGTGAAAATATTCAGCGCTTGATTAAATCCAGTGATCGAAAATCCTACAGCCGCGAGCTCTGTTGGACCTGCCCATGACAATGTTGCTATGTGTAAGACGCTGATTAAAAAACCAAGTTAACAATTCAGTTGGTCAGTCAAATGACACCTGAATGGACACAGGAATGTAGACATAGGAACGTAGACCCAGAATCAAGTTCTTGAACTTGTATATTATCATATAAAAAGAGGACATGCAATAGAGTTCATGTGAAAAAGTGCAGACTTGATCTTCATACCTAAATGACGAAGGAAGGCAGTATGAATTAAGGACCTGGCAGGGTTAGCAGCCAAAGTCAAGATAGCAGGAAAAGCGATCCCCAATATCTCTTGACCAAGTTCATCCATTCTGAACACTTGCCTGCAATCCATTTAGAAACCATTGTTATGCAGCAAAGAAGACAGCTGATATACATATCATCCAACCTATCCGTGTCATGACATGACTTGAACATTAAGTGCTGTTGAAGTTTTGACCAATTTTTCTAGAGTAATCTATAGCTACTAGAGTCTAAAGAACTTGATGTTGGCTGTTTAAAATTGAGTGGCCTTACCGCACATTACCGAAGAAGACTGCAATTGGAAGATGCCACTTTCTTGGCAATGGATACTGATTGCTTTCCGCCCTAGGATCACACCCACTGGCGTCTTCAGGCATGCCCTGAATTTCTACATCACTGTCCTCAGTGATTGGGGAGAGATGCTGATAGTTGTCAGCCCCAGGATCACAGCCACTAGTGCCTTCAGGCATGCCCTGAATATATACATCACTGTCCTCAGTGATTGGCGACAGATGCTGCGGATCATTCCTGCTAGCGCCTTCTCGCATGCCCTGAATATCTACATCACTGTCCTCAGTGACTGGGGAGAGATACCCAACGCTTTCTGCCCCAGGATCAGGCATGCCCTGATTATCTACATCACTGTCCTCAGTGACTGGGGAGAGATGCCCAACGCTTGCTGCCCCAGGATCAGGCATGCTCTGATTATCTACATCACTGTCCTCAGTGATACCTTCGGCAATGCAAATATCGGAGTTTTTGTCTCCATGCAAATCATTAAGCCCAGACATGTCGTCCTAGCAGTAGAAATATGAGATATCCATGTTATTGGATATACGCATAATGAATAAATAATCATATTAAATAACGCACCTAGAAAAAATTAAGGTTCTGAACTTCGGTTTCATGAAACACACTGACATGACGTAAGGAACAAAAACCTGCCGGAAAAGAGAGAGTGCACCTCGGTAGGAGAACCGGTGGAGCGTCGGCACTAGCTGGGCTACAAGCAAGATGACGAGACTGAGACGGTCAATGGGTGTTTCTAGGGACGCCCGGAAGACGTCGCCGGAGCACTGGAACGCGTCTTGAGAGCAGAAGTCGGGACCTCTTCGTATGCTCTCTCTACCTTTTGTTTTCTTGTTCATTTTCTTTGTTGACTTCACCTCTTTACGGAGGTCCTCTATTTACCCGGGATCACGGTTAGTTTGTTGAATTTCCCCGCCTCCGCTTGCTTACCACGCCCTCAAAACTTGAAATGCCAAAACATCTGGTGGATCCCACAGTATACCCGGTCTCCACTTTTCTGTAGCTTCGGAGATTTCGTTTTTTTTTTTCCCCCACGTATTTCTTTTAATCATTATTCTAATATTTGTACTATTGTGTTGATTTTTAAGCCTTTCCACACGATTTCCACCCAGAATCTGCCGCAAATACTTACGTTAGCTCCAAACACTAATACACGGTGTTAGTATGTACAAACTTAAAAAATAGATAGCACTTTGGTCCAATATACTCTTTAATGATGATCCATTTTAGTCTCAGTATTTTTTTTATCGACAAAACTAGAGATGCACCCATGCTTCACTGCAGGAAATATTTTCAATTGGTAGGCTTCACTGATGTTCAAACTGAATTTAAAAGTATTCTATTTCGAGTCACTATAAAAAGTTTTAAATAACAACTCTAATATTACAACTAAGCTAACGTGAATATCCCAATATTTTTTTCTATGTTTATCCAAAAACCGTAAGAGCTACTGTTGGCTATTAACAAAAAAATATCTTGCGCGAGGAAACACTAGCAAGGATAGTGATTAAAAAAAGAAAAGCACCAACAAATTTTTATTGAGATAAAATATTCATATTTTTCTAAAAGTGAAATGGTTATGATATCTATTTGATGTCAAAGTAAGAGCGTAATTCATCTGTACTGCAACTTTATTGAAATATATAGTACTTAATCAATTTCTCATACCTTGATTTATCAAAAAAAGAATAAAAGTAATTTTCTCTTATTATAAATCTGCATGAAACCAAGTGGAAACTATCCACGTTATTATTTGCATGCCATAATTAATATGTATGGTATTCACAAAATTTTTAAAAAAATTGGGAGATAAAAAAATTATTTAAATTTTATATAAAGTTGAATATCCTCACACCTTTAAGATGAGAGACAAGAGGAAAAAAAGTTTTCTATAATCATAGAAAGATTGAGACAACAAAGTTCCGTTTATTCTGTAAGACCTTTGCAACATAGATTGTTAAAATATCGACATATCGCTCCTATAAAATAATTATTGAAGTTATGTGCTTAAAGCTTACATTGTACTTATTGATGTCCCATAATAGTCGTACGAAAGGTCATGGATATTTTATCATTACTTATTTTTCTATAGAATTTTGCAATCAAATAAGCTTAAATATATGCATTTAGACAAGTAAACTATATAACTAACAAAAAAACGACATTATGGAAATATACATCAACCTCGTGTATCTCCTAAAAATTATTTCTTATATTTATGGATTAATGGGGCAACCATCTATGCCAAATTTCAAATCGGTTGGATTGACCTGAAACTCATAACTCTATATATTACACACACATTGAAATAAAAAAAATGTAAGAAATCACTTATAATTAAAGCAATAATAATCAACAAGGTATAATAAAAAGTAATCAAGATTGAATCAACTCATAAATATGCAAATTCATGTATTAAATAGATAAAGAAAAGAAAATTGCATGAAAATATTAGGAAATCCCCTTTAAATATTTTATATAGGATTTTCCAAGTTACTTCCATTATATTTGCGTTCAAAATCTTGTGGAAATTATCCAATTAAGACCAACTTAATTAAAATTTTTTACATATATAATATTGTGAATCAAATGACAGTACGATAAGGTCAATTCAGTATATGCAATAATGATATGTAATAATGGGGTTCTCATTTCTAGTCATGCACATCTAGAATTGCTATTATAAAAAATCTAGATCAATTTTAAATATTCTAACAACAACTTAATTATCTCTATATCAAGTTTGTTGGGAAATCACTCCATTTAAATTTCAGGCAATTCATGAGAATTCTTGGAATTCCTATAGCGACAGCAAATCCATATCAAGTTAATTGTTGGGCCTGATTTGTGTAGTAAGGAGGTTATTCGTGTAAAGTGGCAACGTCAACTAACCCTTTAACGTTAAATTGCTTGAAAGAAGGTCATTTGGTTATTATTACAGAACTGTTAATATTAACTATAAAGACTTGTACAAGTATATACCATGTATTGGGACCATTGTCCAAAATGTCCTAAATCCATGTATGGCTATCAATCCTAAACTATCCAATTAGACTAATGTAGTCCAAACCTTTTGATGATTGTTTAATGTAGTCCATTTCGTTGATTTAGGTCGAAAATCACTAATACGATGGCCCAGTCAACGCCGACCATGCTCTGTAGTACAATCGGCAAGTAATATGGCTAAAATGATGTCATTTTGCAATTTTTTTTCTAAATTTTCTGAATTTTTTTATATTTTTCCTTTTCTTCTCTTTTTTTTTTCCCCATTTTATTGTCCATCTTCTTCCTCCACCGGTCATTAGGGCCTTTGTGAAGGTAAGGAAAAGTGAGGTTCATGACACTTTCGACCATGGTTGAGTAGAATATGAAAAAAAAAAAAAAAGAAAGAGAAGAAAAAATTGAAATTTTTTAAAATTGTAAAATGACATCATTTCGTCCAAGTTGGCAATCAGCTACATCACATAAGATGGCCGACACTAATTAGACGCCAAGTCAACTTTTTCAAATCTAAATTGGCTGGATGGACTAAATTAAAAAATCGCAAAGACGTTTGGGATTGGCCAAACTGGAAGATTTATAATTGAATTAACAATCGTATAATAAATTTATGATTTTATTGAACAATTTTCCCATCATGTATTGAATAATAGCTAGTACCGCATCTCAATTTGTTTTGGATTGGAAATGCAAGAAATTTTACTTGTGATCTCTTCAATAAGGAGTACAAGAACTTTGTTGCAAAAATAAAGTAGACGAAATTTGAATAGCCTAAAAAGTAGGATGACTAAAAGTGCAATTTCTATTTACAAATTTGTGTCTATGTGGTAATAACAATTTCCAACAAAGCTCAAACAGAATCCAACGGAAGAATTGAAATTGTCGCTGAAGTGAAGCACTGGGACTAATGTTGCGACCTACCCTTAAGAGAAGGAATATGTTTAGGGGTATTACATAGAGAACAGGCCTACGACCCATGATCAAGCACTAATTCCCCCAAGCCCAAACTCTTGTGATATTAGGGTATCATAGGAATTTTCAAATAAGGAGTCGTCATTAGCCTATTGAGATAAGTTAAAAACTAAGTAAGACATGAGAGTATACCTCACTTTTTACACAACTAGAGAATATAGGATCGGGGATTTATTTAGACTAGTTAACCAATTAGTACCCCTTCATTTTAAAAGGATTTTTGTCAAGCAGTTTGGGTTGACTTTAGGTGTATCTACTAACACTTGACGTCATTATGTGGGTGCACAATCTTTAACATAATAATTGGCTACTAAAGAAAGTATTAAATAAATTGCATGGAACAAAATACCTAACATTAAGGGAAAATATAAATGTCAATTCTAATTAGACAAAAGGAAGCCAAAATCAATGCATCAATATTGCGCAATCAAGGACATTTGTTTCTAATGACAATTAAAACCCTAAGGTAGAATTCTAAGGACTTGGTTAACCTTAAGCATAATTCTAAATTGGAAAAAGTTCACCTTTAAGGAGAAAATAACCCAAAATATTAATTTTAACATTTTTGAGCATTTTTAATCCTTAAAAAAAATTTTAGAATTTTTTTCGCATTTTTCGAAAAAAATTGAATTTTCAAATTTTCCAAAAATTTTTGGACTTTATAATCTTTTTGATTTTTGATTTTATTTTTCTAATTACTACTGAAATTTTTAAACATTTTCCTAATTTTGGAATTTTCTAAAATTTTTTGAATTTTTTGAATTTTTTAATATTTTTGAATTTCTAAAAAATTCGATTTTTTAAATATTTTCTGAAATTTTTGAATTTTCAGAAAGTTTTTGAATTTTTTAATGTTCTCTGAAAGGTTTTGAATTTTCTGAAATTTTTTATTTTTCTTCATTTTTTGAAAATTTTTGAATTTTGAAATTTTTTAATATATGTTTAATATTTAATATTATTATATTCGGGAAAACGGGTTCGGACCGTAAACCGGTCCGGCCCGTTGACCCGATTCGACGACCCCAGCCCGATCTAATTAAAAACTATTTTTAAAAACCCTTTTTAAAATATTAATATTAATATTTTAATTAATTCTTTTAAAAAAATTCTTTCCTTTTTATTTATTTATTTTTTATTCTCCTGGTCTTCTCCTCTACGCCTGCTCCTCCTTGCCCGAAGCTTCTTCCTTATTCAGCACCATCTTCACCGAACCAAAACCAACGCCACGGCGAGCCCTCACTGGCGTTTGGGGGGCCGCCAAGCCACCATCCGGTGCCGGTCGTTCGGTCCGACCGTCGCCGACCACCGTCGGCCATGTATTCCGGCGACCACTAACCCATTTTCCGGCGTTGTCATTGACTCGAACGCATGAATATTTCGCGGAAACCAGCAATACGAGAACACCGCGAATACGAGCAAAACAAGCAGGATTCAGCAGGCATGAGGGCAAAAATGAGTTGGTCTTGCGTTAAATCTTCGGTTTTCTTTAAGACATTTCATCAAACAACATACACTCGTTCGGAGCTCGGGTTCGGGCCAAGATCAATACGCAATACACAAGCACTATTCCAGATCAGCTCGGGACAAGTTTATCAGCATTTAACTTGGGTATGAACAAAAATAACAAGTCTCGGCCATAACACCGAACGTAACAAACCCTTGTATAAGGCATTACAGCAAGCACGTCGCATTTGAGGAAAGAACAAGAGCACGATGGAATTTCGGGCGAGGACCGGAACCGAAGCTCGTGCGAACTGGTCGACCACGAGCTCCGGCCCGGCGCCTCGCAAAAACAGGCAGATGTGCTCGGGAATGACCTACCTGGTTTAGGGGGGAGCGCTGCCGCGGACGGCGGTTGACGAACGGACTCCTGCGACGGTCGACTACCTTCTCGAGCTCCCTCACTCTCTTGTTCTCTCCCTCTCACTCGCTCAAAGCTCTCCCGACCTCCCGGTTTCTTCTTTAATTAGATGTCAGATGCATTGATATCTTTAACATTATTTATTTTCTTTTTCCATAGGTATTAACAAATAAATAGAACACTAGTAGTCCTAGTGTATCTGTTTGCATTAGAGATCGATAAACAATTTAGGGCAGTCTCGGTTCAATTCCAATATTTTCCTTCATAGGCTCTCAAGGAATTTTTGAGTCTATTAAGTGACCGCAACAAGGCAACGTGCTAAAACTTAGAAAATTGATGATTGACACTCAAAAATTTTCCCTCTGCTGGCAGGAGCGCTAGAAGAAACTGAAAGCAGAACGAAGATAGGTTCCATTGGGAAATATCAAAACTGATGTGGTATATACATTAATTTGGTCATTTCAGCTCTTCTTACAAGAGTGCAAGAGCCCTACCCTTTAATATCTTCCGAAACTATGCGACATATACTACACCGTTGTTTTTGGCGTATCAAGGAGCGTTGGAATATGCTCACAGGTACTCCTCTATTGTTCATGTACTCTTGAGTATTGATTTGGATGGGTCTTTGCACTTCTTCAGCTGACGTGGGACAGGGCGCTTGGGTAGCCCTTAGAGAGGCCCAAAAGTGTTACCATGGAATGGCTTGAAAATTACTGCAGAAAAGCTGCCACCTCCTAAACGTTGACAATGGAGCCGCTAATGTTTGTTCTGCGATATTTCCTAGAAAGTCCTGATTTTTCTATCGATAGGCCCAGCGATGGTGAATTATTATGTTATCTAGCTGTGAGAGGCTTAGAACTCTTCACCTGTTTCCTTTGTGTGCAAATTTTGAATTTTTTATGGTGGCTTGTCAAATTTTTATTCACCTGCTAGCTGAGTAATATACAAATAATGGGCTTCAATGGAAATAATGGTTAGTTACCACTTACCCTAGGACTGAGCCTCATGCATCGTCTAGCATCAACTGCAGATAGCCACTGGTTGCTCCTTTCACACGCCTCGCATTTCACTGTTGGGGTGCGGCGGGAGAGCGGGTAATCTTGCCTCGCAAGAGATTATGACTACAAAGTGTCGCTACTGTAGATGTTATTGGCGGGGCCCTTATTCCCCGTCATTTTTTGTTTGTGTTGTGTAGTACTTTAGCTGGTATGTCCATGATGGGGTGCGATTGGAATACACCGTTTCGTCTTGATGCGTTACGATGGAAAGACACTATTGAAGAGGTACGAAGGCAGACATATAAAAGTCTCCCGAATGCAACCGTTGGACCGGTTGGCAAATATATGCACCGGATTTCTCTCCATTTCCATCAAAGAAAAAGAAGGCATTCCAATTTCAGTTTTGCAAGAACAATCGGCATTTACACCGTGAAAATCGGGTGTTTTCCTTATGATTGCATCCAGACTAACGTGAGGAAGTGTTGTTCGTGTTTCATCGGCAATTCAACGTTTGTTCCGGGGCTATTTGCTGTTTGCGCATCGGAATCAGGTAAGTCGTCTTCCACCGACTTGAATTTCAACATTAGTATTAGAGCCCGGTCGTGGTTTCTGCCTTGTTTTTCATTGAATTTTTCAGTACACCATTTGATATCGAGATCAAGAGTATGATATCTACACTGGTAGGATGTTTATTAATCGAAACTGATAAGTGAATTGTCGAAAAATCGAACCAAAGTGAAGAACGGGTTCGGGGTCGCGTGCATCTGTGCGGTTTTGGCCAATTTTCGAAATATTTTTTTTGCGAAAATCAACTTTTGAATATACAGGATGAAGTACTCGTCGAGACGAGTCCGACAGTGGTTTGAGTGCGACCGGAGGAGGCCGGACACGCCTACACACGCGGCCAGAAGCCGCTGCGCGTGGGCCTCACGCGCCTGAAGTGCTGGGGATGCCAGCGAGTGCGCAACACGCGCCGGTTGGTGAACCGACGCGTACGCGTCACGTGCGTGTCGCGCAGAGCGACGCGACCCTTGATGACGTCACGAGATGACGTCATCGATGACGTCACAGATGACGTCATCGATGACGTCATCGATGACGTCATCCAACCGTCGGTAACCGCTTGGATGACGTCGTGCTGGCGGCAGTTGGTCAACCGGCGACTTGACCCGACCCGAGACCCGAACCGACTTGAGATCCGACCCGGTTGACCCGACCCGACCCGATCGTTGACCGGTCAACTAGTCTGGTGGTCAAACCGGTCGGACCAGCCAGGAGTCGTTTGGCTCGCTAGCGCGTGCGCCACACGCGTCGCGCACTCAGGCGGCGCGTGGGGGCACATGCAAGCTCTGATTGAAGCATGGTCGGAGGCGTTGGGTTCGTATGGATGTGCCCTACACTGTGGTATAATTATTTTTTAATTTTGAATTTTATAAATGTATGAAAATGCGTAGGGAACCCTATGTACGCGTATTTTTTGGGGTTTAATGCATAGTTTATTCATTTGTAGCTTGTATTTTCTTGTGGTTTAGGAAATACAATAGCTAGCTTGTATGCAAATGATGTCATATATGCTATGTGGAGCTTGGTTCGTTGATATCATACATATAGTTTAAAATACTTGCAATTTTCTAGTTGTTAGAAAATTCAAACAATGGTAGGAAATCCATTACATGTTGAATTGCAATTTTGATCATAGTTGAAGCAAGATTTTTGTTTATACGTTGGTTATTATCATGCTATGTTTTTTTTTTTTGTTAAGAAAAAATGTAGAAATTACATAAGGTCATGTAATTATTTTTCCTAGTGGGAGTTTGTAGGTTAGTAGAATCGAAATGAGTTTTTACCTACAATTTAAAATTTTTGCAAATTAAACTAATTAATGATAATAGAACAATTGTACATAGAAGTTGATTGGGAATACAGTGAACTTTTGCTTTTGTGTCTTTTGTTGAATTATCATTAATTTAGTTTGTTTTTACTGCAAATTAAATATGTGTGTTACTCTGTAAAGTGTGCTAGTATTGATTATTTGTTTATTATGTTAATGTGTTATAACAATTGATTATGGCTTCGACATCCAAGACCATTGTGGCTGATCTCAATAAGGATGAGAAGTTGACCTCAATAAGGGTGAGAAACTGAACGGTGACAATTATGATATTTGGCACCGAAAGGTTCAGTACATCCTTAAGGAGCAAGAGGTTTTGGAAACTCTCAACCATACCATGGATGAACATGAGCATGGAACTTCAACTTATCAAGCTTGGAAAAAGAAAAATAGCATTGCTCGCATCACGTTGCTGAGCTGTATGCAAGATTGTCACGACCTCCTTTTTCCGTCCGGGAAAAATAAGAAGGTTTAGGGGTATTTGCCTAAAGAGGTGGACCAATGGCCCTAGACTAGGCGCGGGCTCTCCCAAGCCCATACCTCGCGCGACGTTGGATTCGTTTTTTTAGTTCTTAACAACCTATGTAATTCTAGGAGTCGCCACTAGCCTATTAGGGTCGGCTAGAAACCAATCAAGACACGGGAGTGTTGTCTCGATTCATACGCAACCAGAGGTTTCTAGGAACGGGGACTTGTTTACGCCAATGTTTCTATTAGCGCCCTTGCGGTACCACTAACTTGGAAAGTTATTTATCTAAATGGCCACACATTATTGATTATCAATTATAATCTTTATGAAACCACTAAGTGTTCATGCAAATGTTTTTGTAGTTTTTTTAATGTCTAGACTAATCCTAACATAATTTAGAAGAGAAATTTGCACTCAAATTAATGAAAAGCAACGCGTAAGTAAACATTCAAGAAATTGAAATGACTTGAAAATAAACGCGGAAAAGGTAAACCCGATACAAGTCGGGCAAATAATATTACATGGCCTTGTTATCACGCCCGGGACAGGACCCCATGAGCAAAATGAGAATTCAAATATGCATGAAATTACTCTATATGCATGAAATTACTTTAAATAGTTTTAATCTACGCAAAATGGGTTATTTACAAAAATGATTATAAAATACCAAAATAGCATTAAATTAGGAAAATGGCCTTTTAAAATTAGGAAAAGTTCATATATGTCATTTCTATCCTGATTTGATGCTATCTAACATTTTTTGATATTTTTGAAATTTTCATATATTTTTTTTTTTTTTTTATTATTTATTTAAAAAATAATAATAATAATAATTCCTTAAACCGATCTATGCTAACATGGAGTAACACAGCACATGAATATAACAAGAACCAAGCTCAAATCGACCGTTTCAAGATCGAAACTTGGTTTGCGCATTTTGTCGAACACTTGGCGTGCATCAAATTATCCCGAACCAGCTTTTTCGGGCCATGTTTGCGGCCTTCAATCTCAACGCATGAGCAATATTATGTGGAACTAAAACATCAATGTTAAACTACCACATGCAAAGAGTAAGATTAGATAAAGATCATAGCCTAAAACACACAAGAACCAAGCTAAAATCGGCTTCAAATATGTGGGTTGAGCTGATTTTGAAATCTGGGTTTGAACCAAGGTCAAGCAAACAGGTTACATGCCCATATTCAAGCCCCAACACTCATCGCATACGAGATCTAAATGAAACATTACTTGATCCGAGTGAAAGTAGGTAACATGATCTTTCAAATGCAACAAACATCACAGAGAATGACTAACCGAACACATCAAAACAACCTCTCCAAGAAGCCCACATGCAAAGACTACACTGACCAGCCAAGAACTAATGTGGATAGGCTTGTTTTTTTTTTTTTTTTTTGACGATCTCATAGTTCACACGGGGATTTAAAGACCAAACCAAGCTGACCTATGCATCACTTGTACTCCCATATAACATTAATCAAGCCCGTGAAGATAGAAAACACATGCAAAGAGGAGTAGCAAGTCAAACATGTATGGCTCTTGAAGAGGCTTCAAACACTTAGAAAAATTTCAACCTCAGAAATCAGTTTTCCGGGCTGGTTTCCCTCTTGATTTTTATGATCAAAACATGCTCAAAATTGAAAATACGTACATCTAGGATGCTTACCTTACTTCATAGTTTCCTTTTCAAGTGGTTCTTGGCCAAGGAAACCGAGAAATTGTCCTCTGGAAGCACGTGGAAATTGGCTTCTTCAACTGGAAATGAGATCTGCAGAAAAGAAGAACTGACAACGAAGGTTTTCGTTGACCTATAAAATTAGACTTCAAGACGTCATTTGTTGGAAAAATTGACACCACGCCAAACTATATGTATTCTAGTTTGGGGTAGAAGTCAATATTTTCCTCATTTATTTCTAAAATTTCTCCAAAACACTGCATTTTCATCACTCGTGACCAACTGGGCTCAACACTTAGAAAAATTTTCAGTGTTTCCTGGCCCGCCTGGAGGGTGATTTTCGGGGGGCTTTAGGAGGCCTTCCCGGTCTCCATTTTGGTCGTGCGACCTATGGATGGAAAGATCTTTGAGTGAAGTTTCACTCTCTAGTTTAAGGTTTTGGCTAATTTTGGCTGAAAGTTTGAGAAAATCTCACTTTTCTCTCATAAGGTTGATCTGGGATTTCTGGGTTTGCTTTTCTGGAGTTGCTTCTGAGGGCCTCTTTGGGGGACGATTCTGAGCTCTCTCCTCTCCCTCTCGTCTCTTTTCTCTCATCCCTTGAAAGACCTTGCTTCAGTGATCTTATCCCCTGAATTAAGGGATTTTTGGTCAGCCTTTTGTCCATCTACCAGGCCTGTCAACCGGGCTACTCCACCCACTCTCTGACTTAGCCAATTTTTTAAACTTCTGCAGCTGTTGAGTGTGCAGGTTTTGCTGCGATTTTCCGGTGTTGTCAGAAGCTTATGCCTGGCCAATTTTCGTCCACTTGCACTACTATATACGGTCTTCCATCACGTGCAATGATCGAGCTAAATGGGCAGCTGAGTGGGATATGGTGGGGCCACCAATATGGCTACTTAGCAGCTCCGAATTAAGACTTAATCGTGGACTGAGATTTGGCAGCTGGTTTGGGTGCTTTAATCCATCACTTTGGCTGTGGTTTTGATCAATTAGCAAGTTCATGTATAGTAGTTTAAGATCTTGATCAAATTTCGCAATTGTGCCCACCCAATTTTGCAAAAAAGTCCCTCAAAGTTGGCCATTTTCTTATCCGAAAATACCCAATTCAATACAAATGTGGTCTTTTTGGCTCAATTTCATTGATTCGACTTGGCCCAAATTCAATTTCAACTTAATTGGGGGCTAATATGATGATTTAAGGGCTTGGGTGAAATTTTGCAAAATTTGCGAATTGGTCCCTCAACTTTTGGAAATTACATTTTTGCCCCAATTTGCCATTTTAATTCCAATCTGACCTCCTGGGCTTGGCTAGTCACATTTAGATCATTGGCCACAACTTTTTCTCTTTTTTTCTTTTTTTTTTTTAACTTTTGTTTTTATCTTTTTATCTTTTTTTTTTTAATTAATCTATATGCAATAATTTGGGAAAAAAAATTATTAGGTGTCAAATGCCCCTCTTTGGAATGGAGCTCAAAGAGGTTTCTTTCAAAGATAAGGTGACGCCTATTTTTTTTTTTTTTTACAATAGTAAAATGAAAATGCAAATGAGCTTAATGTAAAGAGCATGGTTTAGAGATGTACCTATGAACAATTTGAAAAGTGTGGTTTAAGGATATACCCACGAACCTTGTGGTTTAAGGCAATCCCACTAACCGTGTGGTTTAAGGCAGTTCCACGAACCTTGTGGTTTAAGGCAGTCCCACTAACCGTGTGGTTTAAGGCAGTCCCACTAACCTTGTGGTTTAAGGCAAACCACTAACCGTGTGGTTTAAGGCAGTCCCACGAACCTTGTGATTTAAGGCAATCCCACTAACCGTGTGGTTTAAGGCAGTCCCACTAACCGTGTGGTTTAAGGCAGACCCACTAACCGTGTGGTTTAAGGCAGTCCCACTAACCGTGTGATTTAAGGCAGTCCCACGAACCTTGTGGTTTAAGGCAGTCCCACTAACCGTGTGAATTGAATGGTTTTAGGATGACCAAGAACCTCTTGAAAATGTATGGTTTAAGGCTAACCCATGAACCCTTTGAAATTGTGTCTTGAAAATGCATGGTTTGAAGCTAACCCACGAACCCTTTGAAATTGTGTCTTGAAAATACATGGCTTGAGGCTAGTCCATGAACCCTTTAGAATTGCAAGGTTTAAAGATAACCAAGAACCTTTTGAAAATACATGGTTTAAGGTTAACTCATAAACCCTTTGAAATTGCATGGTTTAAGGCTAACCTATGAACCTTTAGAATTGCAAGGTTTAAGGATAATCAAGAACCTTTTGAAAATGCATGGTTTAAGGCTAACCCATGAACCTTTAGAATACCTTTTGAAAATGCATGGTTTAAGGCTAACCCATGAACCCTTGAAATTGCAAGGTTTAAGGATAACCAAGAACCTTTTGAAAATGCATGGTTTAAGGCTAACCCATGAACCTTTGAAATTGCATGGTTTAAGGATGACCAGAACCTTTTGAAAATGCATGGTTTAAGGCTAACCCATGAACCCTTTGAAATTGCAAGGTTTAAGGATAACCAAGAACCTTTTGAAAATATATGGTTTAAGGCTAACCCATGAACCCTTTGAAATTGCAAGGTTTAAGGATAACCGAGAACATTTTGAAAATGCATGGTTTAAGGCTAACCCATGAACCCTTTGAAATTGCAAGGTTTAAGGATAACCGAGAACCTTTTGAAAATGCATGGTTTAAGGCTAACCCATGAACCCTTTGAAATTGCAAGGTTTAAGGATAACCGAGAACATTTTGAAAATGCATGGTTTAAGGCTAACCCATGAACCCTTTGAAATTGCAAGGTTTAAGGATAACCGAGAACCTTTTGAAAATGCATGGTTTAAGGCTAACCCATGAACCCTTTGAAATTGCAAGGTTTAAGGATAACCGAGAACCTTTTGAAAATGCATGGTTTAAGATTAACCCATGAACCCTTTGAAATTGCAAGGTTTAAGGATAACCGAGAACCTTTTGAAAATGCATGGTTTAAGGTTAACCCATGAACCCTTTGAAATTGCAAGGTTTAAGGATAACCGAGAACCTTTTGAAAATGCATGGTTTAAGGCTAACCCATGAACCCTTTGAAATTGCAAGGTTTAAGGATAACCGAGAACCTTTTGAAAATGCATGGTTTAAGGCTAACCCATGAACCCTTTGAAATTGCAAGGTTTAAGGATAACCGAGAACCTTTTGAAAATGCATGGTTTAAGGCTAACCCATGAACCCTTTGAAATTGCAAGGTTTAAGGATAACCGAGAACCTTTTGAAAATGCATGGTTTAAGGCTAACCCATGAACTCTTTGAAATTGCAAGGTTTAAGGATAACCGAGAACCTTTTGAAAATGCATGGTTTAAGGCTAACTCATGAACCTTTTGAAATTGCAAGGTTTAAGGATAACCGAGAACCTTTTGAAAATGCATGATTTAAGGCTAATCCAAGAACCATGTGAAATTGCAAGGTTTAAGGATAACCGAGAACCTTTTGAAAATGCATGATTTAAGGCTAATCCAAGAACCATGTGAAATTGCAAGGTTTAAGGATAACCAAGAACCCTTTGAAAATGCATGGTTTAAGGCTAATCCATGAACCCTTTGAAATTGTGTGGTTTCACCGGAGGAACTGTCATTCGAGAATATTCTAAATGGATACTGCACATCAAATAGTATTCATTATAACAAGTATTCTTGTAGCGAAAGCATACTAGATGAGGTTAATTTCAACATATGTCATTAGAAACAATATCAAAAGTGTATCGGTAATGAGAAAACAATGATTGCATAAACCAATCAAACTAATTCCGACAACTTGACAAAATCAAAACTGTCATCACACTCGAATGATATCATTAATTGTCAAATTCTCTTGGGAGAAAAGTCCTTGTTGAAATGACCCTGACTTATGAGAAAGGTTTGTTAAGTATGCCAAGCAAGGATCCCTAGTTAGAAAGGGCTTCTCGCATATCCTCAAGAGAAATGGCTGTTTGATCGCATCTGTTCATGTGAGGAAATAAACTGATCACTCAACCTCACTCTTCCAGTGCGCAAGGCTTTGAATCATTCGCAATAAGTACACATTGACCAAAAGAGGTCTTTTAGAAGGACCGTAGTGCAGGTTTGGTCATGGTTTTAGCAATGGATAAGCATCATTGGCTATGAAATAAATTAATCACGATCGACATCTCCGCTAGGTTTACAAGTCAAGAAACCTTAAGATGAGATAAGACAACCTTACTCTCACTTCTTCAAGCGGCATCTTCTTTAGGAAGTCCTTATTTCCACTTTGAATCATCCCAATCAAGAGACTTTGGAGATGGGTTGTAATGTTGATTCGGGAAAGGTTCAAAAGGCTTAGCTCAAAAGGCTTAGAACTTTTTGTCAAAGGGGGATTTGGGAGTTGGTGATTATCATGGCATCATTACCATATCATCCATTTTTTTAAAGCACTCAATGTTTAGAATTCAAATTGTCTCGAAAGTCCTTTGACTAATCATCTTAACATAATGGCTTTTGCATTTGCAATGATTTTCTTTTCAATGCAGGCATTTTTTTTTTGCCATTTTTGCTTTCATAGAGATATTCCTCTTGATGCAATTGTTTTTCTTTCACTCTCTCTCGCTTTTTTTTGTGGGCATTGGCCTTACTTTTAACAGGCACACTGCTTTTTCATGCCCCTTAATTTTCACTTGACTTTTGTTCTTTCAAACTTTTTGAGCTCTTGGGACTTTTAAGATGCTTTTCATATTCTCATATAAACACCAATCGGATTGGTAAATCATGTGCCCTGCCCCAATGTGGGGAGATAATCACCACTCGGGTTTTAGAAATGAACAGTTAGGCTCAATATGGTTTAAGCAAAGGGTATCGGTGTTTGGGTAGAGAAAAGAATGCTCTTCTTCACCTTGGGATGCTTCGAGATTCCATAAGAATTCACCTGAAGTTAACGCAAAAAGATTTATGCAAGTGAGAGTAAAGAAACATTTCTCATCTTTCCTCTCCAAATAATGTCAACCCAAACCTCCGTAATTGCCCCATCGTGGGGTGGTTCTTGACAGGGGTATTTTGTAGAAAATTCTTCACATTAAAAGGCTCAAATGGGCTAACTATTGTCACCTGTAGTGTGTATGATAGAGGAAAGAAATGCCTCTTATCATCTTGATCTATGTACCGCTTGCGAATGAATTCATTGACCTTAAACGACATGGGTTTTCTTTTTCACTCGAATCTTAGAGTGCTTAAAGGACATGTTTGGAAATGGGTTGCCTTTCCTCATCCTAAGTGTTTCTCGCTTGGCATAAGTAACATTGCCTTTCAATTTTTGTTGAGATCATGTGGGTGGATTAACCTCCATAGAGAATTTTGATTCGAAATGAGTGATCCATTGAGTGGATGGACAATTTAAAGATAAAGAAGATTTTTGCAAACTTTGTGGAAAACTTTTTTTTTTTTTTTTTTTCAATTTCCATTTCTTGTGCTCGTTTCTAGAAAAACACTAGATGTTCTTTTTTTTGTGATGGAAATTCTCCATTTGTTTTCCATTTGATTTTGAGAAGAAGGGTACTTTACCTGTGCCTTAGTAGTCAGGCGACCCTACAAAGAACAAAAGGGAATGTGTTAGTACATGAATCCTCAAGGATCGTAAAAATGGAAACGATACAATATTACCCTTGGTCAGTTTCACAATTTGGCGGCAAACAACGGAATGAATGTACTGTTTTAAGGCTTGAAGAGAATCTCAGGTCTTTGGTCTCATTAGTTCAAGCATTTTCCTCTTTTTGCAAAAATAAGACATGCAAAAGTTTTATTTATTTATTTATTTATTATTTTTTTTTTACATGGCAACCTTTTTGCCGTTTCTGGGATCGAACCCCGTACCTCTCGGACCGTTCATTCATTCCCATACCACCAAGCCGAAGCGCTGGTAGTGTCTATGGGGCTCTTCTTTTTATTTAATTGAACCGGCTCTAGAACGACACATATTTTAAGCCAACTTAGGTGACTTTGTCATGTGTTAACTCCACATGCTTACTTTGTCGATATAGATTATGCTTAAATCAATTTCTCGAGTTTGTTCCTCGAATACCGACGCTTCCTGTCAAACAAGGGAACTACGTCAAATAATGAAGTTAGAGAGGGGCATTTTGGAAACAATACCGAATTACCCTTCTCCTGTAGTTGACTTTAAATGTCTTGTGTTACCTCTTCATGTGCTTTTACTCCTCAGGTGTTAACATTTCCTTGAAGATCTTGCTTTCAAATGGGCCATTTAGATGTTATCGAATTCACTCATTCTGAGTGGGCATCAAAGATGAAAGGAGAGGGGTACTCCTTGTTTCGACACGTGAGGGCATTGCTCCTTGGATGTTTTGCTCCATTTATTCCATCAAAATGGATAGTTGGGCCTTAGCATGCCTTCTTGGTATAAGGTGTTGCTCCATTGGTCAAAGTGCACTTTTTGTGCCGAATCAATTGATTTTATTTCATCTTGCTTCATGAGTGAGAGTTTCCTTGCTTTTGAGTGACTTGCCCCATTTATCAACTGCAAGGAAAAAGAGACGTAATATGTTATTTTCATATTCGACATGATTCATTTTAGGAACGGGATACTCCCTTTTACGGCATATCTGATGACTGCGTTCCATCTCGTTTCTTGGCTATGGAGAGGGATTTGCTTTCATGATTGGTAGTAATTCACTTGGCAAATGTCTATTCCATTTGAAATTTTCCCCTTTTAGAAGTTGGGTGACTTAGGCATTGCGTGCCCCCGATTCATTTTATGGCCATTTGCTCCAATTAAGATTTCCTACACATATGGAAACAATGTATTATTTCCACACTTAGGTACATTAAGTTTAGGAACGAAGTACACCCTTTTTCAAAGTCGGGCAATTCCGCATCTCATCGTATCTTTGTGGAAGAAGGGGAGATATTGTCCTTATGGTCGAATGTATGCCACATTGAGTTAGATAACTTGTCCATATGCAGCTTCATTATGTTGGATTGATGAATCTTCATTTCATTTGAATCCTTCATGCTTTACTTGGTTTCCCGTGTACCCCTTTTAGGCTAGGTGATATTTCGCCATTTTTGCTGCATCAATGCATTTCCCACTTCACAATTTGTAAGCATGGGTTGCTATGTCAGTTTATGAATGAATTGTTTTGACTTTTGGAACAAACACACCCTTTTCTTTTAAAGATCGTGTGATTCTAGACCAGGTTGTCCTCCCCATGTAATCTTGTTGCTTGCCAATAATTTGCCTCACTAAAATCTGCACAAAGCGCAAGGACAAGTCATTCCTAAAATAAATCTTTAACTACCACCATTTATTTGAAGGCAACATTTGATGACCGATTCTTGTTTGTGTACATCTACATCTTGAAGTGTTGTCTTGCATACCACCAATAATCATCTCCATACAGGATTGGATGCCAAGAAATCGTTGGAAGTGTAGGGATTGCAGATGCTTCTTGTTCGCGACCAACGAAGTAGTTTGTTGCCAAAGAATGTCCACAAATTTCTTCTTCCACGAAGAATGTCAAATTAATATGAGGTCGTCCAGGATGTGGAACTTCATTAGACCAGTAGATTTGTGATCTTCAAGGCCTTAATGATTCTTTTCACACTTAATCACAATGTTTGAATTCATATGTTGCAAAATATTCATATAGTTCATGGCTCAACCACTTATGCCCATAAATGAGCATGAATTGGTGCATCTCATGACTTGCTCTGTTAGGGAAAGGCCCGCACTTTTGTCAATTTTGAACAAAACCGTCATTTTGCCTGTTTGACAAAAATGGATGACTGAGTTAGTTGTTGCACAAGAGATCCCTATTGGAACGATTACAACCTTACCCCCTCAAAGCATCGTTCTACGGATCAACCTGCAAAAGCGATTAAGTGAAGAGATAAAGTATTATGCAAGTTCTTCTTGAAACTCATTTTCACACATTTTGAAGCTAAGGCATAAAACTCAGCCCAGAGGGTCCGTTTGAAACACTTCAAGTGTTTTAAAGAATATAACTTTTATGAACTCTAACTTCATTATTAAAAAATGTGAGTTGTATGATTTACAAAAGCATTTGATTGGGTCCACAATCAAAACCCAAAACGCAAGACATGGTTCCTAATAGGAATAATAACAAGGATAAAGTACAAGAAGCTCTTTTGTAGAGGAGCATAATAAGCACAATTCTCGTCCTAGCTTTAAAGTTCACTTTTGGCATGGTCAAGCAAGAGGACTTCAAGGAATGGTTGTCACGCATAACCTGCGAAAGGAAAATAATGTCAGTAGATGGATGAAAAATTGATCTTTCAATAAAGCCGCCTCTTACAATGAAATCAAGGCGACGATACCTTCTTCGTAGTATCCACTTACGACAATTTGGTATTTCATCAAGATTTTATTAGTAAGAGGAGATTTCATTAAAAGATCGATCCACGGCTATCAATTGAATGCCCACTTTGTTCCAAAAGTTTCATACACAAATGGGGCATTGATTTTGAAAGATTAATTTGTAATTTCACTCATGCAAAGGTGTGGTGATTTTTATTTTGAGAAATCAATACACAAAATGTGATTTGAATTTCGAAATGCGACCAAGAATTTTCTTGAAAATTTGATTTTAATTCTATGCCCCAAAATGTAATCTTGACTTGGAAGAATTTCTATACAAAATGTGACTTTAAGTTCATAATTGAAAATTTAAACAAAAACATTTGTTTTATGGGGTTAGATCAAAGGTATTTGAAATGTTCATTTATTAAGAGTGAGCATCAAGCCTATATTTTCAAGGGCATTCCATTGATTTCCGCAAATCTCAAAAAATGAAAATTTCAATCCAAAGTGAGCAAGAAGATGGAGAAATCATACTTACAGTGGGTGAAGAGACATTTTTTCAATCACATAGACATGCGGATGTAAACTTGTGAGGTTTGACACATAAAGGTGGAATTCTAAAGGCTTAAAGTCCCCATTTTGATTAGATCAAAAGAGTTTTCCCTACTCCGCGCTTACGTCGGACGTTCTCTTTATCATTAATCAAAATGAGCGGGACCAAAAGTGGATAACCATGGGTCATTCCCGCACGGGTTCCATCTTTTGGCACCTTCTATGGGCTTCCTAATGCGATCGGGGTTTTAGATCGCGGGTTGTGTGTGTAAATGTGTAGTGCTAAGATAAGTATAAATGGCACACACATCGATTGATATCCAAACAACACTTCAATTTCATCCATATAGGCATACATTCCTACGCCTCCCTACAAAAGAGATGGGTTAACAAACACTCCACCCCTTATTACTCCAAACCTACAAAAACATTTAACACATTGTTAGCGGGCTAACCTTGTTTTCCACGCGACTTTGACACGCGCTATCAAATGAAACCATGTTAGTGAACAACCAACCAAGTTATTACGGCCTAAGTCCTCTAAAGTTTGCAACCAAGTCCCCAGTGGAGTCGCCAAGCTGTCACGACCTCCTTTTTCCGTCCGGGAAAAATAAGAAGGTTTAGGGGTATTTGCCTAAAGAGGTGGACCAATGGCCCTAGACTAGGCGCGGGCTCTCCCAAGCCCATACCTCGCGCGACGTTGGATTTTGTTTTTTAGTTTTAACAACCTATGTAATTCTAGGAGTCGCCACTAGCCTATTAGGGTCGGCTAGAAACCAATCAAGACACGGAGTGTTGTCTCGATTCCTACGCAACCAGAGATTTCTAGGAACGGGGACTTGTTTACGCCAATGTTTCTATTAGCGCCCTTGCGGTACCACTAACTTGGAAAGTTATTTATCTAAATGGCCACACATTATTGATTATCAATTATAATCTTTATGAAACCACTAAATGTTCATGCAAATGTTTTTGTAGTTTTTTTAATGTCTAGACTAATCCTAACATAATTTAGAAGAGAAATTTGCACTCAAATTAATGAAAAGGGGCACGTAAGTAAACATTCAAGAAATTGAAATGACTTGAAAATAAACGCGGAAAAGGTAAACCCGATACAAGTCGGGCAAATAATATTACATGGCCTTGTTATCACGCCCCGGGACAGGACCCCCATGAGCAAAATGAGAATTCAAATATGCATGAAATTACTCTATATGCATGAAATTACTTTAAATAGTTTTAATCTACGCAAAATGGGTTATTTACAAAAATGATTATAAAATACCAAAATAGCATTAAATTAGGAAAATGGCCTTTTAAAATTAGGAAAATTCATATATGTCATTTCTATCCTGATTTGATGTTATCTAACATTTTTTGATATTTTTGAAATTTTCATATTTTTTCTTTTTTTTTTTTTTTTTTATTTAAAAATAATAATAATAATAATTCCTTAAACCGATCTATGCTAACATGGAGTAACACAGCACATGAATATAACAAGAACCAAGCTCAAATCGACCGTTTCAAGATCGAAACTTGGTTTGCAACATTTTGTCGAACACTTGGCTTGCATCAAATTATCCCCAACCAGCTTTTTCGGGCCATGTTTGCGGCCTTCAATCTCAACCATGAGCAATATTATGTGGAACTAAAACATCAATGTTAAACTACCACATGCAAAGAACAAGATTAGATAAAGATCATAGCCTAAAACACACAAGAACCAAGCTAAAATCGGCTTCAAATGTGTGGGTTGAGCTGATTTTGAAATCTGGGTTTGAACCAAGGTCAAGCAAACAGGTTACATGCCCATATTCAAGCCCCAACACTCATCGCATACGAGATCTAAATGAAACATTACTTGATCTAAATGAAAGTAGGTAACATGATCTTTCAAATGCAACAAACATCACAGAGAATGACTAACCGAACACATCAAAACAACTCTCCAAGAAGCCCACATGCAAAGACTACACTGACCAGCCAAGAACTAATGTGGATAGGCTTGTTTTTTTTTTTTTTTTTTTTTTTGACGATCTCATAGTTCACACGGGGATTTAAAGACCAAACCAAGTTGACCTATGCATCACTTTACTCCCATATAACATTAATCAAGCCACAAGATAGAAAACACATGCAAAGAGGAGTAGCAAGTCAAACATGTATGGCTCTTGAAGAGGCTTCAAACACTTAGAAAAATTTCAACCTCAGAAATCAGTTTTCCGGGCTGGTTTCCTCTTGATTTTTATGATCAAAACATGCTCAAAATTGAAAATACGTACATCTAGGATGCTTAACCTTGCTTCATAGTTTCTTTTCAAGTGGTTCTTGGCCAAGGAAACCGAGAAATTGTCCTCTGGAAGCACGTGGAAATTGGCTTCTTCAACTGGAAATGAGATCTGCAGAAAAGAAGAACTGACAACGAAGGTTTTCGTTGACCTATAAAATTAGACTTCAAGACGTCTTTTGTTGGAAAAATTGACACCACGCCAAACTATATGTATTCTAGTTTGGGGTTGAAGTCAATATTTTCCTCATTTATTTCTAAAATTTCTCCAAAACACTGCATTTTCATCACTCGTGACCAACTGGGCTCAACACTTAGAAAAATTTTCAGTGTTTTTGGCCCGCCTGGAGGGTGATTTTCGGGGGCTTTAGGAGGCCTTCCCGGTCTCCATTTTGGTCGTGCGACCTATGGATGGAAAGATCTTTGAGTGAAGTTTCACTCTCTAGTTTAAGGTTTTGGCTAATTTTGGCTGAAAGTTTGAAAAATCTCACTTTTCTCTCATAAGGTTGATCTGGGATTTTGGGTTTGCTTTTCTGGAGTTGCTTCTGAGGGCCTCTTTGGGGACGATTCTGAGCTCTCTCCTCTCCTCTCGTCTCTTTTCTCTCATCCCTTGAAAGACCTTGCTTCAGTGATCTTATCCCCTGAATTAAGGGATTTTTGGTCAGCTTTTGTCCATCTACCAGGCCTGTCAACTGGGCTAGCTCCACCCACTTTCTCTGACTTAGCCAATTTTTTAAACTTTGCAGCTGTTGAGTGTGCAGGTTTTGCTGCGATTTTCCGGTGTTGTCAGAAGCTTATGCCTGGCCAATTTTCGTCCACTTGCACTACTATATACGGTCTTCCATCACGTGCAATGATCGAGCTAAATGGGCAGCTGAGTGGGATATGGTGGGGCCACCAATATGGCTACTTAGCAGCTCCGAATTAAGACTTAATCGTGGACTGAGATTTGGCAGCTGGTTTGGGTGCTTTAATCCATCACTTTGGCTGTGGTTTTTGATCAATTAGCAAGTTCATGTATAGTAGTTTAAGATCTTGATCAAATTTCGCAATTGTGCCCACCCAATTTTGCAAAAAAGTCCCTCAAAGTTGGCCATTTTCTTATCCGAAAATACCCAATTCAATACAAATGTGGTCTTTTTGGCTCAATTTCATTGATTCGACTTGGCCCAAATTCAATTTCAACTTAATTGGGGGCTAATATGATGATTTAAGGGCTTGGGTGAAATTTTGCAAAATTTGCGAATTGGTCCCTCAACTTTTGGAAATTATATTTTTGCCCCAATTTGCCATTTTAATTCCAATCTGACCTCCTGGGCTTGGCTAGTCACATTTAGATCATTGGCCACAACTTTTTCTCTTTTTTTTTTTTTTTTTTTTTTTTTTTAACTTTTGTTTTTATCTTTTTATCTTTTTTTTTTTAATTAATCTATATGCAATAATTTGGGAAAAAAATTAGGTGTCAACAAAGATGATCTCATATGTGAGTTTGAAAGTTATGATAAAGCTCAAGCTATGTGGTTGCCTTGAAAGATAAATTTGGGGGTACATCTGCCACTAAGCTGAGAAGACTCACCATCAAGTTTGACATATTCCAAAAGCGCTCAAATGTAACGATGAGGTAGCATCTTCGGAAGATGTCAAACATGATCCGTGAGCTGAAGTGAGTAGGTCACTCCCTTAATAATGAACAGCAAGTTCAGGCTGTTATAAGGTCTCTTCCTGACAATTGGGAGTATATGAAGATCAATATGACGCATAATGAGAACATTGTCACTTTTGATGATATTGCACGTCATTTGGAATTAGAGGATGAGCGCTTAAAGGCTGCGAGATCCTCTACCCATGCTTATGTTGCTGAATCGAGTTCGCGCAAGGCTTTGGGCTTTAAGCGCAAAAGGAATCTTCAGTTCAACAACAAAAGGAAGAGGACTGATCAGGCACCCAAGAGGGCTAAGACCTTCCGACGCAAGAAGCATGGTGGGAAGAAGGACAAGGCCAAGATGGAGTGCCACAATTGTGGCAAGATGGGCCACTTTGCTCGTGAATGCACTGAGCTGAAAAAGGTACTCTATTACTCCATTACTTTGAGTAATGCTTTTGTTTCTAGTACTGTAATGCTTGCTGAAACTTATCCAATGTGGACTGTAGACTCAGGAGTAACAGATCATGTAGCTAGAGATCGAGAAGCATTTGTGGAGTATCGTCGGATACCGCCTAGAAGAAGATGGATATATGTTGGGAATAACTCAAGAGTTGAAGTGAAGGGAATCGGCACATGTAAATTAATCTTACGTGGTGATCGAAACCTATTCCTGCAAGATGTCCTTTATGCTCCAAATATTCGACGAAACTTGATCTTTGTAGTTGTTCTTCTTAGCTTAGGTTATGTATTGAATTTCCATGGTGATTGTGTTGACATTTTGTATGGAACAATTTATTATGATTCAGGTAATGTATTGAATGGTTTTATGGTGTTAGACATTGACTATGATCAGTACAATGTTAATGTTGATGATTGTTTTTCTTTAATTGCATCTTCTAATAACATTGAGATTGATGCAAGTACTTGTCATGCTAGATTAGGTCACATTGGATTGCAGAGAATGCAAAGATTAGCTAGAGAAGGCCTTTTAGGGTCACTCACTAATGTTAGTCTAGCCGTATGTGAACATTGTCTAGCGGGAAAACTAACTAGAAAACCATTCGGTAAAGGGACTAGAGCTGACTTTCTATTGCATCTCATACATTCTGAGATTTGTGATCATTTGAATATGAGAGCGAGGCATGGAGCCTCATATTTTATCACTTTCATAGATGACTTCACACATTTCGATTATGTCTTTCTGATCTCCCATAAGTCAGAAGCATTGGACTGCTTTAGACGATATATATAGCGATGGTAGAGAATCAGTTGAACAAAATAATAAAGGCATTGAGAAACGATCGTGGACGTGAGTATCTATCGGAGCAATTCAAGGCTCTTTGTGATGAAAAGAGAATTGTGCGACAATTGACTATTTCTAGTACTCCACAACAAAATGGGATAGCTGAGAGAAGGAATAGAACCCTATTGGAAATAGTTAGGTCTATGATGGCGCAAGCAAATTTACCTATCTCCTATTGGGGAGATGCGTTATTGACCGCTCCCTATATACTTAACCGAGTGCTCTCAAAATCGGTCACTTCCACCTCTTATGAATTATGGACTGGTAGGAAACCAGACTTGAGTAGTCTAGGTCCATGGGGATGTGCAGCTTATGTTCATGATTCTTCCCATAAACATGGCAAATTAGATCCTAGAGGGAAGAAATGTATTTTTATAAGATATTCCGAACAATCCAAATGGTACGTGTTCATAGGTGAACGAGCTGATGGAAGTGTGACCGAAATAGAGTCACGGGATGTCACGTTCTTGGAGAACGATTTTCCTAGTAAAGGTAAGATTGATAAGGACTTCCAATTATATGAGATGGAAGATCCTGATAACACACCCATTGATGTTGTAGAGAAAAATAAAGATTTACCTCAACACACAAGACTTAGTGGGAGTGTTGCATCGCTTGATGAATTAAATTCAAAAGAAATTCAATTGCGTAAAAGTAATCGTAAAAGTATTCCCCGTCGTCGTTTTGAGATTGAAAGAAAGGCATTTATGATTACTCAAACGGACAATACTGAGCCTAAAACTGTTCGAGAGGCTCTCTCGTCCTCTGATAAGGAAGAATGGAGAAAAGCTTTGGAAGATGAGATGGAGTCAATAAGGGCAAACCATGTCTGGGACTTGGTTGATCTACCACCCAATTGTAAGGCCATTGGAAACAAATGGGTCTTTAAGATTAAGTGAAGGGCGGATGGATCCATTGAAAAGTATAAGGCTCGCATTGTGGCAAAAGGTTATACTCAATAAGAGGGTATAGACTATGAGGAAACTTTTTCACCAGTTGTAAGGTTTGCCTCAATACGCTTTATTCTAGCCATCGTTGCATATTTGGACCTTGAATTACATCAAATGGATGTAAATACGACATTTCTCAATGAAGAATTAAATGAAGAAATCTATATGAAACAACCAATAGGTTTCATAACTAAAGGTCAATAGCATAAAGTTTACAAACTTCATCGCTCAATTTATGGCTTTAAGCAATCATCTAGATAGTGGTATCTTCGTTTTCATCGAGTAATGATAACTTTTGGTTTCACGATGATCGAAGAAGATCACTGTGTATATGTCAAGCGATTCAAAGATAAATTTGTAATTTTATCACTTTTTGTGGACGATATTCAGTTGGCTGGAAATGACAAGGTTTTGGTTATCACCATAAAAGAATGGTTGTCCTCCAATTTTGAGATAAAGGATATGGGAGAAGCTGCTTATATATTAGGAGTTAAGATCGAAAGAGATCGATCGAGGAAACTCCTTACTTTATCACAAGAGTCTTATATTATGAAGATTCTTGAGCATTTCAATATGCAGCATTGTAATCCCATTGATACCCCTGTCATGCAAGGTTAAGGCCTAAGTACTGAGATGTGTCATAAGACTTCAGAAGAAATTAAAGTGATGGAAACTGTTCCTTACGCTAGTGCGGTCGGAAGTTTGATATATGCTATGATGTGTACTCGACCCGACATATGCTATGCTGTGAGATTGGTGAGCCGATATCAATCAAATCTCGGTCAAGCACACTGGAAAGTAGTGAAGAGGATCCCGAGATACTTGAAGGGCACCATGGACTATCGACTTTGTTACCAAGGAAGTGATTTACACCTATTAGGCTATTCAGATGCTGATTGGGGTGGAGACCTGGATGAGCGTAAATCAACTTCTGGATATGCGTTCTTGCTCAATGGAGGTGCAATTTCTTGGAATAGCAAGAAACAAACATGCACAGCCTTGTCTACGATGGAGGCAGAATTTATTGCATGTTTTGTTGCAGTGCAAGAAGCAGTATGGCTAAAACGTTTTTTCGAAAATTTAGCCACTGTCACTGAAGTTCCAAGATCGGCGACAGTTTATTGCGATAGTCAAGCAACCATTGCCTATGTGAAAAATTCCAAGTATCATGGAAGGACAAAGCACATTGACATAAATAATAACTTCATCAGAGATATTATAGCGCGAAAGAAGTGATCCTGCAATATATTTCAACCAATAGAATGGTTGCTGATCCATTTACGAAGGCTATTCCTAGAGACATATTCTTGACCCATAGGATGTCACTAGGATTGCATATAATGTGATATCTGTTATTGTAGAGGATCATTGGTTTATGTATTTGTGGACAGATGTATTGTACTTGTTTGTTTATTAGTGATTTGATATTTTATCAATAAGTACAAATCCACTATGAGACTAGCACAAACACACATATATTATTAAAAAAAAAAAAAGGTATGTTAGCAGGCAATGATTGGCTCACTCACACGAGCAATCACCTTAAGTGATGTAGTCAACACGTTGAAATGAGACGTTATGTATAAATAAATGTTGAAGAGCAAGTCTGGTACATAAAATATGTCACCTTGATTTGAGTCAAAATGAGGTCTGTGATTTGTTTATAACAAGACCGAACATGATAGTCCCACAATCATGTATGCCTGTAAGATGCCGGATGTGAGTACTTAATTGGCGCTATAGAAAGCGAGCTAATATAGCACTCGGACTAAACATGAGTACGTGAGAGGCACGTGACTATGTTTAGGTTAAGATCCGTATAGTGGATATGTTTAGTATATCACATACACTTTTATAGAAAGAGAAATCCACTATAGCATGTAATTCATACTATATGTGCATTGTTCGACCGATAAGGAAATGTGAGTAAAATTATCCTTATGTTACTTCTGACTATGTTCTCGAAGTGAAATATCAATGTTGCTACTTTAGCATGTTACGGGCGGTCATGAATAGATAAGGCCTATGGGACATGTCTAGGAAAGCAGTTGTTCTAAAATTGAGAGAGACATGAGTGTGAAGGAAGACTATTGTTGTTTTACATCTATCACATGTATTTATTGGTCGACCAATTATATCGCCCTATGTGGTTGCGAATGTAATTGTAAATATATGGTGTTTTTGAGAATAGTCAAGTATAGCCTTTAAGTGATAGGTATACTTGGACTGATATAACAAAATATGTTTGGGGCACTATGAGACATCGATTATTTATTTCTTTTAGGGTTGTAGCCATTATGTCATCTCTAACGGGTGCATAATTTGAGCTCCCAAGTACAGGTGTACTCACTGGTCGCACGGCTTATTTGCCAGTATGAATTATTTTGTAAAGTTGATGAATGTTGAATGCCTTATGTTTTTGATAGAGCACTATCAAGCCCATCATGTCCGAGTGGGAGATATAGTACTTTAGCTGGTACGTCCATGATGGGGTGCGATTGGAACGCACCGTTTCGTCTTGATGCGTTACGATGGAAAGACACTAATGGAGGGGTACGAAGGGAGACGTATAAAAGCCTCCCGAACGCAACCGTTGGACCGGTTGGCAAACATACGCATCGGATTTCTCTCCATTTCCATCAAAGAAGAAGAAGGCATTCCAATTTCAGTTTTGCAAGAACAATCGACATTTACACCGTGGAAATCGGGTGTTTTCCTTGTGATTGCATCCAGGCTAACGTGAGGAAATGTTGTTCGTGTTTCATTGGCAATTCAACGTTCGTTCCAGGGCTATTTGTTGTTTGCGCATCGGAATTAGGTAAGTCGTCTTCCAACAACTTGAATTCCAACATGTTGAAACATAACATTCATGGTTTTAGATCGAAGGAAAAAAACAAGTAGCGGCTAGTGCTTTCTTCTTCTACAGTAAATGTTTGTTTGTTCGTAATGACAGCATCTTTAATATTAGTTTGAGACCAAAGCAGAATCAATATTCCTTGTTGGTATCGTATTCCCATTTTAACTTGGAGTACCTTCCTTGTATGGGATCCTCCTCGGAATTAGGGGAAATTCCAAATAAGGACTTGAAGTGAATATATTTTCTTAAATAAGGACCCAAAGTGAATTTTGTGTCAAATAAGGACCCAAAGTGGATCCATGGTTTCAAATAAGGACTCGAAGTGAATTTTGTGTCAAATAAGAACCCAAAGTGGTCAAGTTAATCTCTATTGAAGACCTTAGCTCACCAGCAAACATTTTCCAAAGATTAAAATAGGGGCAATTTTGTCAGAAATTTGTGATTGAAAAAAAAGAAGGAAAATTCTAAATTAATTAAGTTTAGGTTATTCATTTATATGTTTACGTTTTCTTCTTTCTTCTCCCCCTTTGCTCCTCAACCAAATCGCTGCTCGGTCATCGTCATGACTCGATTCTTGTTGCTCCTCGCCTTGCTCATCCGGCAGAGAATTTGCGTCTTCGCAAACAAAGAAAGAAGAATTTGGTTTTGTTCTTGTTTTTGAATTTGTGCCTCAACCAGCAGAGAATTTGGGTCTTCGACTTTGCAGAGGATGGGTACAAGAAATGGAGAGAACTTTGGTCTTTAACTTTGCAGAGGATGGGTACAAGGAACGGGAGACCGTAGAAAACCTAGGGTTTTTTTTTTTTTTTTTTTTAATGTTTTAGGATTTGTTAATTTTCCTTACATTTTTTTTTTTTGGATAAAATCGTCGGAAATGTCACATGCTTGATAACTGGCGAATATTTGGCTGACCAGCAAGCTTAGGTCCTTATTTGGAATTGATTCAACTACTTCAGGTCCTTATTTGAGACAATGGATACACTTTTAGGTCTTTATCGACACAAAGTTCATTTTTGATCCTTATTTGAGAAAATTAGTCTACTTCGGATCCTTATTTGAAATTTTCCCTCAGAATTATAAATGGGAATAAGCTTGAACGCATTTGTCCCAAAAGTCCAACACAATGTCCAATCCCAATTATTCACCACCCTCTATCTTAGATTCCTATTCACAAGTCTGGTGTCCCAGCTGGCAATGATTTTCACTTGTCTAGTGAGCTCTCTCGTCCTACCGTTGTCATTAAAGATGCATTTGGTAATATTTCTATTATCGAAAATAATTTTTATTTAGAAGTAGTTTTTTTTTTCTATTTTTATTCCCTAGACAAGTTTCTAAGTAGAAATGTGTATTTGGTAACTGTATAAAATTTCTATTTTCAAGATAAAAAAATGCATTTGGTATAACTAAAAAAAAAATTTATACCCATTTTTTTTTTCATTTGACTATAAAATATCGATGGAGACTTAACATTTCACGTTTGGGTAAATTTGAGCTTTGTAATGATTTAATTGATCAAGATATTCTAAGATTGCCTATAAAAATCCAACATAATAGTTAGTCGAAGATAGATGGCTGAAAATAGCAGCAGAGAGTCCCACTAATTTATAACTTATAATATGAGGATGTTGGTAGTAAGTCTTTGGACATTACAATAAATAGGTGTATACATCTTTTAAGTTTTTTATTTTTTTTATTTTTATTATCAAACATTGCTTGGAGTTGTCAAGCTTTTGCGAGCGAGCATTGTCTTCAAAACTCCATATGGTAAAACCCTAAAAGTTTATTCAATTTTGAGCCCAATTTTCATCAAAATATTTTCGCATTATTTTATGCCAAACTAATTTAAACTAGATTTAACACCAAAATTTGGTAAAACTACTCAAAATCTAATTTCTAATTTTTTTTCCCAAATTTATGATTTTTTTTTTTTTATTTTGAAAATGAGGACAAAGACGAACATTAGGTTACGTTGACTTTGTAATGACCTTATTTCTTTTATTATTCCTAAGAATAAGGAAGTAAATTTTTCCACTTCTTGTTTTTGTCCTAATCCTATTCCTTAGCCACTCATCTATTTATGAGAATAGAAAAATTAGCCAATCTTACTAAATGGAAATCTGGTTTTTTCCTGTTCCGAGAACTAAAAGAACAAAAAAATAAAGGAACACAGACGTTACCAAATATGGCCTAATTTCCGCTTCAAGGAAAATGAACATTGAAATCACAGTGGGTTTTACGTTTTCCATTTTCTGTATTCGTCTTTAGAAGTGATAAAGATGCAAATTATCATATTTTGAAAATTAGAAAGATATATAAATAATGGCATTTCTCATAGAGATATTTATATTTTTAAAATGTAACTAATGACCCTTAACAAGTACTTAGAAGCCCTTCTTAACAGTTCACCTTCTCATAAATGCAACTTTCAATCAGGAGGATCGGTCATTCTCCATTCCACAGCTCTTTTAAATGTGTATGCATGTTGACAAGAAAGCAATGTACGAAAGCAACTCGAGTCGACGTGGTAAATATTTTAATCAGAAGTTCGTTTTCAGTTGGATCATTTAGAGCGGGTCTAAACAAATTGTACTTGTTACTTTTTGCTGACATCTATAAGCTAATTAACACTCCATGCGACTGACCAATAAAAAAAATAAAAAATAAAAGGCTCTATGCGCATTTGAGATATTTTAATTAGATGTAATTGACTATACAGCTTGGTAATTTTTGCTGTTGGCAACAGGTGTTGCAGTATAACCACTCTTAAGACGTTTTTCGCATTCAAGCATCTCTCCATCTATCTTCATGACAAAAAATCAATGAAAGCGAGAGTAATGCTCCATTTATTTTGTGAAAATAAATAATTTGAAAAGAATTTTCCTAAAAACAATAACTTGTATCACATACAAAAATGAGTCAATAAGAAATATTTTTATCGTTCATGAAAATATTTAGATATATTTTGTTGTCAATAATGAAAATATTTTTCATTGACTAATTAGGTCAAGCGATCAATTTTAAGAAAATATTTTATAAATTATTATTTTCAGTGAAACAAACAAACTTAAAAGCAATCCACTTCCTCTTTTATATATCTCACTCTCTAATCAGCCATAACAACAACGTCGTCCATTTTCAGAGATCTTTCTCTTAGATAGTAGCACTCTAAGAGAACTTCTATTAGTTCTCAATTGATGGAAAAATCGTCAGAGGCACTATATTATATATATATTAAAAAGCTCATTGAAACTAATATTACATATAATTTGTTTATATTAGACAAAAACCCACCGTCGAAGGAAACATCCTCTGTTGGTTATCGAGTAAATGTCTGAGATACCGCCACCCACATCCACCAGGAGATGGCGGTAACCTTTTACAATTACTAGACGGACACAAATTAACGTGTTTACGGTAACATCGAAGACCATTTTTGAGAAAAGTCTGGATAAATTATATATGTTTTGCCGAGAATGTTCTCGGACAATATATCTTCCACCAAAGGATGATTTTTTTGGTTTTTTCTTTGTATTGGGTCCTGTGTCGAAAGAAAGCTATGGATTCTACGAGTGTGATAAATAAAGGATAAATCTAATCCGATTGAAAGTAAATATGAAGCAAAAATAACTAAAAAAAAATAGCCGAAAATTGAGTGTACTCGAGTTTTCTTGTTCAATTTAGCGATCCTTTACAATGGCGTTTCTTCGGCTATTTATAGTCAAGTTAAGAAAATAGCCACTTTGACAATTATGTGTTTAATTTCAAATCATCCGCATATTCGGGGTTTTGTCGATAACTGCATTGCCTTATCCTTGATTGGAACCGAGTGTTTCGGCAATTGGCATCCCCCTTATCTTCTTACTCCCGAGTGATCGTTGGTACTGAGCCGTTGGTAACTATGACAACAGCTCTATCTTGACTCCCATGAACTCGTGCCTTGACTACTGTGAACTAGTGTGCTTATCTGAGCCCATTGTCCCCGGCCGGTTAAGCCATTTTTGATGTTAACAAATGTTGGAACTAAAGAAAGATAATGACAGCTTTGAAAATTTGGAATGAGTGCACAAATTAGAGGGAGAAATTGTTCTTAGAATGCTTTATGATAACTTCTATTTTACAATGCTCAGCCTCACGTCCTTATATAGTTGTAGAACATTTACAGTAAAGAAGACAATGATCCCTCACACATTGAAAGAGCCATGAAGTTTTCAAGCACCTTTTTTGGGAACATTAAATGAAGCAACAAGAAAGTCTACAAAGCTAATAAAAGCAAACAAACAAAGTCAATACAATAAATGCACACCATACATGCATTTGAAAAAGACGCTTTTGTGGAAAAACTCTTCAATGACATTTTTCTTCATTAAATGCTTGTGGCTCTTGTCTTCGTCTCACCAGTCGCTTGCTAGCATTTAATGTGATCTTCACAATCCACATAATTCACGCTTGTTAGTTTTTTTGGTCTCCGTGGAGGATTTGACAACACAACAGTCAATTTTATTAATATTTTATTAGCCTCCCTTAAAATTGATTTTGAAAATCAACCACACCAAGCATCTTTCATAATTTTTCAAATCAATTTGCCTTTACCGGTTTTGTCAAAATATCTGCAATTTAACATTTTGATTTGTAGAAATTAAGCTCAATCTTGAATCGCTCACAAATATAGTGAAATTTGATATTGATGTATTTGCTCCTACCATAAAAAATTGGATTCTTGGCTAAATGCAATAGTTGACTTATTGTCACACGTCATTTTGGTAGGACCTGTTTGTTTATGTTTCAATTCACACATCATCCTATGAAACCATATCGTTTGACATGTTGCTGAAACTAACGCCAATCATTTTGCTTCAGCTGTCAAGGGTGCAACAACTTGTGTTTTTTTAGGACCAAGAAATTACTCTTGATCCAAGAAAGAAAGCATGTTTTAAACATACTCTTTTGAGTTTTAGTATCACCTATCCAATCACTGTCTATGTACCCCAATAAATTGAAATTGTCAGTACAAGAATTATAAAATTTCATGATCATGAATTCCGCTGACATATCGTAAAATTTTTTGCTACCTACAAATATGATTGGTAGAGTTTTCTTTCATAAACCTGCTAATAATTCCCAATCCATAGGTAATATTTGACTAGGTAGAGTTTTTTTCATAAACCTGCTAATAATTCCCACTCCATGACAATATTTGACCAATTAAAACAAGTATCTCAAACTGCCGATAATGCTTTTGAAATAAGTGGAACTTACCAATTCATCAGTGCCTTCTTTAGCTTCAATCGTTTTACTGTTGTTGACATCTAAATTTTGGCAATCCAATCATTTATTTATTGCATAGAAAATTAGGGGTCAATTTTATCCCTGAAAAAATATTAATTGCATATAGATTCAAGTGCATTTATTTTTTAATTTACATTTTTTGCATTTTATTGGATCGGCAGTGAATGGATTTGAATTAGTGGTTCTAAGTTTTAATTTGGTAGGCCGGACTAAGCCCACGAAGCAAGTAAATTGGCATGAACCCGTTTTCTTTTAATGACAAGAATGACCTAAATGGAGATTTGAAATGATATTACGGTGGATTTTTGGAATTTAAGAAAATCGGGTTGCAATCTTATCTTTAAACGATAAAATCAGAAGATGTGGAAAATAAAAAGTGATATTGTGTGCGAAAAAGAAATCTTCATGGATGCTGATTTGAAAAGGAAATTAAAACCCTAATTTTCGGCATATAAAAAGGTTTTTCGCGTAAGGTTTCGGGGAGGCACACAATAGAAAGATACGGCCACATTGGGGTTTTTCTCTCTAGTTTTCTAGGTCAAAAATTGAAGACAAAAGAGACTTCGTTTCTAGGGTTTTTAGGGAGTTTTCGAGGTCGACAATTCAGGAAAAGAAGAGAAGTGTTCGTTCTCTCGGGAAAAGGGAAAAAGTTAGCAAGGAATTTTCCTTCTCTGAAGAGTGCTGCAAAAAGTACAACAGCAAGAGGGAGAAGACGTGAGAAGACCGAGGAAAAAAGAAAAAGGGATATGTGCAACACAAGTCCTAAAACTTACAAGGAAAGTGTAAATCAGTCCTAAAACTTACAAAAAGTGCAATCGAGTCCTAAAACTTGTCAAATTGGTTCAATTGAGTCCTAAAGTTAACACCGTCAAAGTGAGTAACGGAAAATGCCGACGTGGCGCTGATGTGGCATTTAAAATGATTTTTTATTATACACGTGGCTTTTAACATTATTTTTATTCTTGTTTAAATGAGATTTAAAAACAGAAAAGAAAAGATAAATTTATTTTAAAAATAAAACTGTGCAAAAAAAAAAAGGCACCGCCGCCGCCCATCGCCGGAGTGGCCGGCGACGGTCGCCGGCCCGGCGGGTGGCTGCCCTCGCCGGCGAGGCCTCGCCAACCCCGGCGAGGGCCGCCACCCCGCCAAAATCGGGCGAGGACGCCTGATCTGGGCACGCCGGCCCAGGATCCGTGGTCGGCGATGCTCGCCCAGATCCTGGCGTCCCCGACGCCGGATCGGGTGGAGTCGTCGGTGGCGGCCGGGCGACGACGGTAGTCCGGCAGCGATGGCGTCGGGGGTCTGCCGGTAGGACGTCGGGGAACGGTAGTGCAGCCCGACCGCAAAGGGTCACGGCTGGTTTGTTTGGGGACGGCGTCGGGGCTACGGGCGGCACGGCTCGCAAAGATCCCGGTGCGCGACGGCGACGGAACCCCGCCTCCCGGAACCCACTCACTCGGATCTGGGACAGCGTCGGGAGTGCGACGGAGCTGAATCGGCGTGCCTGGATGGGGCGAGCATCGCGACCCCGTGCGACGGCCGGCGAGGGTCGCCGGCCCCGTGAGGGCCGGCGTGCCCAGATCCGGGCGTCCCCGCCGACTCCGGCGGGGCGGTCGGGCCTCGCCCGGGGCCGGCGAGGCCTCGCCCGGCCTTGCCAAGGGCCGGCGACCGTCGCCGGCCCCTCCGTCGATGGGCGGCGGCGGCGGTGGAAATGCCCGCCGGTGCCATCCACCGCCGCATCCATTTTCTTTATTTTTTTTAACAGTTTTGTTTTTAAAATTTTTTTAGTTTTTCATTTTTAGTTTTAAATCTAATTTTTAAAAATTTTGAATAAAAAATAATTTTAAAAGCCACGTGGAAAATATAAATTTATTTAAAATATGACGTCGCGCCACGTCGCATTTTCCGTTAATAAATCGACGGTGTTAACTTTAGGACTTAATTGAACCAATTTGACAAGTTTTAGGACTCGATTGCACTTTTTGTAAGTTTTAGGACTGAATTGCACTTTCCTTGTAAGTTTTAGGACTTGTGTTGCACATATCCCAAAGAAAAAAAGAAGGAAAAGCTACTGCGCTTCTTCTTCGGTCGTTCCTGGTTGACCGACCCGCTGTGCCTCCGCAGTCGCCAAGCCCCCCTGCGCCGGCCGAGTCTTGCGTGCCTGTCCGCTTGTCTCCCGTGCCGGTCGCCGCCCAGCAGCTGAAGTCCGGTCCCTGCTCCATCGCGCCGACGCCAACACCCCTCCACAAACGGATCTCGAACCTACCTTTGCTTGCCGCAGCGTCCTCAACCCGTCGGTCTCCCTCGTGACCCCGACGATAGCTCCGCCCCGTTGGTCGCCGTCCGTGAAGCCCGCGGCCACCTCTGCCACCACTCGTCCGCCTTCGCCGGTTGCCGGTGTCCTCGCGCCGCTCCACCTCGCAATCCTCTCGCCGTCTCGCTCCCGTCCGCCTTCTTTGCGGAGCGATCCCCGAGCTCGACCCGAGCCGGATCGCAGCCCTTCGCCTTCGACGACGCTGCTATTGTCCCCTGTCTTGTCTCTCGCTTGCGCTTTCCGCCGGTACTACTGCGGCCGACCAGCCGCGACCCAACTCCTCCGCCCGAGCCCAAGTCGAGTTGCTCCTCTCTCGTGCCCGAGCCCGAGTGAGGCTGCCCCGCGCTGCATCCTTGCGACGCCACCGCTCGCCGATCCGTCCGTTGTCGGTCTTCGCCGGAGTTCCGAATGCCGGCGACCCAACTCCCGTGAACCCCACGAAGCGCCAAGCCGTGAAAGGGGGAGAAAGAACAAAAGCAAAATCACTTTAGGTAGTTTTTTTTTCTTTTATTTATTTGCCTTATTTTATTCTTTATTTATTTATTTATTTTTAGTATAATTATCCTTTGATGTAAGATTAAGAATTAACGACATGAAATTGCCTTTGAAATTTGGGATTGACGGTATGATTTTCGCGCCCGAAATCCGACTCGCAATCGTAATTGCTTGAAAAATCGCCAATCCGATCTCCCGCTCGAGATTTGATTTGCGGTTTATTTAAAAATTGGTCAATTCGATCTTATGCGCGAAATATGGTTCGCCAATTTGTGGATATCGATTCTATCTTATCTGATTTTTCGTCATGTTGGTTGAGCCAATTTTATTTTTTGAAAAGGAAAAATCCAAAAAATATTTGAATTAGAATTAGGTTGGTTTTAGAATATCTCTTGTTATCTCGCATATTTAGAATATGGATTTTATTTCGAATTTGTTAAAAAATGCATTCATTTAGGATGTTAGTTTTAAATTTGAATTGCATGTTTGATTATTAGACAATTATTAATTTCGAAATTAATAAAAAAAAAACAAAAAAATCATCATGCATATCTCATGTAGAGTTAGAGCATCTTTTTGTACGTCATTGCATATTAGGGTAAAATTGCACTTAGTTTAATTCTAGATAATACTTTTCTTAATTTATTATAAGTTTAGATATTAGATAGATTGTATTTTAGGATTATTTGGGTTAAGATAATATTTTAGTTTAAAATAAGATTTGGCTTAACCTAATTCCTAATGCAAATTGAATAGAATCTTAATCTAGTCAGATAATTTTCACATTTTTCATAATTCCAAATTTCATGAAAAATACAAAAATGTCTTAGAATAAATTAGTTCCATTCTTTAGGATAAATTGCATTTTTAGGAAAAAAAATGTCATGTAATGTCATATAGGATTAGATTCATAAAATGTACATCATTTAGAGATTGTTATTAGGTTCGTTTAATTAGAAATTGCATGACATTATAATTAGGTTATTTAGTTATATTGCATTGCATATTGTATGATTTTCATTAAATAAGTGAAAACAAACAAAAAGAAATTGCGTGTTAATTAGAAATAATATTTAGGGTTATTGATGTGGATTCTAATTTAACACTGGAGATACTTTCGTTACTTTGAGGTAAGTTTTTGCAATTTATTTATTGTTTATCTGGGTGTTAAATTGATGGATTGCGCACTCGTGTGATCACCGCACATGTTAGGAAATAAATTTGAAATCAATCCAAACTGCTTGCCAAACATTTTTCAAAATAAAAAGAAAGGTACCGAAAGGACGTTAGATAAATCTAGCTTAATCAAGTCCCCGAACTCATAAATCTCTGGTTCGTAGGAGTAAAGTAAATCTCCCATTACTTTACTAGGGTTTCTAATCAACCCACCAAAAATAGATTAGTGGTGACTCCTAATTGAAAATCAATCGCATGTTAAGAACTTGAGCTAAGTCTAGGCTTAGCAATCCATTAGCCAAACCCTAGATGGTTCACTCGAAAAGTGGTCGCGACAACTGTTGGAGTCCAAATTGGTTTGAGAGATTCTATTTTCAATCTCTTCAAAATATCATTAGCATATCTCTATTGTGAAATAAATATGCCATCATTTGCTTGCTTCACTTCAAGGCCAAGAAAATAGGACATCAATCTTAAATCTGTTTTCTCGAACTGGCTAGTCATAGCCTCCTTGAATTCAGCAAACATCTTTTCACATCTCCTGATCATTGACATAAAAGCACACAATTATAATGTCGCCATTAATATTTCACTTGATATATAATGTATGCTCATACGGGCACTTTTAAAAACCATGCTCTAACAGGTACAGGTACTTGTCAATTCGCATATACCAAGCACGGGGTGCTTGTTTTAGCTCATCTAATGTTTTCTTCAACTTGTGAACTTGATTTCATGCCCCCCCCCTAGCCTTTTTTTTTTCTTTTCATAACCTTGTAGTTGCTCCACATAGACTTTCTCTTCAAGGACACCATCGAGAAATGCTGATTTCACATCCATTTGATGGATCCTCCAACAGTTTTGAGTTGCAAGTGCTAATATCATCTGAATGGTATCCATTCGGGCCACTGGTGCAAATACTTCAAAGTAATCAATACCCGACTTGACTGTCAAGTTTGTACTTCGTATTGTAAACCCACTTAACACCAATGGACTTCTTACTAGGTAGTAAAGAAGTTAGCACCCATGTGTCAATCTTCTCAATAGAGTAGTTTTCTTCATCCATTGCTTGGAACGATGTAAACAAAAATTTACCATAGATTCATTAGTGATCCCATCACTGTCACTGTCTTCGTCTCTTATGACCACATAATCCTTGAATTTTGCTGGAGTCTCTCATAATCGCAGCAAACGACATAATGGCTATTTTGAAGTTGCTCTTGGTGAAGAAGATGCGCCACCAGTCGAAGATGACAGAGAAGAAGCACCACTAGTTGAAGATGGTAGAGACTTTTCTATCTCTCCCTCCAATGGTTCATATTCGATGGTGATACTTTTTTGGTTCTAGTCCCAAGCTTTATCTTCTAAAAATTGGACATTCCTACTAATGATTACCTTTTAGGGATTGGGTCTTATAGTTTATAACCTTTAGCTGTGTTACTATAGCCAATGAAGATGCACTTCTCACTTTTGTCATTCAACTTCTTCTATTCATTTGGTATACATGGATATGCCACGCACCCAAATACTGGTAGGAATGAAAAACTGGCTTGTTGCCGCTCCAAGCCTCTTCTAGGGTTCTTCCAAGAACACTCCTTATTGGACACCTATTCAGCACAAATACAGCACACGCAACCGCTTCTATCCAAAATTTCTTGGGTAAATTTTTAGCTTTTAGCATACTTCTCTCCATTTCAAAATTATTATTATTATTATTTTACTATTTTGTTGAGAAGTATAGCTAGCAATGAATTGAAGTTTCACTCCATGAATTTTCAAAATTTGTCAAATTCATTTGAGGTAAATTCTCCCCCTCTGTCAGATCTCAACATCTTCAAATTAAAGCCAATATGTTTTTCAACATAGACTTTAAAATTCCTTAAATTTGCCAAAAGCTTTAGATTTTTCTCTCAAGAAATATACCCAAGTTTTTCTAGTAAAAGCATTCGTCAAAATTAGCATGTACCTTTTTTGTCCGAATGATTCTCCCTCAATAGGGTCACAAATGTTTATATGTAACAACTCTAGTGGTTATTTTGCTCTTTTGACTTTTCCAATTGGAAAAGAGTTTCGGCGTTATTTCCCAATGAGACATACTTCACATGGACGATCTGGAGAGTCAATCAATGGCATGTTGATCACCATCTCTTTCTAGACCAATGATTTTTAGTCCACAAAAATTTGGATGCCCAAATCAATGGCGTTATAACCATTTGCTATCTTTCATCATTGCTTGAAAACTCAAGAGACTATTGTCTGAAGAGTTAGGGGAAACATTTGACTCTTCATCATCAGCACCGTTGTGATTGACTTCTTGTTGACATTGTTGATGATGCAAACTCCATTTTCAATATAAACTTTGGGGTGTTTTTTGGAAAGTTGCCCAACACTTAGCAAATTCCAAAAAAGTCCTTGCATTAAAGTAAACATGTGCAATAATAACATTAGTGCCATCTTTTGACTTGATATTAATGTTACCTTTGCCCATCATGGGAATTTTTGATTTATTCTCGAAGTTGACTTCATCTCGACTTGTCTTGTCTAGTTGTGAGAATAACTCCTTTAGGCCAAACATATGATTGCCGCAACCAATATCCACGTACCATATGTTGGTGTCTATGGTGCTTAGGTCATCCTTCTTACATGCTAGCACCATATATTCCTTAACATTAGTGGCATGTGCATATTTTGCCTGCTCGTATGTTGCCTTTGCTTGGCATTCAGATTTATAATGTCCGAATTTATTGAACTTAAAACATTTAACTTTGATTTGTCATGCACTTTATATTTTCCGGTGAAATTGGAATTTCCACCTCTATCTTGGCCTTCTCCACGACCTCGACTGCCTGGATAGCCTCCTCCACTTGATGGAGTAACCTGACTCTACAATGCTTGCTCAAGATTTAGACTAATGGACTTTTGATTCATTCCTTGCTCATGTGAGCACAATGTACACATAAACCACTTTGAAAGTTAGGGTTGACACCTCTTGTAACGACCCCAATTCCATATCCAAGGTCTTGAGCGGTAGGGTTATGTTCGTGACATTCCAAGCTCATTGCCATCCCAATTCTTCTTATCTTTTCATTAAGAGCATGTGGAAACATTTATCCATACAACAACAATAGATAAAACAATTATTTACAAACACACTACTTATATTGCGTCGGTACATTTTACAAGCCATTTTCTACGGGCAGTTCTACTTATTCATTCATTTTCTACGTCAAAACTAGTGCGAGACCTCCCTGCCTACAAGTTTGAAAGATAAGGGAGTGAGCTATGGGACTCAATAAGTAAATCCACTAAGCTCTAGTTAGGAGGATGCCTCGCCGTCGAATAAGATACGTGAACATAATCATGACAATGTCAAATGACAAATCAATATATTCCAACAACTTAACCATTGTCGCGACCTCTTAGGCGTCAACAACCATGTGCATGACAAGAGTTCGGTTTGTCTCTGATGCTCGAACAGTTAAAACTATTACAGAACATGCACAAAGGCGGTTCATTTATTATCATAACCGTTCTTACAAGTCTTCTAGAATTCTTTGAGCAACGTCCCCTAATATAAGGGTGATGGCTATCATTTGAACTTAGTCTGACATCTAAAATCTATTAGGTATCCAGAATCCATCGGGCTTTCGGAATCCACTGGGCAGCCGAAATTCATCGGGCATCCAGAGTCCACTGAGCATCCCATTCCAATGAATGAGGCATCGCCGCCTGCGCTATGCAACAACGGGTCTTATATTTCATTTTGTAATCACACATTATACAATGCACAAACCAATTTATTATTATTTCGATTCCTCTTAGTCTACACTTACGAGGCCTAAAGGTGTGCTCATATAAGTATGTATGTGTCATGTTTTATAGTGCCATAACTACATAATATGCTAGGTAATGCACAAGGTTTATGACCTGAATCAATCGGCCAAGCGCTGACCTACGCCAAGCAAGGCTTGGATTGGTACACCTTAATATCGACTTGCCAAGTGAGGTTCATTCCGACACGCCTCGACGCCAATCTAAACCAAGCAAGACCCTTCATGGCTTGGGGAATGTTTCCGTTCATGTATTCCAACTCATGAGTAAACCATACAAAATCTTAAACGAGCAAAATATGGAAAATGAACATGCCATAGAAACTCAATCAACAATAAACACATGCATCACAAGCATGATCAAGAACATGTCTCGCTCAATTGATGTAACACAATGCCTTAATCAAGGTTTAGTAAGTCTACTTATCATAACTTGGACCTAGCTTCAAGATGCTTCTTTGGTGATTGGTTGACTCTTGGGCGACTCAGTGGAGAAGGGCATGCAAGAGTAGAGAGGGGAAAAGAGAGAGAATGGCCAAAACCTTCTCCAAATGCAAGGATGCCTCCTCCTATTTATGGACCTCCTCCCTCAATTATTGGAGTGAACCCATGATTAGGCCTAAGAGGCAAGTTGGCCTATCTAACATCCTTAGTTAGCACCTATGTTCATTTGTGTTTACTTGTGATTGGTCCACATACTTACTTATTCTTCAAGGCTCACTTTAGGCTCGTTATTATCTATGGCGCCTAAGGGACACATAAGCCTACTGGTGCTTAATGTCCTCTCCTAATTGGCTTGCTCTTGCCTTGTTCACCAATGCTATAATTTAGGGTCATCACTACTTACGATTCTATAAGACACCTAAGTTTGGTGATTCATCAATAGCATTAATGGACTAAGGTCCAAAGTCATTAAATGAAGCCTTGATATTTTTGTCAAGACACTTTAGATGCAAGTTTTCTCTCTCTTTTTTCAATTGGTGTGTGACTCTAAGTAGATAAGAATGGATTATAGTCCAAAGGCATGGAAAGTTCTAGAATCTCTAAACTTACTCCTCAAGTTATCTAAAAGAGAAAAATGTTTAGGAATTTTAAGTGATGGACTAGCTTCCATAAAATATATATGCAATCATGAGCCTTGGATATCTATTACATGACTAAATAGAACTTGCTTTCCAAGTTTAGCCTCTCTAGAATCTTCCTCAAAGTCTCAATGTAACCCTTATGATGGCTATATCCATTAGGTGACACATAAGTGCTTGACTCACCTTCCCTCATTTAATGCTTAGATTTGTGCCATCATGAAATTTAGATTTGTTCTTATCTCTAACTTGCTCTCCAAGCTAAGCCAAGCTTTCTAGAGCCTTCTCGTTTGTCCCCTTCTAAGGAATAAGCTAAATATGGAAATGAGGCCATGCATCCCTAAGTTAGCTAAGCTTGGCAAAACTTAACTTCCAAGTCTCAAATTAGTATCATGATGGCCTAAGACTAGAGGAACATGTAAGCTTATGATTCATCAAAGTGCATTAAATGGTATTAAACAACTAGCTTCCAAAAATATTTAAGATCAATCTTGGTCTTTAAGACAATTTTTTATTCAAGTTGTTTTACCCCCTTCTTTCTCTTAAGCATGTGACTCATCAAAAGGTAACGATGTTCCTAAACTTCTAGGGACACTCAAGCATTTGAGTTACCTATCCTGTTGATGGTCCTTGGATCCAAGTTCATCAAGAAGCCCTATTCTCATGGCTTGAAACAGCGGATGTTACACCTCTTGCCCTTTCTCAATCGCTGTAACAATGTAGTTAAATCTTTTAGTCGAAGACCTCAAGACTTTTTCCACGACTCGTACATCTTGGACTTTTTCACCATCAACCCTTAATTGATTAATGATGGTTTGCACATGATTAAAATACACCGAGATTGATTCAGAGTAATTTATGCATAAAGACTCAAAATCACCTTGAAGTGTTTGAAGCCGCACTTGTCGGACACGATCATAGCCTCGGTAGGATTTTTGCAAAATATCCCATGTTGCATTTATAGTCTCTACACTTGATATTTTTTCAAATATCGTTTCATCCATAGCTTGAAAGATCGCATACATTGCTTTTTGATCTTTCTTCCGAGACTCCACTAAAGAGACTTTCTCCTCCTTTCTTAAACCCTCAAATGCTTCAATGTCGGCCAACTTAGTGTAGTCATTTTCCACTAAATTCCACAAATCTTGTGATTTGAAGAGAACCTTCATATGGACTGATAAGTTGTAGAAATTTTTTCCGTTGTAACTCTCTAAGTTGCAATTTAATGGAACTGTTGGGTGTCATTTCTACCTTTGATACCAAATGTTGGAAACAAAAAAAGATAATGACAACTTTGGAAATTTGGAACGTGTGCACAAGTTGGAGGGAGAAATTGTTCTTAGAATGCTTTCTAATGACTTCTATTTTACAACACTCACGCTCATGTCCTTATATAGGAGTGGAACATTTACAATAGAGAAGACAATCATCCCACACACATTAGAAGAGCCATGAAGTCTTCGAGCACTCTTTTTGGCAACATTAAGCAACAAAAAAGTCTACAAAACTAATAAAAGCACACAAAGTCAATAAAATAAATGCACACCATAAATGCATTTGAAAAAGAAGCCTTCGAGGAAAAACTCTTCAATGATATTTGTCTTCATTAAATGCTCGTAGCTTTTGTCTTCGTTTTCATCATTCGCCTGCTAACATTTTAATGTGATATTCACATAGAGATCTTCATTTTTGATTTCACAATCCGCATAATTCGTGCTCGTTAGTTTCTTTTGGTCTTCATGGAGGATTTGTCAACACAGCCTCATGCCTCTTCATTTCCCTGAACCCAGCCTAGTATGCTAGGAGAAGGGTTTCACGGGGATCCGAGGTGGGCTCCCCTCCCTTTGGAGGGGTTGGCGGGGAAGCCCAATGGGGACATTTTCCCGTAATCCCAGTTAAACCCCTGTAAATGGGGCTAACTGGGCACCCTGGGATGCCCGATTCAGGGTGGAGCAGTTTAAGGACCTGCTCGGTCCAATCGACTTAATTAATCTTTTAACAACAAATGCCCCCTTTTGAAAGAATTTAAAGATACCTTTCAATTCTTTGAATAAATTTCGAATGCTTTTGATGACGCTTACCCCTTTGAATTCCCGCGAGACGTGGATTCAGTTTTGAGCTTTTCGTCTTATCACGACCTAGGGTTTCGTGACTTCTCCTTTTTTAAAACCTCATAAGCAAGTCTTTCATTCCAAGCATTCATCCCAGGATTCAACTTTTCCCTTCTTCAATCTTTTGCTCTGCACTTTTTCTTCGGTGTCTCTTTCTTGAGTCCCACCATGTCTCCTTCCTATGACCCTTCAGCCATCTTGGCACGCATGAGTCTCCTTTGGCAACCTGGGCATCAAGACAACTCCCTTTTGTCCCTACTAAATTGCCCTGAGGAAGCACCAAATGAAATCGTTCTTGGCCCGAGTTTTCTCACGCCGTTCATCCCGCTGTTCCTCCATTGTTGCTTTCCCCGACATTCTTTGGAGCTTCTCCCATTCCAAAAAGAACACATAGTTGAGTACGTCTGGACTCTTCCATCGACGCCATCTTCTTTGAGTGGCATGTTAGGATCACATATACCAAGATTGAAACTTGGCGTGCTGCCAAGATTGATCAAGCCCTTGAATTCTGTACTTTTGATTAGAAACTTAACCCTAGACTCTTTGGCACTCTTGCAAGTCTCTGGTTACCTTCTACTTACTGCTTTTTCTTTCGTTCGGATCCAATGATGGTGACCTTCTTGATGCATACACCATTACCAGATTGAGTCCCATGGGTGACGATCCCTGTTCTGTTGACTCCTCGTCCTGCCCTGACTTCGGTAAAGGCACCGACCTTTCCTATACTTGCTTCTTAGGTACGTAAGTATGCTCACAGGAAAGACACCATCTTGGAACAAATAGCTTTTTTACTTTATTGACTGTCGAGATTCATCTTTCTTCACCCTGCACTCCAGGTTTCGAAGGACCTAAGCGGTTTGGCTTGCAACCTTGCACAGGGTAAACTCTGTGCCACGGGCCGCCTGGTTCTCGCTGCTTTATATAGGGGTCTCAGTTATGCGTCCTTTTCTAGGGAGGGGGGGGAAGAAAAACGTCTGGCATCTTCTATGGCCCTTTTTGAATTCTTCAAGCTTGGACGAAACAGTATTTTTCCTCCTTGTTTACAGAAGCCATGCTACCTCATCCTCAAGGGGACAAAGCTGAATTCTTCAAGCTTGGACGAAACAGTATTTTTCCTCCTTGTTTACGGAAGCCATGCTACCTCATCCTCAAGGGGACAAAGCTGAAGCCTATTTCCCTCAAAATGCAGGGGCTCAATTGCTGAGTTCTCGTCTTTGCTATATGCCTCAGGGTACCACCGCCTTCAAGTATTTTATCCACTGGTTCTACTGAGTCTCTTTGAGCACGGCTGATTTCTGTGTGCTCTCGCGCTTCTAGTTTCAGGATGTGTTCACCCTTTCCTTGTTCCAAGGATACCCAGAAGTTTGGCTTTTGGAGTTAGTTACTTGTGACTTAGTGCTTAAGTTATCCAAAGAAAGAAAACTTAAACCGGGTCTCAAAGTTTACTCACCGCAGTACTGTGCTTGGAGATTTGGTTGACTCAGAGCACTCCAATGCCTACTCCCTACTCCATGGAATTCCCTTTTGAAGAGAAGCAAGTTCATGCTGTCACCGATTTTTCTAATCCTTTCGTCTGTTGTCGTCGCATCACCAGCAAAATCTTAAAGGACCACACATTCAAGGTATTCTTTCCAAACCCTGGTGTCCTCAAGGGTTTTGTTGACCGGTGGGAAACTTATCAAACCAGCCTTTTTGCCGACAATTTTGATACCATCTTGGGGAAGATCACCGCACATGACCCATTTTCTGACTTATGAGGTTCCACCCAAATCCCTTCCCTCGTCTCTCCGCAGAGGATCTAAACGAAATCTTGATTCAGGTAATCGGTCGTGGCTTATACCTTTTGGTCTGGACTTAGCTTTGATCTGATTCTCGAGTTCACTCCCTTTCTTTAGGAGAAGTTGGATCCTCGGCATCCCCTCGGACTAGGATGCGCACATCAGGCCCTGCCCTTGAAGTCACCGAAGCGGACATCCCGATGACTTCTCAGGCCATCATTGTAACAACCCCAACTTCATCTCTAGGTCTTCAGCGGCAGGGATTATTTTCGCGATGTCCCGTTGTCCTGATTCTTTTTATATTTTCATTAAGAGCATGCAAAAGCATATACACATACAACAACAACAACAACAAACCCCTGTCAGTATATTTTACAACCTTTTTCTACGAGCCTTTCTACTTATACATTCATTTTCTATGTTAAAGGTTGGGGTAATCTTATCGCCTCTAGCATGATTGCAGCTCTCAAAATTGGTACGAGACTTTCATGCCTACAAGTCTGAAAAATAAAGCAATGAGTCTAGGGACTCAATAATTAAACCCACTAAACTTCGGCTAGGAGGATGCTTCGTGATTGAATAAGATATGTGAACATAACCGTAACAATTTCAATGACATATCAATAATAAATATATTCCAACAACTTAACCGTATACATGACAAGAGTTCGATTACCTTTGATGCTCGGACAATTGAAACCATCTATCCAAAAGGGGTTCATTTGTTATTATAACCGTCCTTATGGCTCTGCCTGAATTCTCCAACCAACATCCCCTAATCCAAGGGTGATTGCTATCATTCAAACTTAATCAGGCATTTGAAATCTATCGAGTATATGGAATCCACTGAGCATCCGAAATCCATCAGGCATCCGGAGTCCACTGGGCATCCCATTCTCATGAACAAGGTATCGCTACCAACGTTATGTGATAATGGTCTAATCTTTCATTTATTAGTCACACATTATACAATAAACAAACTAGTTTATTATTTTTCCTCTTAGCCCACACATATAAGGCCTAAGGGTATGCTTATACAAGTGTGTGCGTGTCATGTTCTATAGTGCCATAACTACATAATATGCTGAGTAAGGTATAAGGTTCATGGTTTGAATTGATCGGCCATGTGCCGACCTACGCCCACCTTAATACCAACTTGCCAAGTGAGATTCGTTCCAACATGGTTCGGTGCATGTTTCCATTCATGGATTCCAATTCATGAGCAAACCATACAAAATCTTAAACAAGCAAAACTTGGAACATGAACATGCCCTAGAAACTCAATCAACAATAAACACATGCATCGCAAGCACAATCGAGAACATGTCTCGCTTAACTAACGTAGCACAATGTGTTGACACCTAAATTTTAGCGTCCCGTTTAGTCATTTATCGTATTAAAAAATTAGGGGTTAATTTTATTCCTGAAAAAATAGTTAATCGCACAGCATATAGTTTTAGGTGCATTTATTTTTTATTTGCATTGGGCCGATGACGGATGGATTCGAATTGATGGTTCGAAAACTTTAAGTTGATGAGTTGGGCTAAGCCCACGAAAAAAGCAAATCGGTCCAAGCCCGTATCCTCGGAGATATTTTACGGATTTATCTTTGTGAGATTTCAATTCAAAAGTAAATATTATGTTTGAAAAAAAATAAATATTGCATTTCAAAAAGAAATCTCTGTGGATATGGATTTGGAAAATTTAAAAACCCTAATTCGTGCCCTATAAATAAGTAAACATACGTAGGGTTTTGAGGGAGGCCGCACACATTGAATAGACGGCCGTATGTAGGGAGAGGTTTTTCTCGAGTTCTGGGTCGAAAAAGAACACACAAAGAAGAAAAAAAGTTCTTTCGTGCCTTTGAAAAGTCAACACAAAAAGAAGGGTTTTGAAAGTGTGCACAGAAGAGAAGAGACAGGGAGAAGAACGTGGGTACGAACGTGAGAAGGCAAACAAAAAAAGGAAAAAGCAAAGTAGCGTCTTCTTCCTCTGTCCACGCCGATCCTGCGTCCACGCCAGTCACCACCGGAAGCACCTCGGCTGCCACCGCTCACCAGCCGCGCCTGCACCGCTCAGCTGCACCGGTCGCCGACCGCCTGCATTGCACCGCCGCCACACCAGCGCTGCTGCCGCGCCAGATCCGGATGCCCACCCAGCGTCGCACCACCAACGCTACAGCCCATAGTCCCGCCTCCGCCAGATCTAGATCCAGATCCGAGCCCGCTGCTCCGCCAGAAGCCCTAATCGCCGCGCCAGCGCCTGCTGCCGGATCTCCACCTGCAGAACCCGAGCGGCCACCTTGCAGCAGCCTCCGCGCGCAACTCGTGATCCCTCGCCATGAAGCCTAGCCATCCCTTCGGCGTGCTGCAGTGTTCTTCATTCTAGACTCAACAAAATTCCCTCCGCTACAGCACTGAATCAACACCGCATCATCGCTACAGCAACTTCTCCGTGCAAGCCCAGTCTTCTTCGCTGCCGTGGCTGGTGTTGTTGTGGCTCGATAATCCTCAAGTGGCCGTGAATCAGCCTTTGGTCAAGTCTGATTTTTTTTTTTTTGCAGGTCTTCTCAGAGTACCCAACAGAGACGTCCACACGACAAACCCGAAGGGAGAGGACGCATGCCTCCACTTCTCATAAAATCCACGGATTCTGGGCATAAACATTCCTAGTAAAAGAGGGTTTCTAAAGCGGTCCCAAAGCTTCCTTGTTGATCATCAAGACGTGAGCAGCCACGTCTCAGTCCTATTGACATAGTCAAACCACCGAGCATCACCCATGCCGCCTCCCGTTGCGGCACCAAAGCTGCTGTCCGGGCGTGCCACAAGCTCGACGCTCTAAGTCCCAACAATTCCAAGCGAGGCTTCTGTCCAGCAAGCAACCCTCAGCGAAGTCCAATATTACTCGGCGAGGCCAAGACTTCGTACCACCAACTGCTGTCCCGAGCCGCGAGTCTCTACGTGATCTTTCTAATAATCCGTGGATCGCCATCGTTGATACCGCCGAGAAGCTGACCGCCAAGTCATCCGTTGAGCGGATTCCATTCGATTCAAATTTGGCAATATTATTTGCGGAATTAGGTAATTATCTTATCTAAATTTGATTTGGATATTTTATTGCCTAATTCATGCTTTTTAATATTTTACGTGCATATTTGAATTATCGGCGCATTCTTAATTATGATTTATTGCCCAATTCGCAACCGCACACGGACTTTTTATTCCATCTATAAGGCTTTAGATGAAATAATTAATCAAGCGGGAATAAAATTGATAATTTGATCTTTAAGGCTTAAGATCAATTTATCGATTTTATTAGCGAAATATTTCCGAATGATGTGCGATTTTTGATGATTTTGAATGAATTGTCTCGTTTTAATTGCCTTGTTTATCTCGAGATATATTTGAGTTAGAATATTGCATGTCTTAGGATTTACATGTTTAGAATAGGAATTTTATTTCAAATTTAAGAAAAAAATAAAAAAAAATCCAAATTCAAATAAATCAATTTAGGTAGCTAGATTTTAATTATTTGGCAATTATTAATTTAAAAAAAAGGAAAAAAGGAAAAACACAAAAAAAGTCATTATGCATATGTCATGTAAAATTAATGCATCTTTTGCACGTCATTGCATATTAGAATAAATTGCATGCTTATTTAGAATAAAAACCATGTGCACGTCATATAGAATTAGGTTCATACAATGCACGTCATTTAGTGATTTTTGTTAGGTCCATTTAATTAGAAATTGTCAGTCATTAGATTAATTTAGATTGCATATTTAATGTTGCATTTCTTTAATTTCGAATCTCATAGAAAATACAAAAAAATTATTTAGAATAAATCATCTCATGCTTAGGATAGACTACATGCTTAGTTATGTCATATTGCTTAGGTCATATAGGTAAGTCATGTTGCCATGTCATATCATTTCATGTTAAATTAGTGGCATGCATTGCATATTGCATGATTTTCATTAAATAAGTGGAAAAAAGGAAATTACGTGTTAATTAGAAATCATATTTAGGACTGCTAATGTGAATTCTAACTAACAACGCAGATGCTTTCGTTGCTACGAGGTAAGTCCTGCAATTTATTTATTACTTTATCTGGGTGTTAAATTGGTGGTTTGCGTACCCGTATGATCACCTCACATGTTAGGGAAATAGATTTAAAATCAATCCAAACTGCTTGCCAAACATTTTTCAAAATAAAAAGAAAGGTACCGAAAGGGCGTTAGAGAATTCTAGCGTAATCAAGTCCCCGAACTCATAAATCTCTGGTTCGTAGGAGTAAAGTAAATCTCCCATTACTTTACTTGGGTTTCTAATCGACCCACCAAAAATAGATTAGTGGCGACTCCTAATTTAAAAAATTGCATGTTAAGAACTTGAACCAAAAGTTGCGAATTGGTATGGGCTTGGGAGAGCCCGAGTTAAGTTTAGGTTTAACAATCCATTAGCCAAACCCTAGGTGGTTCACGTCCGAAAATATTGGTCGCGACACAATGCCCTAATCAAGATTTAGTAAGTCTACTTACTACAACTTGAACCTCGCTCCGAGATGCATGACAAGAGTTCAGTTTACCTCTGATGCTCAAACAATTAAAACCATAACCGTTCTTATGGTCCTTTCTGAATTATCCGGGCAATGCCCCTTAATCTAAAGGTGACAACTATCATCCGAACTTAATCAAACATTCGAAATCCATTGGGCATTTGGAATCCACTAGGCATCTAAAATCCATTGGGCATCCGGAGTCTATTTATCATCTTGTTCTCATGAATGAGGCATCGCCGCTAATGTTATGTAACGATGGGTCTAATCTTTCATTTAGTAATCACACATTATACAACAAACAAACCAGTTTATTATTTTTCCTCTTAGCCCACACATATAAGACCCGGAGGAGTGCTCATGCCAGTGTGTGCGTGTCATGTTTTATAGTACTATAACTACATAATATGCTAGGTATGGCACAAGGCTCGTGGCTTGAATCGATCGACCATCCGCCGACTTACGCCAAGCAAGGCTTGGATCGATACACCTCAATACCGGCCCTGTGATGCCTCATAAAGTCACACGTGACAGGTGTACTTTTAGAACTTTTTATTTTATTTTAATAATAGTAGCAAGCAGAAGCACTACAAATACATTACATATACATACAAGAAGATCATCACATCGGATAAGTATTACATATAATATTTCATTATGTTAACTTTATATTTACAACTCCAAACAGTGTTACAAATAACACACAAAATACCGAATGACCTTGGAAGGGTTAGGATTGTCTAACTTCAACACTATCCTTCTATACCCAAAAGCCCACTTGTACAACACCAAAGCTAAAATCTAAGGATCGATGACCTCTCCTATCGCTGGCCCATCGGAAATGTAGTCAGGGGGATCATCAAATCCTCTGAGTGTACCTAACTAATCGCCATCAAAGATTGCGTACCAAGCTATATACCGGTGCGAAACCCACTCATCAGGTCCCACGTCGACCCAAATCATGGTTGTACACTTAATATACATAAGAACTTTATAAGACGTTACCACTTCTTCATAACTATACTCAATGTGAGCTGGAGCTTCAAAAAGTGGCGGTGGAGGAAGAGCCATCCTACAAGTCTAAAAAAATAATAGAATGAGCCAAGGCCCAATAAATGAAATTCCTAAGTCTAAGATAGGAGATCCACCTATCACTCCACCTAGTGTCAACAAAATTGTGAATCTAAGGCATTGCAAAACAACCATGAATGACAAGTGTGGTGATAAATGTACAATTTTTCATATCATGACATATCAATGAGGCAACCATAACGTTGTGTAGGATTGATCACACATGTGCAAACGGATATCACATATATATACAAGTACCACAAAATGCCATCAATTTACACATATGAACTCATATTCGTCATTGGTTAGGACCATCTCAATTCACGAGGCATCGTCACCGCTAACTCATGGGGGATAGAATTACACTTACCCATTTGCCACACCTCAGCCTATCAATCATGGGTGTCCTCTACATTAGCAAGGATTATTATACCACTGTACATATGCATGATGATAGCCATTTATTAATATCATACCATGGCTTCACAAGCCATGTCATACCATGACTACACGAGCCATGTCATCATAAATTTCATGTCATCTCAACCCTTTAGAGAACTGTCTTATACAGTAGAACATCTAGTTGACTCTAGAGTCTTATACATACTCATACAAGGAAATTCGCTTAGTGGCGAATACGCCGTGGCAAAGGTCTTATTCACGTAATATCAAAGACACACATAATTAATCACAACACAATAGGTGTCACAAAATTTTATGTGTATAACCACCTAACATGCAAAAACGAGTAATAAAATCGATAATCCATTCTAATTAACCACCTAAACTATACTTAGCCTAAACTAATCAATTCTTAAGCATAATTAGCTCCATGAGCAGAGTTTAGTGAGTAAACTCACCGGTTTTGAAATCTGATGAGTCCACGAGGATGACAACATGGAGACGGGCGACAAACTCCTAAGCGGTGAAGCCAAGCGGGGTTCTGAAGCGGTCCAAAACGAGCCTAATAGTACACGGCTAGGCTGGGGCTTCTTGGTTATGTTCCTTGGGCTGAAAGGCTGAGCTGGGCAACAGTTTGGGCTAGAACGGTGAAGCTGGGCAGTAGCGGTCCAGGCAGGCAGCGGGTGAGCTTCACGGCGGTGAGACAGGCGGTCAGGTTGCTTGGCGGCTTATGACGGTGGCTCGAAGGCTTCGGGGGACGGGCTTGGGTCGTTTGCTGGAGTGGAATGACACGTGGGGGATGCGACGTGACGCGGGCGGTGAGCAGCAGTGGTAGACGGTCCGGCGGTGGCTTGCAACGGCAAGGGGGTTGTTGGAGGTTTCTCTGGAATTTTTGAAGTTCTTTAAGGCCAACAATGGAGAATGTAGCCTCTGCTGAAGGAGAAGAAGCCAATTGCACAATGGAGGGACCCTATCACGCCCCTATCCTCGAGTATGCACCCATCCCTTACCTTGGTCGATTAATAGCGACGTCTTAGGACGCATTGCCGACCCCTTTTGTTTAATATACACATGCACAAGCATATAAAATCCCCAGACAATAAAACAATGGGATATGAAAGTAGGATTTCCAATTTCCATCTTAAAAGCATCCACACTTATATACATTGCCAATCATAGTGCAAATATATACAAGTTGAATTGTTAATTTAGATTTAAACCAAGAGTTTCTAAAATAGAGTCTGCAAAATGGAATCGACTTCTACCGAAAGAGAATTGCCCTATGACTAGTTAGTCCAATAGAATCGTCAATTCTTCAGGCTTCCCCTTCCACACTTCGAGTCTCCAGTCCTTCCTCTGATGCCATCTAAAGACCTGAAAATGGTTATTCAATAACCAGTGAGACAATGTCTCAGTAAATTCTACTCTCTAAGACTCGATTAGTAAACCAATACGCTATATGGGCTGCCTATGCACGCACAAATCAGAGGGGATTTACCTTGGCCTCATATTCCATTTGTAAGTCAGTACAGCTCAATAGACACTCAAACAATTACAACAGATCGAAACATCGATCAATCGATTTAGTCGATTATATGTCAAACGGACCATTCTTGGTCATTTCAATCAATACTGTCCATTCTCTAAAATAACCCATTGGGTTACCAAGCCAGTATTTTATACAATTCATTTTCTGAAATGACATTATAAGTCACCAAGTATAATCATCATAACGTCCATTCTACAAAATGACTTGTTGAGTCATCGAGCTATTATGGCATGTCGTCAATTCTACAAAATGACCTATAGGGTCACCGAGCCGACATTAAATACCGTCCATTCTACAAAATGACCTATAGGGTTACCGAGCCGGTAGTGCATATCGTCAATTCTACAAAATGACCTATAGTGTCACCGAGTCGGTATTGCATACCGTCCATTCTACAAAATGACATATAGTGTCACCAAGCCGGTATTGCATACTGTCCATTCTACAAAATGACATATAGTGTCACTGAGCCGGTATTGTGTAACATGATACTTCGAACGTACAATCAATTTGTCCTTTTATTCATTTCAGACAAAAGTATATGTGCGTGGGCACACTGTTGGCCGTAGCCAAAATATAATATTCTTCCTTTCCATAACTCCCACATTTTCTATATTCCACTCAAATCTGTTTGGCATTATCAATCGATGCCTTGTTATTTTTCAATTAATAACCAAAGATTATTCAATTAAAGAATAATTCCCAATTTCACAAATAATTCAATTCAACACAAAGTAAAGCTCAATTAAATAAACGGAGTGTGCCAGGATAATCGGCATAAAATTCCGATCGTCGACTATCCTTGCCTCATTTTTGGAAAATAAATAATTAATAAATTAATTTCGAAAATTAATAAATAATTACTAAACATCCAATTTAGGCCCGTAATTCCTAATTGAAGCTTGAGACGGGTCGGGAAAAATCCTGAGATGCATTCAATAAATAATAGTACGTCTCTACTTGCTAATTGCACAATTCAATTACCTAACATGCATCACAATTATCTAATAATCACTAATCCATTCTAATCTAACAACTTAATCCTACTTAATTAACACTAATCAACCCTTAAGCATAATTAGCAAACTAAGAAAGCATTAGTGAGTAAAACTCACTTGATTAAAAGCGGAGACCACATTACCACGACGGCGGCTGAATTCCGAATTTTTGGCGATGTTGGCGGACACTCGGGCTGGGCCTACAAGCCTTGCAAGCCCACGGAAAAAGCTGGGCTTGGGCCGAACTTGGGTCGACTTGCTTCGCGGGCTGAACTGCTGAAACTTCTTGGGTTTCAAAACTGGGCCTGAATCCTTGGGCTGGGCTTGATTGAAATAGAGCCTGTTGGCTTCAAGATGGGTTGCTGGAATTGAAGATGGGCTACGGCCTGGACTTCCACGAGCCGAACAAGGAAATTACGTGGGCTTGTTGTTGAAGCTGAAGCTAAACTCACGGCTTCAAGGGCCCAATTGCTGGGTTGAGACGAAAGGGCCACAGCGTGAAGACTGCCGCTTTGGTCGAAGGAGACCGAGTTCACGTGAGCTGGAGAAGACCACACGGCGTCATTGTTGCTGCTGGAGCTGACCGAGAAGTGGGCTGGCACGGCTTCGGCAAGAGCTGGGAAGTGCGTGGACGATGCTTTGATGGTTTGCTGGCGTGAGGCCACGTGAGCTTCGGTCAATAAAAGCCTCGGTGAAAGACGCGGCTTCTGTTGGTGACTTCGCTGGTTTGGTGCGACATTGTAGCTGGCGTCGTTGATGGTGTCGAAGACCACTGGCAGCGAAAGAGGAGAGGAAGCAGCGACGTCAACGCGGGGCTTCGGTGGCAGCGAAAGTTGGAGCGGCAACGGTGAGGCAAAGGGAGAGAGAGAATTGGAGCTTCAGTGGAGTGTTGTGGGCGAGGGGATGGGGTCAAACAATTGGCAAAAAGTCCAAAATGATGGGGAGCAGCTCGGTGGATGAAGATGGAGTCTTCGCTGGGTTGCTTCGAAGGAGTTCCAGGGAAATTGAAAGCAAAGTGGAGACGTGCGTAGGAGGAGTCGGTGGATGGGCGTGCCGAGGAGGCTTTTGAAAGGAAATGGCAATTAGTCAACAAAGATAATCTATTCCATTGATTGCTTGGTCCCCTCCATTTATGGCATGTTCCCCCTATTACTTTCTTGGCTTAATATCCACAAATAATCCAACTTCAAACCAAATATTGCACCCCCTCCTTGAAGCTCTGAATTTCACTAATTTTCAGCTCCAATTTCTTCGACAAATTCCCAAATTGACATCCAATTTGAATGAATACAAAGCCCGTAGAATTTCTACAAGTGCCCCTCGTCAAATAGCTTAGCTTGCAAGTTCAAATTTCCTTCGACTTACCCCATCTGAATTTCGGTTAATTTTTCGCGACGTTCGAATCGATTTTCCATAAAAATCTCGAAATCTCCGAAAAATCTTCGAGACTGAGTCGATGTTCATAGAATTTATTGTGACATGAAATAATCTTCAATTTCTGAAATCAAACTCAAATTCACGGTTAATTTCCATTCGACGTGTTTTTAGCGTAACCTATTTTATAAATTTTTAGTGCAAATGACTAGGGGTGAGCACGGTTTCCGGGTAGAACCGAGAACTGGAAAACCGAAACGGAGGGTCAGGTTTGGTTCCCGGATCTAAAGAGACCGGTCCCGGTTCCCGGTTCCCTTTTCCTGGGAACCGGTTGGAGTTCAAAAACTAAAAACCCTAGCACATGACTTCCTTCCCCCTTTTCTACTGATTCTTCCCCTTCCCCTTTCTTTTTCTCTCTCTCTCTCTCTCTCTCTCTCGCTCTCTCTTTTCTCCTCTTTTTCCCCCTCATGTCACTTCCCCGCCCCCAACTTTTTCTTTTCTTCTCTCTCTCCTCTTTCCCCCTCTCTTGGCCGAAAGCCCACCCCTTCTCCTCTCTTCTTCTTCTTCTTCTTCTTCTTCCTTCCTCTTGCTGGCTGCTTTGCTTCACCCACCACCACACCGCCGCCCCACACCTTACTCACCACCACCTCTTTGCCACCGAACCACCACCACCCACCGCTCGTCCGACGAGCCGTCTCGCCATTGAGCCCGATGAGTTGTCGCGCCGTCCGCGCCGCCCCTCGCTGCCGTGAGCCACCGCCGCTATCCCTAAGCCACCGTCACCACCTCTCGACGCCGCTTGCTCGGCTGTTCGGGCTGTCGTTGCTTCGAACTGCTACCACCTTCGCCAGAACTGAGCTCTTCCCCCATTGGCCGTGGGTTGAGTTGCGACGCCGCCGTCTTCACCGCGCTGTCTTGCCGCCATTGGTGCCGTGAGACCCGTGTCTTCGTCGCCGTCGTGTCGCCACCGTCGTCGCCTGCCGCCACCGCTGATGGTGCAGCCGCCTTTGCCGCACCTTGTCTGTAGCAGGAGCGGAGCTCCAACCGCCATGTCAAGCCCTGAAGCCTGCACCCCTAGCCAAAGAGTCACCGTTGCCCGCTCCAAATCGACTTCCAAACCGAGGCCCAAATCATCAGGCCACGATGGAGATGGCGATGAGGACAACAACATCGGCAATGTAAGTTCAGCCACGCTCAAGAGATGCGAGCAAAGTAATCCCTCTGGGCTGGTAGTACCGAGAACGACACGGTCAGCCCCACCTTTGCCCTTGGCGTGGGCTTTATCTCCCAGATGAGGTTTATTGTGGGCAGGATCGTTAGCGATGGAGGTTTCTTCTGGCTTCAATGCACCAAGGGCTAGTACTAAGAAACCGGAGAGTAAAACAAATGGAGGTGGTGGCAATGGTAGTGTAGTTAGTAAGGTTTTGAAGTACTTCAAGCCAAAGATGAAGGTGTCGCCTGTGCAAGAAGAGGAGATTCACAAGTTACGCATCTTGCACAGCTCATTATTGCAATGGAGGTTAGCTAATGCTCCTGCTCAAACAGCCACGGATAACATGAAGAGGAATGCCGAGGTGTGCTCTTTCTATTTATTTTGAATTCGATAATTTGCCGCACTGATAACTCGTATCATTACAATAATGTGCTGTAAACTTCCGTAAACCTTTGGGTTTGTATGATAATTTCTGCATTATTATCTTTATCATCGGCATTGAGATTGCTCGTACAGTGGTGATCGCAGGAGAAATTGCTCCTAGTGTGGATTAGGATAGCAAAGATGAGATGGTTAGTGATGAAGAAGATTATCGAAATGCGAAGAGTTAGAAAACTATGAATTTAGTTGTCTATTTGGATGTAAAAGATTCACATTGCTGTGTATTGGCAGGCACTGAAAATGGAGGACCAACTATTGAATTATTTCGGCTTCCGGATATTCGCACCCACTATGAAAATGAAAAAAAAAAAAAAAGAATCTGTTGGAACCTGGAATCGACCCCGGAACCTGTGACAGGGAAGGTTCCAGGTTCCAAAAATTGAGGAACCTGTACTCGATGGTAGGTTTTAAGTTTCAGGCGGAACCGAACCAGAACCGGGAACCGCTCACCCCTACAAATGACCCATGGTCGATTTTCTTTCGAGCCATAATGAACCCACTTGACACATTGACGACTCTTGTTTGTTGTGAAAATCTTGAGGATTTAAATATGGACACAGGGTACCAAAACGATAGAAAAATCAAATTAGTGCCGGTCAATGAAATTTTGCAATTTAGTGGGATCACCCACGTTTAACCCCTCATCTCAGTCGAACCGACCTATCTCTGATCTTTAATCGATTTATATTTGTGCTGTAATGACTTCTAAAGATGGACACGGTCGAGAAGCTGATTCATGGTCAAATTCTCAAATCTATTGCATTAAAATTCTTTAATGGCTTCCCCAAATAGTCTAGTTATCTCAAGAGTGATTAGCTTTGAGAAGAGTCCTATAGGCGTATCAATGAAATGCCCGATTTATTCAGTAGAAAACATGACTGAAAATCTGGGATGTCACAGACCCCTTGGCCAAAATATCTCCCTCTTGATCATTGCCTTGGTCCCCACCGGTTCAGCCCTATCCTTAGCCAAATTTTGTGCACAAAATTCTCCCTAGAACATTCCCTAAGTGGTCAAAAAGGTGAGGAGGACCATGGCCTACGAATTTGGGCACAACTTCCCCAAATTGAGCTCCATTCTCCTTTAATTGAATTCAGTTCGGTCCCCATAAATTCCACCAAGGTGTCCTTGACCAAATTGACATTTTTCTTTACTAATAGAACCAACTTGCATCCCAAAAACGCGATAAAAAAAGGTCCCATAAATTTTCCAATAAAAGACGGCCCTATTTTGAATTTCTGCCAAAATCTTGGTTTGTAGAAAATTTTTGGAGGATGAGTCGATATTCCTAAAATGAATCGTGACATGACAGAATTTTCAATTTCTGAAATCAGATTCAAATTCGTGGTTAATTTCAATCTGGCGCAATTTTAGCGTGACTTAGCCTACTAGGTAACTTTTAGGAATTTTTAGTGTAATTGACCCGTGATCGATTTGTTTTGAGTCACAATGTACATCTTCGATATATTGGCAACTCTCGGTTGTCGTAAAAATCTCGAGGGTTCAAATACGGGCACAGGGTACCAAAATGACAGAAAAATCTGTCTAGTGCCGATTGACGAGAATTTTGCAATATGGTGGAATCACCCACACTTTGATAATATATCTCAGTCGAATCAACCTATCTCTGATTTCTAATCGATTTTTAACTGTAATGTAATGATCTCTGCAGATGAGCGCGGTTGAACAGTCGGTTCCTTGTTGAATTCTTAAGTCTATTGTGTTAAAATCCCTTAATGGCTTCCCCAGATGGACTAGTTATCTAATGAGTGATCAGCTCAGAGAATAGAACTACATGCGTGTCGATGAAAGGCTCGATTCATTTAATTGAAAACTGAGACTGAAATTCAGGATGTCACATAAGCTTCTTGGTGCCTATTATCCTCTTGTAATGGGTTGGCCCTTACCTTGTTCACTAGGGCTAGATTTTAGGGTCATCATAACCTAAAATTCTAGGAGACACCTAAGCTAGATGATTCATTGATGCCATTAATGAACTAAAGTCCAAAGTCATTTAATGAGGCCTTAATATTTTTGCCAAGCTACTTGGAATGCAAGTTTTCCCTTCCTCCTTTGCAATTGGCTGTGGGCCATGGTGGATAAGGATGGATTATAGTAAAAAAGCATGGAAGGTTCTAGAACCCCTACTATCTCTTGACATTTGTCTAGTGACTCATCCCTTGCATTAATTAATTTGCATCCAAAATTCATCCAAGGCATTCGTGAGACTAACATAAGATGTGGTTTCATTGGAGAAGTCATTCATATTTGTACATGATTGACAGTTCTATGAGAATTGAGGTTCGTGCCAAAAATTCACTAAACTTTAACCAAATGAGTGCGACTAAGTGGGTAAACCTCTTAGACTTGTTCGTGAACATTTTCAATTAGAATTGGCCCATTGGATGTCTTAAAATGAATTTTGTGGTAGGTTCCATTCATTCGCCCTAATTGAGTTTTGGTCGAGCGAATCGGGTCCAAAGCTGAACATGTTATGCCTCGGTCTATCCAAGGTTTTATGCCATTAATCCCCATGATTGACCCTCGGTTGTCATTTGGTCATATGGACTGAATCAATCCGCAACCTCTCTGTCACCGAACAAGATTGATTCATGGATTGCTGATGGTCGATATAGGTTTCGTGCGGAATCACCTGCGACCAGCGTACTGTCCACACATAACTGATCCATAATTGCCCTTTATGTCTTCGTGATGGTGCGGGATCAATCTACAACTAAAGCTCATGGTTGAAGGGCCGATTCATGTTCAATGCTTAAGTTCGATGTCCACACATCAATCAATAAGACTTCACAATACAAGTCAAGCTAGTACTTACCGACCCTCCTACTTTATTCTCATGGCTTGGAATCGAGGATGTTACAATCATGCTCCTTGTTCCTGACGTTGTTGTTCTGACAATTCCCAATTTCACTAACTCTATTGTTGCCGAGGCTTCAAGACTAAGCATGACCCAGAATACCAATCCTGTTTCCTTGCTTACCGATCCAGGAGTGACCTCCGCTTGGGCTTTCACTTTCAACTTAGAGACATCTATGACTAGCTCTACTAGTGAACCAAATTCATTGGTGCCGACACTCTGATACCGAGATTATTGATTTGCTAATACTTTAAAATTGAGATCCTAGAATTGATGCTAAAAATTGCTCAGTACCTGCATTAAAGAAGAGTCATAAAACACTATATTACTTTTAATGAGTTTGTTTAGATTTCCAGGTGTAATGATTGTTTCCAGAGATATGATAAGATATTGTGAGATATGGTGGTTGTTTTGTAAGTTTCTAGAGATTCAATTTCTTCAGAACACTAGCTATATTTATTGGGAATAGCAGAGGTCAAGTTACAAGTCTATATATATATGAGAGTCTTGTAATTGTTTTCGTTGAGATGAAATAAAATGAAAAGCCTATCTATCTTTTTCTCCTCTTTGAACGAGTTGCGAGCATTTCAACTCCAAATTATCTGGTCAAATTTGTATTAGAGTGCATGGTTTATGATCATGGCCTCAACAAATAATCATCTTCCTCTTTAATACCCTCGTCTTACCAAAAACAATTATGATAATTGGGTTGTTAGAATGAAAGCTTTGCTTGACGTCTACGATGTGTAAGAACTCGTCAACACTGGCTATGATGAGCTAGAGGATGAAGCCACCTTGAATTAAAACTAGAGGAATGCCTTCAAAGGCGAATTTTGAGGTAATTCATATGAAAGAATTTCAATCAATTACTAGTTATTTCACAAGAGTTTTGGTGATTGTTAATCAAATGAAAAGAAAGGGAGAAGACGTTTCAGATGTTTGTATTTTTGAAAATATATTTTAGTCCTTAGACAAGAAGTACAACCATATTGCTATTGCAATTGAAGAATCCAAAGACCTAGATGCCATGGCGATCAATGAACTTATGGGTTCATTACAAGCCCATGAAAAAAGGTTTAAGAAGAAGGAGTAAGTTCTCCAAACACGATTGACCATTCGAGATGAGAAGGAGCAAAGAAGAGAACCCGCACAAACTTTGGGAGAAATCAAGATTGTGATCGTGGTTGAGGCCGAGGTCACTTTTAAGAAAGAGGTTGTGGATGAGGCAGAGAAGATGCTGCTCAAAGTGACGGTAGATGCCAGTATCAAAGGGGTGTTTATGGAAGATGAAAGAACTTGACAAGCTAATGGTATGATAAATCTAAAATTCAATGTTATCATTGCAATAAACTTGGTGATTGCTTTTGACTGCTGAAACAAGGAGAGTGGTAGAGTAGATGAAAAGGCAAATTTGGTAAATGATGCCGATTAGGTTCTTTTATTGGCATTCAAAGAAGATAAAGGATGACAAAATGATATGCGATACTTGGATACTGGTGCAAGCAACCATATATGCGGGAGAAAGGAGATGTTTGCCCAATTAGATGAGCCAATTAAAGGGAAAGTCTCGCTCGGTGATAGCTCCAAAATTCTTGTCAAAGGCAAAGGTACAATTCTGATTCATTTGAAGAGTGGTGCACGTCAGAATATTACTAATGTTTTGTTGTGTCCTAAAAATGTCAAACAATGTTTTGAGTTCAATATAGCTTTTAGAGTAAGGCCATACTGTTCATACGAAAGATCTTAGCCTTGTGCTAAAAGATCGGAATAATGAACTGATTGTAAATGTGAAGATGTCAAAGAACAAGATGTTTACTCTCAATATAAAGAATGAAATATCTTGATGTTTGAAGGCGTGTGTGGATGATCCTTCATGGTTGTGGCATTTGAGGTTGTGCTATCTCAATTTTGGCGCACTCATTTGCTTTCTCACAAGAATATGGTTTATGGCTTACCACATATTGATCATACCAATTAATTATGTGAAGGATATGTTATTGACAAGCATTCTAGAACTAGCTTTTCGAAGGAAGCAACTCATCAAGTGAAGAAGCCGCCTGAGTTGATTCATTCTGATGTGTTTGGCCCAATCACTACTCACTCATATAGTAATAATTGATATTTTGTTACTTTTATTGATGATTTTACTTGGAAAACTTGAGTGTATTTTTTGAAAGAAAAAACAAAAGTGTTTGATACTTTCAAACAAGTACAAAAACTAGCTAAAAAGGAGAGCGGCTATTCTATCAAAGCTTTGAGGACCGATCGTGATGGAGAATTTACCTTAGTCATATTCAACAAATTTTGTGAAGATCATGGTATTCAGCATTTCTTGATAGCTCCATATTCTCCTCAACAAAATGGCGTATCTGAACGGAAAAATAAAACCATTCTTGACATGGTTCGAAGCATGTTGAAGAGAAAAAATTTGCCCAAAGAGCTTTGCGCTGATTCTGCTTTTGCCGTCTATCTTCAAAATAAATGTCCCACATTTGGACTCAAAGGCGTAACTCCACAGGATGCATGAATTGGGAGAACACTAGGTGTTTCACACTTAAGGATTTTTAGAAGCATTGCCTATGCTCATGTCCCAGACTAGAAAAGATCAAAGCTGGAAGACAAGAGCAAAAAGCTCAACTTTATTGGGTATAACTCATCATCCAAAGCCTATCGATTATTTGATCATAATACCTTAAAAGTGTATATAAGCAGAGATGTCCAGTTCAATGAAGATGACACATGGGTAGACAATCAAAAAGAAGAAGCAAATGCTCATGGAGGTTCCAATCTGATGGTTTTATATGAGATGGGCTTAAGGCCCGTCCGCCCATGTTGGGCCTAAAAGCCCGGCCCACAAATTGGGGCCCATGGATGAAGGAGTACGATTCCTTTTTGGAGGAACGTATATAAGGGAGGAGAGAGAGGGAGGACGTACCTCTTGGCATAATTAACGCATGTACGTTCTCTCCCTCTCTCCCTCCAAAAGAAAATCAAAAGCTTAAGGCGACCCGTCTTCCCTTCAAGGCTAATCGATGTCATCGGATCGAACGGGATCAGAATTTCTTCCTCGATCTTCGGCATTGGTGTTTAATCTGTGGCTAACAAGGTACGCTCAATTCCGTGGTGTGCTTTAGGATTGGTGATACGTGTTTTTCCCGAGCTTCGCTTCCGCATTCTTTTTAGGGGTTCGATTTAGTGTCGAATCCGGTTTTCGGGGATCCGTTATTCCCAACATTGGTATCAGCGCCCTAGTTCACATTTTCCCGACCTGTTTGATGTCTTTTGATTGATTTTTCGCGAAAGTAATTCGGCCGTACGGATCGGGGCGAGAAATCCCGACACCCGAGCGCTGTTCGTCCTTTTTTCTGAGTTTCCGTAAGTCGGAATAAATTTCTGAAGGCACTAGGAGCAAGGGCTCGTCGAGACGAGTCTGGCGACAGGCCGTGCGCCGCCGGGCGACGCCGCATGCGCCCAGAAGCGCTGGCTCGCCCAGCGCGTGCGGCACACGCGGGCTGGTCGGCGAACCGGCACTGCGTGCCGCCGGCCGGGCGAACCGGCACACGCCGGCCGACGGACCGACGCGTGCGGCGACGCCGCATGACGTCACCTAACGGTCGGTAACCGGCCGGGATGACGTCATCGATGACGCGGCGCCCGACGACGGTTAGCCGGGTGGTCACCGGCCGGCGACCCGACCGGCGACCCGACCCGACCCGACTCGCGGAAGCTTGGCACGCGTGCGGCACATGCCGGGCCGACGTCCGCGTGACGTCGCTCCCGCACGCGCGGCACGTGCGGTCGGTTCGTCGACCGCCGACCGGTCCGACCGCCCGACCGGTCCGACCGGTCCGACCCGCCGCCCGACGACCCGCCGCCCGTTGACCCGTTGACCGTTGATCGATCGTTGACAGTTGACCGACCGTTGACCGTTGACTGACGACCGTTGACCGTCCGTTGACCGTTGACCCAAAAAAAAAAAAAAAAGGAATTTGTTTCTTTTTCATTTATGCCTATGTGGGTTATATGTAATCCATTATTTATTCTGCATTTGTTGCATGAATTTTGGAAAATTATGTATTTTCTGTCACGCCCCGAACCTCAAGCACGCGCACATCCCGCTACGGTCGATCAAATGCGACGTCCCAGGTTAAGTCGCCGACCCAATCAAATCTTTAATGCACATGCGGAAGCATATTATAAATCCCCTGACAACATTTAACTTGGGATAGAAAAGCAGAAAGCAAAACCTCAACATAACACTTTCATAATTCAACAGAATTACAAACAGAGGCCTACGGCCAAAAGTCTACAAAAGACCGGCTTTTAAAAATGAACTGTCCTACGACCTACAAGTCGGACACGTTCTCCAATCTTACAACTTCACCTCTGCAACTCCTCAAGGCCAACCAAAGCTATCTGGAAGCTCCGTCCACTAGGGACATGAAATTTTAATCCCCAAACCGGGATGAGATAATGTCTCAGCAAGTTCAACCTCCTAAACCCCTATTAGAAAGAAAATACGCCTCGGGTGGCCTAGCCACATCACACAGAGAACTTACCTCGTATTAGCCTTCTTCTGCAGGTTAGCATAATTTATATAATTCAACCACGTGCAATTATGATAACCAAACAACCATGGCACAATCACATCATCAGAACAATTCAACCACTTGGATCGTCTCAACGATCAATCGACTTGGCCGATTACATGTCATTCTAGCAAATCAATCATTGCTCTCAATCACGGCCCTATAGGAAGATTTAACAACCAGTGGCAATCACGGCCCCACTCGGCACGACCTTTAATTAGGTGGTCCATCACGGCTTCACTGGGCACGACCTCTAATAGGTGGTCAATCACGGCCTCATTGGGCACGACCTCTCATAGGTGGTCCATCACGGCCTCACTGGGCACGACCTCTAATAGGTGGTTCATCACGGCCAATCGCCCATCAATTTCCACACTTAGAATTTTATAAAAATCCCTATTTATCACAATCAACACTCAATTCACCACATCCATTCATCAAATTCAAATTCTAAATGCACAGCAGCAATCGGCACGAAATTCTGAGAATTTAGGGTCCCAAAATAATTTTCAGAATTTATTAAATAATTAAATTTATTCCGAAAATTAATATAATAATAATAATATCCATATTTTTCACGATCCACGCTCAATTTATAATATCCAATCATCAATTTCAAAATCCGATTACACAGCAACGATCGGCACGAAATTCTGAGCAACCGGGGTCAAAAATAATTTTTCTGTTTTTTTTTTTAAATAATAATATTTTAATAATTTCGGATTATAATATAATATTGTAATTTCCATAATTTCGAAGCAATTAAATAATTCAAAATTAAAATCCTATTATGTCCCATCAAGGTTTAAAATTAATAAACTCTCTTAGCCTTTAATTAAACATACTTTAAACTAAACAAATATCTTAATCTAAATCACAGTTAAATAAACTAAATTAACCACCTAAGCTTACTTAACTTAGACTAAACACACTTAGGGCATCATTAACCGTCTAATCGAGATTTAGTGAGTTAAACTCACCGGATTAGCGAACCGAGTGGACCAAATCGATGAGGACGACGCGAGGATCGATTCACTCCAAGGCGGGCCTAGCTTCCGGGGTCGGGAAGCCAGCCAAAACAGGCCACGAAGCCGCTGCCATACCCATTTTTTTCCAGCCACCGATTTGGGGCCGAGAAGGGCGGATTCGGCGCCGGAATGGGCGGAGGAGGGCGGCGCGGCTCGTGCAGGCTCCGGCGGGGCTTGGACGGGTCGGGCGACGGCCGGGCGAGGCCTCACGGCGGCGACGGCGACGGAGGGCGACGACGGCGGCTGCTGGCGCGAGCTGGGCGGAGCGGCGAGGCGCGCATGCGCGGGCGCGGGGCGGTGGACGGCGGCAATAGAGGCTCCGATGGACGGTGGCAAGCGGCGGACGGGGCTGCTCTGGTTCGCTATTGGGTCTCGAAGCAGCCAAGGGAGATGGAGAAGAGAGAGACCGCGACGGGAGAGGAAGGGGAAGACGGGGCATGCGGCCAAGGCGGAACAGCGACGGCGTGCGGCAGTGGTGAACGGCGGAGGTGTACGACGACGGTTGCTGCTTCCTCTGGTCTTCCATCTCCATGGAACCGAGCAGCTCAAGAAGAAAGATGGGGGGAGGCCGACGGAAGAGGGAGGAAGAAGAGAGGGAGGAGAGAGAAGGAGGATGGGACAATTTCTTTTCTTTTTCCCTTTTCTTTAATCCAACAAATTGGCCCACCATGACATCACTTGATGATGTCATACTCCACTCACTCACAACTCCCACAACCTTATTCCAATGGTTGTAATTTCATTTTCCGCCGGGGTCCAATTCTTGTACACTAATTTCTCCAATTCCGTTCAATTCTCTTCCAATTGAGTCCAATTGAAGTTCATAAAATTAATCCAATGTCATCACACTTCAATTCACATCTTCACTTGTCCATAGAACCAACTTAAGTCCCAAAAGCGCGACCAAAAGCGGCCTACTAATTTCTCGAGTTAAAATAGCCATTTTCGGATTTAATTTGCCAAAGAACTCTGATTGCATGAAAAATCTTCCAAAGATGAGTTAATATTCCTAAAATGATTTATGACACACCAGACTTTCAATTTCTGAATTCGATCTCAATTCCACGGTTAACTTCACTTTGGCATGATACTAGCGCGGCCCAACCTACTGGGTAGCCTTTAGAAATTTTCATGCATTTGACCTGTGGTTGATCATCTCAAGCCACAATGTACATCTTTGAAACATTGACGACTTTCAGTTGTCGAGGTAATCTCAAGATTTCTAATACGAACACAGGGTACCCAATCGATAGAAAAGTCGGTCCAATGTCGATCGACAAGAATTGTGCGATTTGGTGGAATCACCCACACCTGATCACATGCCTCTGTCGAGTCGACCTATCTTCGATCTCTAATCGATTTTAATCGTGCCGTAATGACCCTTGCAGATTAGCTCGGTCGAAAGGTCGCTTCCTGGTCAAATTCTCGAGTCTGATGCATTAGAAACTCTTAACGGCTTCACCTGATAGACTAGTTTCCACATGAGTGGCCGACTCAAGGAAAAGAACTATATGCGTGCCAACGAAATCCCCGTCTCAATTCATTGAAAACAGAATTGGAAAATCGGGATGTCACATTTTCCCTTGTGTAAATTATGGATTATGAGTAATCCATTTTTTTAGTTCTGCATTTGTTGCAGGAACTATGATGCGTTATGCACGGATACCTGCAATCCCGAGAACGGACGAGAGAAATGCAAGACTTAAAAGGCTGATGTCAGATTTAGCTAATTATCGGTGGCATGACGGTGATTTAGTATCACATGTGGTCGTGGTCAATCAAATGATACAGAAATCATATGGAATGGTTATCTTATGCCGATTTTGAGAAGGTGTCGGCTTTGATGAACACTCTTCCACCTGAATGGCAAGTAGTGTTAGATCGGTTATGGGAGGTCAACGTGGTCCCGGGTTATAGGATGCTAGCGGAAGCTTTTGTAAGAGAGTACTATAGGATTGAGTTAACCAAAAATTCAACCCTTAGATTGAGTGCCACATGGCGCAGAGCGAATGCGCCTTGGAGGCGACATGAAAGCTCTCCAAAAGTTTTTCCATGGTTGGCAAATGTGCCTTCAATTTTCTCAGATGTTTTGACTAATAGATTAGAAGGGACATTCCCTATTTATTTCTTAGATTAATTATGAGATGTTTTATGGGTGTAAATATCTCTTTCCATGTTGATATTTTTCTCTGTATATATTGCTTAGTGTAATGGATAGTTGTATTAGATGAAAGCATTGTTATTCTATTGAATGTTAGATATTGTTTGCTTTCTGTTATTGTTGACTGCTGTGGGTAGTTAATAGAAGTTTTTGTAACTTCATAGAATTTATTTTGCATGAGACAATTATATTAATAATAATTTTGAGTTAGGATTTTTGGAGGATGATTGGAAACATAGTGACCTTTTGATTCTAAAACCTTACTTGAAATTATTCATTGATATGATGGGTCTGTGCAAAGTGGATGCATAAATGATAGACATTAATTATTCGTGCATATATGTCTGATGTGTTCAGATCGATGGTTTCAACAATTAAGAACGTAATTGCTGATATGAACGGCAACAATTGTGAAATATTGAATATGAAGATTCAATATGTGCTGGAAAAGCAAGAAGCACTAGAAGCTCTTGACCATATTATGGAAGATCTTGAGGATGCTGTGCGCCATCTTGAGCTAGTAGAGGACCGCCTAACGGCATTTGAGCAGAAAATAGATATTTGCAATGCTGGTTCTAGCTCAGAAAGAGCTTTGTGCTCTAAGCGCAAGCGTATTGATTCGTTCAATATGTGGGAATGCAAATGATTAAGTCCTTATTGTAAGAAATCAAGAGTTAACCAACACAAGAGAGGAAAACGTCCTCAAGTGAAGAAAATGTCAAGGGTGAGGTGTTACAATAGTGACAAGAAAGGTCACTATGCTCGCAACTGTTATGAGCCGAAAAAGGTAAACACCTCTTGTACATTTGAGAACTTTACTTATGTGTCAAGTTCTGCATTATTGGCCGAATCCAATCCTTTGTGGACTGTAGATTCAGGAGCGACAGACCATGGAGGGAAGGATAGAGAATCCTTTGTGGAATTCCGACGAGTACCAACTGGAACTAAGTGGATCTATGTGGGATATAACTCCAGAGATGAAGTTAAAGGGATTGGCACCTGCCAATTGAACATGCGTGGTGGACGCACCTTGATGTTCTACATGCTCCGGAGATTCGTCGAAATTTAGTGTCTGTTTTGGTGTTGGTTAAGCTTGGTTTTAGTATGAACTTCCATAATAGAGGTGTAGATTTGTATTTGGATACAAACTACTGTGGTTGTGGTCACTTTCTAGATGGTTTTATTTTACTAGATGTTGACTGTGGTGATGTCAATATTTGTTATTCCCTTGTTTCACGTCTTCTACTTCATATGAAAATGATGTGATTATGTGGCATGCTAGACTTGGTCATATTGGCCAACAACGTATGAATAGACTAGCCAAAGAGGGCTTGTTGGGCAACATTGAAAAAGTCGATTTGCCAATATGTGAGCATTGCCTAGTAGGGAAAACGACAAGGAAACCATTTGGAAAAGGTAAAAGAGCTGAATTCCTCTGCATTTAATCCATTCTGACGTCTGTGGTTCAATGAATGTGAGAGGAAGGCATGGGGCTATTTATTTCATCACTTTTATAGATGATAATACTCGATTCGGATATGTCTATTTGATTTCTCATAAATCTGAAGCATTAAGTTGTTTCAAAAGGTTTATGAACTTGGTAGAAAATCAATTAGACAAGAAAATAAAAGCATTGAGATTCGATCGAGCTCGAGAATATTTATCTGATGAGTTCAGAAAATTATGTGATGAAAAAGGAATAGAAAGACAGTTGTCTATTCCAATAACTCCCAGACAAAATGGTGTTGCGGAGAGAAGAAACAGAACCCTATTGGAAATGGTTAGGTCCATGATGGCGCATGCTAACTTGCCTATCACTTTTTGGAGTGATGGGTTGTTAACTGCTGCCTATATACTTAACCGGGTGTCTTCCAAATTAGTTATTTCCACTCCATATGAGTTGTGGACAGGTAGAAAACCGGACTTAAGTTTTCTTAGGCCATGGGGTTGTGCTACCTATACACATGAGTCCTCTCACAAGTTTGGGAAATTGGGTCTCAAAGGAAATAAGAGTATTTTCATGAGATACTCAACACTCGAAAGGGTATGTGTTCATAGGTGAGCAGGAAAGTGGGAGTATAACTGAATTTGAATCACGAGATGTCACATTCTTAGAAGATGAATTTCTTAAGAAGGGCGAAATAGGGGAAGATTACTCCCTATTTGAAACATTGGATCAAGATAATGAAATTAGTGTAGTTCGTCTAAGTGGGAGTAATATGAGAAGTGATGAATTGAATTCAACTCATTCTCAATTACAACCACATGATGAGATGATATCGTCATTATCTAATCCAAGGGGGAGCATAATGGGAAATGATGTGCTAAGTGTACAATCTCCCATACGGTGAACAAGTCGCCAAAGTAATCCCTGTCAACGTTTTGACATTGAAAGGGAAACTTTTATGATTGCTTCGCAAGATAAGGATGAGCCAATAAATATTAATGAGGCTCTAAATTGCCCTAATAAGGAAAGATGGATTCATGCAATGGAAGAGGAAATGGAGTTAATGAAATCAAACCAAGTCTGGGAACTGGTTGATCTTCCAAAAGGACACAAAGCTATTGGGAACAAGTGGGTTCTCAAAATAAAGAGAAAAGTTGATGGCTAGATAGAAAGGCATAAGGCTCGCCTTGTGGCGAAGGGGTATAATCGACAGGAATGAATTGATTATGAAGATACATTTTCTCCTGTAGTGAGATTTACCTCGATTCGCATTATTCTGGCAATAATGGCAAGTATGGATCTTGAGTTACATCAAATGGATGTAAAGACTGCTTTCCTCAATAGAGAATTAAAGAAAGAAATATATATGGAACAACCTGCTGGTTTCATAGTGAAAGGCCAAAAAGAAAAGGTATGTCGACTTTGGAGGTCGATATATGGTCTTAAGCAGTCGTCAAGATAATGGTATATACGTTTTCATAATTCCATAATGGCATATGACTTTACAATGATTGACGATGATCATTGTGTATATATCAAAAGATCCAAAGATCAATTTGTGATCATATCATTATATGTTGATGATATACTAATTGTCGGAAGTAATATGGAGTTATGTTAATGCTGTGAAGAATTGGTTATCTTCCAACTTTGAGATGAAAGACATGGGTAATGTTGCATACATTCTTGGAGTTAAGATTTCAAGATTGTAAACCCATAGACACTCCTATTACAAAAAGGTGAAGGATTGAGCCATAGGCTATGTCCAAGGACTCCACAAGAGAAGGAACAAATGAAACATGTTCCTTATGCTAGTGATGTTGGAAACTTGATGTACACTATGATGTGTACAAGACCTGACATATGTTTTGCAGTTGGAATGGTGAGTAGTTACCAATCCAATACGGGTCAAGTACATTGGAAAGCCGTTAAGAGAATACTGAGGTATCTAAAGGGAACTGCTGATTATACGCTGAGTTATTAAGGAAATGATCTGCAACTCAAAGGCTATCCGTATGTTGATTATGGAGGAGATTTAGATGAAAGGAAATCTACCTCTGGATTTGTTTTTCTTACTAAATAATGGAACCATATGTTGGAGCAGTAAGAAACAAAAGTGTATAGCCTTGTCCACGATAGAAGTTGAGTTCGTGGCATTATCGCGACGGTATAAGAAAGTGTTTGGCTTAAGAGATTTTTTGGATCATTTATGTGTTATTGGAAGTGCTGCAGATTCATTGTTGGTTAACTGTGATAGCCAAGCAGCAAAAGCGTACACCAAATATCCAAAATATCATGGCAAGACCAAACCTATAGATACCAAGTATAACTTTTGTCAAGGATATGATTGCACGAAAAGATGTGAACTTAGAGTACATACTACGCATAGAATGGTAGCAGATCCTATGATAAAGCCAATACCTAGAGATGTGTTTTTGTGGCCATATGAAATCTCTAGGATTGCGTAGAGGGTGATGTACTGAATATTGTAATTTCCCTAAGTGTTCACAATTTGATGAATTTGTGTTTTCATCATTAATGCCCATGAATCTTTGTTTGATATTTATGCATCTTAATGCTCAGTGCATTACATTAAGTTGAGAAAGTATGTCGGACAGATAAAAGATTAGCCCACTCACACGGGTAATCGTCTCTATTTACTATGTGATAAATAGAGATGAGACTGTTTTTAAGCTTATTATCTAGGTGATAATCGAGAGCTCAAGCTTAAAATACGTATGTCGCCTTAACTGGGTGTTAAGATGAGGACATAATACTTACTATGTCCAAAAGTAAAATAACCCACATATTTTACTTTATCTGTCTATGATGCCAGATGTGAGTTCTGATGAATTTTGTGAATGAGTAGATATGTGAACTCAAGTTAGACATTGGGTATGTCTAAACTATCATCTGTACGGTATTGAAGGTGTAGACATACGCTCCATGGGAAAGGAGTTAATATCGTAATACGTATTTCATACTACGTATGCATGAAACGACCAATAAGAGTGGCAAAAAGTTTGATCTCAACTTTTATGTCGTGTGAGACTCTTGAGGAAAAGAGTTCCTCAATTTTTCGTCCCCTCATGACTCTTAATTATTCTCAAGATTTCTATTTAGTGTTTGCTATCTTAGGATGTTGCCAATGGTCATGAGTTTGATGCGATCTAATGGGACATTTCTAGAAAAGCAAGCTGAACTGAAATTGAGAGTTTGAAGGAAAGAGGAAGATCGATTTTGGAGAATCACATTATAGTTTTGTATTCACCAGTTAACCAATTATGACTGTCTTTGGGATAATCATAATTGTGAATACAATATATATATATATATATATATATATATATATATAAATATATCATTGTTTAAAAGAGATCAAGAGAGATATAAATGTGATCGATCGATCTAGGTACTGCATACTAAATCTACTCAGGATGTGATGCCCATTATGAGCTGCTATATATTCCTAACAGATGTATGGCAACGAGCTCTCAAAGTATGCTGGTCGCACGGATTATTCACCGGTATGAATGTTGAAGAGAAGTAAAGAGAATCCTGTTCAGCCCACCATGTGCGAGTGGGAGATGATGATTTTATATGAGATGGGCTTAAGGCCCGTTCGCCCATGTTGGGCCTAAAAGCCCGGCCCACAAATTGGGGCCCATGGATGAAGGGGTACGATTCCTTTTTGGAGGAACATATATAAGGGAGGAGAGAGAGGGAGGACGTACCTCTTGGCATAATTAATGCACGTACGTTCTCTCCCTCTCTCCCTCTCTCCCTCCAAAAGAAAATCAAAAGCTTAAGGCGACCCGTCTTCCCTTCAAGGCTAATCGATGTCATCGGATCGAACGGGATCAGAATTTCTTCCTCGATCTTCGGCATTGGTGTTTAATCTGTGGCTAACAAGGTACGCGCGATTCCGTGGTGTGCTTTAGGATCGGTGATACGTGTTTTTCCTGGGCTTTGCTTCCGCATTCTTTTTAGGGGTTCGATTTAGTGTCGAATCCGGTTTTCGGGGATTCGTTATTCCCAACACAATCAAATAGAGTTGAATGATCATTCTATACCTTCTACTCTAGTATCTTTTTCAAGTTCATCATCGCCAACCTCTTCAAATGGTGTCAATGAATTGCCAGTGCCAAGATCAAGGAGATTGTTTGATATTTATGAAGCTACCAATGGGTTTCATCTTGTATGTCTTCTTGTATATTGTGAACCACTTGTCTATGATGATGTTGCAAAAGGAGAAAAATGGAGGAAAGCCATGAATGAAGAAATTGAAGCCATTGAGAAGAATCAAACATGGGAGCTTGCTAATCTCCCACGGGACAAGAAATTGATTGGTGTTGAATGGGTGTACAAGGCCAAGAAGAATGAGAAAGATGAAGTGACAACGTACAAGGCTAAATTAGTCGTGAAGGGGTACAAGAAAAAAGCTGGAATTGACTTGGATGAAGTTTTTGCCCCCGTTATTTGCATGGAAACAATTAGGTTGATCATTTTCACTGCTGCTCAAAATGATTGTTGAATTTGTCAAACGAATATCAAATCAGCATTTTTGAATGACATATTTGAAGAAGAGATTTATGTTGACAACTTGAGGGGTTTGTTGTGAAAGGTTATGAAGACGAAGTATTGAAGTTGAAGAAAGCTCTATATGGGCTTAAACAAGCACCGAGAGAAGGAATTCTAGAATTGATGTTTATTTCAAGGCAAATGGATTCCTTCAATGTCCATACGACCGTGCACTCTATTTGAAGCAAGAAAATGGTGGCATGCTACTCGCCTATTTATACATCGATGACCTTGTTTTTACGGGAAATAATCTAGCAATGATTGATGCTTTTAAGGCATCAATTTGAAAGAATTTGAGATGATCAATAATGGTCTCATGAATTATTTTATTGGGATCGAAGTGAAGCAAAGTGCTAAAGGGATTTTTATTTCCCAAAAAGGATACACAGAAAATATTCTTGAAAAATTCAACATGAAAAACCGTACTCCAGTCAATAAACCTATGGAGTGCGGAACCAAGCTCTTGAAGTTTGATGATGGTGTCGATGCTGATTCAACATATTATAGAAGCTTGATTTGGAGTTTGAGATACATGACATGCACGAGATCAGACATTATGTATTGTGTTGGAATTGTGAGTCAATATATGGAGAAGCCTAAGTCATCTCATCGTAAAGCTGCAAAGAGGATACTTTGGTATATCAAAGGTACTATTTCTTATGGCCTCCACTATTATCGCTTTGAATCCTTCCAACTTAGAGCTTATTCGAATAGTAATTATGGTAGAGATATCAATGATCGAAAGAGCACTATAAGCTTTGTATTTTTCTTGTATGATATTACTTTCACGTGTTCACCAAAGAAGCAACTTAGTGTCACTTTGTTGACATGTGAAGCTGAATATATAGCTGCATCCCCATGTGTTTGTCATGTGATATAGTTGAGAAGACTACTCCAATATATTCTTATGGAGCAGAAGAAAGCAACTGAGACTGGTATAAAATTGCAAAAGTACGGGTCTACAGTAAACCGAACCTGAAACTAGCCACGTCCATGGATTTCATTCACAATTCATGTCATTTAAACTCAAATGCATATAAATCTCGGCAATCAGTACCTTGACAACACCTTTGCAAACTCAATGAACCATAAATTCAACAATGCCAGTAATGTACATTTTTCAAGATCGTTGATTAGCTCGATATGTGCGAAACCAATCGAGACAATAAAAAACCAAGGAAATCGATCTCGAGGCGCAATAATCAATGTATGCAGCATAAAATCAAAGGCAATTTACTTGCCTCTAGTCTTATGCAAGTGTCGTTGTGGCTTGACGAGCTCTCGGAAGTCCCAATTTTGGCTGTTTACTAGTGGTCCGCATCGCGTTGAGGAGACGACGTGGGATGACAAGGCCGAGCTGAACTGTGGAAGCGTGTCGCCCGCGGATGCACGGCGTGGCTGGGGCGGTGCGTGCGAGCTGAGAGAAAGAAGATGCCGCGGCTTTTGTGGCATTGGACAAAGAAGGACGATGGAGAGGCGTGAGACGTTCGGTGAGACCGACAGAAGAGAACAACGAAGACGGTGAGTTGCTGCTACGGCAATAGAGGAAGGGAAGGATGCTGGGCTTGCACGAACAAAGACGCTGACCCCTTTATATCCTTCGGCATCTCTTTCTTCGTCCACCGCTTAAATTGGTCTCCACTTCTCCTTGTGCTCGTGCGGTTTGACTTGGCAGAAGCGGAGAACGCCAGCTCCAAAGGCATGTCGCGGCTGGAAAGGCCAAGTGGCTTGGCATGGCTGAGCTGGCATAGCAGGGCAATTCAGTGGCGCCAATTGATAAGGTGGCACGGTCGCGTGGGCTGAGGTGGCGTTGCAAAGGAGGCTGGGGGGGCACAGTGAATGGTCAAGAGTCGCGGTGAGGTGGCGTGAGTGAGATGTCGCGGTGGTGATGAGGACGAGCTAAGGTGACGGTCCTTGCGATGGTGAGGTTTGGCATGGTGACTAGGTGAAACATTGGTAGGATACGGTGGCGGTAGCACAGATGGTGTGGGTGACGAACTTGGTGGTGCGACATTGATTGTCAAGTACTTGAGGCTCACAATTCTGTCGAGTGAAGACCTAGATGTCACACTAACGGCCTAGATGAATTCTCAAATAAATGGCCAAGATCGAATCTCTTTAAAAAAAAAAAAAAAAAAAAAAAAAAGAAGATCAGGGCATTTTGGTCATTTTTGCCCCAAAGGGCAACTTCGTAATTTTTGCGAACCGAGGGCAAGGGAAGGTTGGCCACAAGCTGGGCCAACTGGGGGTGGCTGTTGACCATCGGAAAGCCGTTGGAAACCAGCCATTTTCCTATTGGAGGCTGGTCGGATTGGTTTGAACCAGTTCTAACTATTTCAGCTAGTCTAGCTTAGTTTGCCTGGTTTCGTCCAAAATTTATGCAATTGTTAATGATTTCTGTCCAATTAAAGGGGCAATGGGCTAATTTGAAGGGAACCAATCCAAATTAAACCAAATTAATCCAATTAAACCCTTTTAACAACATCTTGATGGATTAAATTGGTTTAATTTTCTCAAAAATACCAAAAGTTATGTGCGAATTCAATGGGTACACGAATTTGGACCTTCCAAACAATTAACGTAATTTCCACAATTCCCATGCTTAATTGCCAAATTGATTGAAATTGAATGCAATTAATATTATGTAATATCAATTGATTCAATTAATTGCACTCAATGTGGCCTAACGCACTCAAATCGACATTTATATGAGGACACAAACTAGACATCAAAATGAAATTGAAGTCCAATGTTCAAATTAAATTTCAATTTATCAAATTAAACCTTAGTCTAAAATCAAGTTAGTCTAAAATCAAGTTGAATTGAATCAATCAAAACACATTAACTTGATTTTGCAACCTTTCGTGTGTCAAATTTGCTAAATTGAGAATTTCCCATGTAAATTTGCCAAAATTAATCCTGGATTTGGATTTTCATTAAGAAAACAAGTTGATTAGAGCTACGAACTTGTTAATAATGAAGAATTGATAAAAAAATCCTAGTTAGGGCTAAAAATGAAAGTTTTTACCTCGATATGTAAATCACTGAAATGGTCACATGAGCGATCTAGAATGACTCTAGATCAAATGTTATAAAAGAAGCTAAGTCAAAAAACAACTAGAAATGAATTAATTTCATTTTTGATCAATTTAGAATCAAAATTAAAAAAATTCGGAAAAAATAATTCTTAATCGATTTCTTGGGAAATTTTGGTAGGTGAAGTCAAATTGAAGCTAAAATAAATTGATTTGTGGATTTTCAATTTTTTCAATTTTTTTTTTTGGGGTCTTGTTAACCCTTTGGTTACTAGCAACTAAAAAGTCAATTTATCGTCAAAACTTCGACTTTTTGGAAATCCTTTTTAGTCAAAATGAAATTGAGACTATTTAGAAACATTTTGTGAAAAAAAAAATCAAATATTGACTCGCGGTTATTTTTGTTCAATGGGTTGACTAAAAAGTCAACTCATTGAAAAAATGAACTCAAAAGTCAAGTTTTAATTTTTTGAGTTTTGATGAAAATGATAAAGAAATTACCCATAAGGAAAAGAATTGAAAAATAAAACTTTTTTTTTTTAATCAAGAAAATGGTTCCGTTATAGTTAAAAACTTTAATCACAGCATTTTACCTTTTTGATATGTTGACTAAAAATCAAGTGTTAATATAATCTTATTTGAGACGTTGTGTTGTGAGCCTATGATGTCTTAGGGCATCACCTTGCTCTAACGCGTATTATTAGTCTTTTCACTTGTGGCACATGTGGAAGCTAAATATGACTATATCCAAAGAATCAACAAACGTATTAGAAGAACGAACACAAAAGGGAACCATAGGACATGGAACAACATTTTCACTTTTATTTATTGGGATAAGTGTTAGGAAGTCTACAACTGTCACGAAAATGCGTTTAAGTCACAAAACTTGCAAAAGTGCATTTAAGTCACTAAAACTTGTCAAATTATTTCAAACGAGTCCTAAGATTGACGCCGTTAGCCTTTTTCCGTTAAAAATGCTGACATGGCGGTTTAAATAATTTTTTATTTTCCACGTGAATTTTTTTAATTTTTTAATTATTTTTTAAAATTAGATTTAAAAACTAAAAAAAATCAAATTTATTTATTTTATCTTATTTTCACCAAAAACTTAAAAAAATTTAAAATATTTATTAAAATTTTTTTAATTTAAAATAAATTTTTTAGTTAAAATATTTATTAAAAAACATATTTAAAAAGTTAACATTATTTTTTTAATTTATTTTTAAAAATTTTAAAAATAAATTTTTTAACTTTCTTTTAGTTTTTGTTGAAAATAAGATAAGAATAAATTTAATTTTTGGTTTTTAAATCTAATTTTTTTTAAAAAATGGATAAAAATTAATTAAAAAATAAACCTAGAAAATAAAAATTATTTAAAATGCCACGTCAGCATTTTTAACGGAAAAGACTAACGGCGTCAATCTTAGGACTCATTTGAAACAATTTGACAAGTTTTAGGACTTAAATGCACTTTTTGCAAGTTTTAGGACCGAAATGTATTTTCGTGACAAGTTGTAGACTTAACGCTTATCCCTTATTTATTTATGTACAAGGGAGATACATGATATAGGCATATGTCACGGGTCGATAGTTTCCTTGGCCGTGGATTAACCCGTGTGGCACCTGGCAAACGGAATTCATCAGGCCAACCTTCCTTCTATAGTTGTTTTAATGAACAATACGACGAATAGCTCTTTTCAAATGAGATTGTACTACGCCCAGCTTGGCTTGGGCATTTAGTCCACCAAGCGAGACTGCAGCCCTCTTTAGGCTCAATAACTGGTTTCGGCCTACCATGGCCTCATCAGGAGAGTGGCATCAGCTCCCGACCAGTTTGTGCACGGGAGGCCAACCCCGCCTTCAGAGCTTCTAAGTAATATTATATTTCTATCCTAGAACTCCTAGCACTAATTGTCCTGACGCCACTTCCACGGACCAGTTGTGTCCATTCTCTCCGCGCTTTCACTCTTCACTCAATAACCCCAAACTTCACTCCCAAGGGTTCATGGGTACGGGAGAATCACGGACCGTGTCAAACTTCCCCACCCAATTCCACAACGCCCTCATTGCGAGCTGTTCTGTTGCTTCATTGCGTTTCCCTAACCATCAGTGCCACTTCCTAGGACTTACATAGATGGCAACGCTTGCCCAATAAAACAAGTCACACTACTCCATTGCTTGCTTCCCCCAATCAAAGCTGCTTGCGAATCTCCAGTCACTTGTACTCCCTGACAAGTGTGGCACCCCTAGCCAACTGTACCCCTATGATAGCACCTTCTTTCACCTACTAAGCTTCTCTTGATCTCTGCAAGCCAATAGATGGTCCCCCTTGGTGGAAACGTGATTGTAGACCTCTTCTTAAGATTCGCCCGAGATAGCTAGTATAAGCACCTAGAGGGGGTGAATAGGTGTAAAATAATTTCTCGAGATAAGAGAGCAATACTAAGCAGACAATAGAAAGGAAGTTCTCATTTCTAGTTAACAAAACGAATTATGATCAAAGTAAAGCAAAGTAAAGAGAGTAGGGAAGAGAAAATGAACACAGAAATTATAGTGGTTCGGCTTATTCCAAGCCTACGTCCACTCTTCCGCACCGACAGCCCACCGGCTGGATTTCACTATGAACAAAAGAGTTGTTACAAAAGGCTCTCCTTGATTCCACAAAGTGTAGATACTCTACCACACTTCCTTAAGGTTTCTTAAAATATAGACTCTCTTTTGCGTACAAGATTTCGCTCAGTAAATGAATTGACTAAGAACAAAGAGCTTTAGACTTTGGAATTCTTCTATCGCGCACACACTCGAACAACTAGAACGTCTTCCTTATATACTCCTTTATGCCATCATACCCGTTGGCACTTACCAAAGGAATTCTTCCAATCTTCCCATTGGACAGAATCAATTAGGAAGATCATTCGAGCTATTTAAGGAACATGTCGATAGCCCATCAATCCTGCTCGCCCATACAATCAGGATCTCGGTTTCCATAAGGAGAACCTTCCAAGTATACTTTGCCAATCATCGGATCTTTGAATCAATCATGATCAAATAAAGGATTCTGTTATGTCATATCCAGCCAAGAGATCTTCTCCAGTCGATAAGGTCAAATCCTTAACGAAACATCCAGTTCTGGATAGGCCTTCTTCGACGGATTAGAAACTGTCAATGAAAATAGACTTTGAGTCTTGAGTTTGGCAGTCCAGAGGTCTTCAGACTTTAAATAGTAGAGTCTGCAAATCTTCAGACTAGACCGATGGAAACGTTTTGTCGGCTTCAAAAAATACTCCAGGAAGATTTCTCCAACAATCTCCCCCTTTTTGATGGTGACAAAACTTTCCTGCAGATTTGGATAACTTTGACCTGCAAAACATTACTCAAGCAAATATGGATATCTCATAAAGATAAATGGCTTAATGATAACACTAGAATCTGCAACCACAAAAAATAGGTTAGTCTTGCATATGAGTAAAGCCATTCATAAGATATCAATAATACTTAATATAAGTAGTCAAACCCAAATCCCAAATTCAGTCCACATCCAGACACAAAAGTCAAGTCAAACATCAAAATAAATCAAAAGTTCAAGTTCAAAAAGTTCAAGGTTCAAAGTTTCAAATCTCGCATCTCTCCCCCTTTTTGTCATCATAAAAAAAAAAAAAAGGTTGAGATGGAAAGAGAATGAAATCAAGAATGCTTGGGAACACGAACAAGCTGGAAATCTCCCATTGATTGGACAATGCCTTCCAGCTTTTTCAACTCTTCCTTCAGTTGAGCCACCTCTGCACCCTTAGCATTTGCTTGAATCTGAAGAGCAAGGGCTTGGATTTGATCATTTAAAGAAACTGAAGAAGCTTGACCTGCAGTCTGCAAATTCTGAACTTCGCATCCCAGAGCATATATTTGACCCCGCATTTCTAAGAGAACATCAAGAATTCTTCGAAAATCTGCTGAATTATCGGTCAAGCGTCGGCTTCGCACGATTAGATGGAGTAAAGGCGGACGATGGCAAATCAGCATAGTCACACAGATTGGGCGATGAAACATCATGTCCCTCCTCGGAAATTGAGAGGCATAGATGTCCTCTGGATCTTGCTGGAGAGCGGCCGACTCCTTCACTAGTAGCGAGGATATGAGGACATTCCTCTTTTCTCACGATCTCCCCCGTTTCCATGCCTTCAGTGTGGAGAAGAGTGTTTCTCATGCTCTCCTTCCTCTTGATCTCCTCTTTCCTCTTCTTCTTCTTCAAATCTTTCCTCCTCTGCATCTCTTTCTTTAGCTTCTCTCTCCTCTGTTTCTTTCTCCTCTGCTTCTTTCTCTTCTGCTTCCAAATCTTCTCTTTCTCCAGTCCTCTGTTCTGTGTCTTTCTCTTGTCGTTCCATTGATTCTGGAACAGAACGACTCAGGTTCTTCAATGCCATTGCAGAAATGGTGATGTCTTCCTCATCATCTTCATCCTCAACGATGAGAGCTCTTCTTTTCTTGGATGGAGCAACCATGGGCTCCTTCCCTTTTCTTTTTGCTTTGCCCGAAGAGACTTGATGAGTTTTGACAGGGTTTTCTCCTTGAATTTCTCCAACGCCTTGTTGAGTTCCTTCGGACGCATTTTAGACACCATTTTCAGTCCCACCACCATTTGATCACAAGTTCGAACATAGAGAATTCAGGGAGGCTGAACATTCCAATGTCTGAATAACTTTGTCACAAGAGCTGGATAAGGAAGTTCACCCTTGTCCTTTACCACTGCTTTATACATGTCAAACATAATAGTGTGAGGAAGAGAGAACTTTTTCCCAGCATTGATGGCATACATCAGCTTTGCCTCTGAATTTGAAACATCAATCTTTGAAGTAGATTTTGGTCTGAGGCAATTAATCACAATCTTGTGAAGCAGAATGTTGAATGCACTCATCCTTGAGTAGGAAACCTTTCCCTCTGTCCTTCTATCCTTAACAAGTTCCAACGTAGCACGAGCAATAGAGACATTGATAGGTTGATATCTCCCTCTCTCAACCCCAATCACATCAGCCAACATATCTACATCCACCACATAGTCCTGATCTCGGACACTAAAAGAGAATCTATTCGCATCCAAGAAACTAAGATTCAAATAGAAATATGCAAAGTTCAAGATAGGCTTCAGAGAGTCGAAACAGAACTGTTCAAGTTGAAGAAGACTGAATTTTTCCCTCAAATTAACGTTCACAACATCAAGGAAATCAAAATCCACACTTCTAGGGTTTATCACCCCACGCTTCAGCAACTTAGAGTATAGATGCTTTTGTTCCTCTGATCGAAACAAGTCTGTCCTTTTGCCCCGAATTTTTGCCGCAACACCCATTCTCGGTTGAAACTGACTATACAACTTGTCATCATCATTCCCATCTATCTGATTCAGCCCTCCAACACGAGGATCGATTGGAATATTTGCCATTGCCTCTTCTGCCGACCCAGCAGGGGCAATTCCCAACCGTTCCATTGTTCGTAAAAAGAAGGTTTCATTTTTGTACCCTTTGTCTTTCAGAAATTCGTCAATGTAGTTCAAAGGAGTTCCACCCCTTTTCAAAGCGCGATAAAGCTTGTAGGTAAAAGAGGGCTTAAAGGTTCTTACGGTTTCGCATCTTCGATTATTTCTTCCTCTTCTCGTGAGCAACATCCTGTTGTCTAGATGGAGAAGATGGACGCCGCCGAGAATGTTGTGGGCTCTGCTGCTACTAGAGACTCTTCTTCCTCGGTGAGATCAAAGTGCGTAGGCCCCTCACGCATTTGCTGCGGTCCCCCGTTCGCGATCCTCGAAGACTTCCTTTGAGACGACATCTTTCACGTCTTTGAAAGATTCCAAACTTGACTTTCCCAAGAAAGATGACAACTTTTCGAAGATTAAACAAGAGAAGAAGACGAAGTGGAAGATCGATGCTTTTTAGGTTTTTGGAGTTAAACGAAGAAGAATCGATAGTATATAGGTCATTCGAAGAGAGGCATACAAAACGTCGTAATGGAAAGTAAAAAGATGCCATTTTTAAAAATAAATGCCTTTTTCAAAAAATTAGATAACTGCCAATTAAAAATTAACTCCATTTTCGAAGAAGAAAGATTGCACTAATCACGGAAATTGAAAGTAGCAAAAATCAATTATAGATAGATGATCGTACCTTTTCGAGATTTAATATGAGAGAGAATAAAATAACTTACAGTAAAAAATCTTGATTGTCTGAGTCTGAGAGTCTCTAGACTTTTACTTCTTCAAACCTCAAGATGTTGAGTCTGGAACGGATGATTTCAAATTGATTTTTCTCCAAAGGCTTTGTAAATATATCCGCCGCTGGTTCTTTGAGTCAACAAACTGAATCGAAACTTCTCCATTTTGAACATGATCTCTAATGAAGTGATGTCGAATCTCTATATGCTTTGCTCTTGAGTGAAGAATTGGATTTTTGGTGAGATTGATTGCGCTGGTGTTGTCACAGTTAATCTCAGTGCATGATTCTTCAATTCCAAAGTCTCTTAGCTGTTGTTTTATCCAAAAAATTTGTGAACAACAACTTCCAAGAGCTACATACTCTGCTTCTATTGTAGAAAGAGCTACCGTATTTTGCTTCCTTGAAAACCAAGACACCGTCCCCTTCCAAGTAGTTGACAGTACCCGAGGTGCTCTTTCTATCAACTTTGCAACCAGCTAGATCTGCGTCTGAGTATCCAAGAAGAGTAAAGTCTCCTTTTTTAGGATACCAAAGACCAAGGCTTGAAGTTGATGCAATGTATTTGATAATACGTTTTGCAGCACTTAAATGAGATTCTTTAGGGTCCGCTTGAAATCTAGCACAAATGCAAACACTAAACAAAATGTCGAGGTCTAGAAGCGTAAGATAAAGAAGTGAACCAATGATACTCCCGTATAGCTTCCGGTCAACTTTCTTTCCTCCTTCATCTTTGTCTATCTTCAAAGAACTTGACATTGGTATATCGGTCTTTTTTGCAATTTTCCAGTCCAAACTTTTTGACAAGATCATTAGCATATTTTTCTTGATGAATAAAAGTCCCTTCCTTCAATTGTTTCACTTGAAGTCCAAGAAAGAAGGTTAGTTCACCCATCATGCTCATTTCAAATTCATCCTGCATAGACTTAGAGAATTTCTTGCACAGACTTTCATTAGAGGATCCAAAAATAATATCATCAACATATATTTGAACAAGCAGAAAACTTTTGCTTTCTCTTTTGATAAACAGAGTAGTGTCTACTTTACCTTTGACAAAGCCGTTTTGAATTAAAAACTTACTCAGCCTGTCGTACCAAGCTCGAGGTGCTTGCTTTAAACCATATAAGGCATTTTTCAGTTTGAATACTGAGTCTCGTTTCCTTGGGTCTTCAAACCCGGTGGTTGTTCCACATAGACTTCCTCATGGATAAATCCATTCAGAAAGCACTTTTGACGTCCATTTGGAATAACCTAAATTCTTATAACAAGCAAAAGCAAGTAATAATCTAATTGCTTCTAACCTTGCTACTGGTGCGTAAGTCTCATCATAGTCTATCCCTTCTTCTTGTGTATATCTCTTGGCCACGAGTCTTGCTTTGCTTCTTACGACCTTTTCTTTCTCGTCCATCTTGTTCCTAAAGACCCATTTAGCTCCAATAATAGATTTACCTTTCAGTTTAGGAGTCAACTCCCATACATCATTAATACTAAAATGCCCGAGTTCTTCTTGCATGGCTTCAATCCAGCTTTCATCAGATAAAGCTTCTTCTATGCTTTTGGGTTCTATTTCAGAAATAAGAGCCATAGCACTAGACTCTTCGCGCCTTTTGGATCTTGTGCGAATTCCTTCATTAATGTCGCCAATAATGAGATCTTTGGGATGACTAGACTTATGCTTCCAGTTACTAGTTGATTTGTCAGGTTGATGATCACTTCCTTCATTTGAATATTCAATAATCATTTGTTGCTTGTCTTTCAAAGTCTGAGTTGCTTCTTGAGATTTAGACTTTGTAGAGTCCGGAGCAGTTCGAGATTCTTCAAGATGAGTTTGAATAGATTCATTTTGCATAGAATCTTGGAATTTGACATTCATTGATTCCTCCACAGATTGAGTCTTCTTGTTGTAGACTCTGTAGGCTTTGCTTGAGGTAGAATATCCAAGGAAGATGCCTTCGTCTGATTTTTCTTCAAACTTGCCAACTCGATCATTTGCATTTTTCAATATAAAGCATTTACATCCAAACACATGAAAATATGAAACAATAGGCTTCTTTTCTTTGAATAACTCATAGGGGGGTTTTTTTTTTTTTTCCAGAATAGGCCTTAGAAAAACTCTATTAATAATATAACAAGCTGTAGAAACTGCTTCAGCCCAAAATCGTGAAGAGATGTTATTTTCAATTAAAAGAGTTCTAGCCATTTCTTGAAGTGACCTATTCTTTCTTTCCACAACTCCGTTTTGCTCTAGAGTATATGGAGAAGAGAACACATGCTGAAAACCAGATTTATCACAAAATTTTGTAAAATCTTGATTTTCAAATTCACCTCCATGGTCTGTTCTTGTACTTCAAATAACATACCATTTTTCATTTTGAACCTTTTTAGCAAACTTTTCAAAGTAAGAAAATGTTTCAGACTTACTTGCCAGGAAATATACCCAAGTAAATCGTGAGTAGTCATCCACAATTACTAGGCAATATTTCTTACCTCCAATGCTCGAGTTCTAGTTGGTCCAAAGAGATCCATATGTAGAAGCTGCAATACGATTAGTGGAAACTTGATTTATTGGTTTAAAGGAATTTCTTACCTGCTTTCCCAATACGCATGGTGTACATAGATCAGACTTTTGGTATGATAGATTGGGTAGACCACGAACAAGCTTCTTTGCTGAAATTTTGGCTATCTGCTTCATATTGATGTGCCCAAGCTTTCTGTGCCATAAGTTCGCTTCGTCTTGAATTGAGATTAGACATTGCGATTCATCTGGTTTCACATCCAAGAGGTAGATATTTCCATGTCTTCGACCCATGAATGACTAAGTAGAATTTTTACTGGTTCTTGAACATATTCCCTCTTGAAAGTTGATTTTGAAACCGGTATCGCACAGCTGACTGATACGATACTAGCGATTGTAGTTGAGTCATTCCACTAAGGAAACATTGCTGATTGTGAGGTTTCCAATCTTTATAGTTCTGAATCCCACAATTCTTCCTTTGTTGTTTCCTCCAAAAGAGACTTTTCTGAACGAGCTTTATGAAGTAATTTGAATCTCCTGTCATATGTCTTGAGCATCCACTATCCAGATACCATTTTACCTTTTTCTTGATAGTGACCTGCATTTAAAAAAGAGACTCAAACTTTCTTTGGTACCCATATTTTCTTGGGTCCATTGGTGTTAGTATGATATGCGGTTTTTGCCCATACTTTCTTAACAGGTTTCCAAACCATAGGACATTCTTTCTCAAAATGATCTGCACTATTGCACTTTGAACATCTGAGAGCATTGCGACCTATTACTTTTACAAAGACCTTTTTAAAATGGTTTTTGTAAGCATCTCTTGTGGGTCTTTGCTTAATTCTTTCCTTCACTTTAGGAAAATCAATTAAAGGAATGGTTTCCACAGTCATTCCCAAACCAGATTTATTGAAATAAGGTCTTTGTCTTTGAAAGAATTTTCTCAAGTTTCTCAGATCCTATTGAAAATCTTTTGGAAATATTTGATATGTCATTTTTTAAAAATACATTTTCTTTCAAAAGATTATCTTCACTTTCTTTAAGAGTAGAAACATTCATGTCTAAACATTTCACATTTTCTTTCAAAACATTTTCCTGTTGTTTCAGTGCAGAATTTTCCTTTTTAAGTTCGGAAATCCTTTTAAGAGAAGTCTTAAGACTAAAACACAACTCATCAATGTATTTAGAAACTTTAATAGGGATTTTAAAGTTACTCACCTCAAATTCACTGTCTGAATCTGAGTCTGTCTCGGAGTTTGAATCTGAATCCGATTGTGCCATTAGACATATATTGGCATAATCATCATCACTTTATTCACATTCTGTATCACTCCAGGTTTCTGCTTTAAGAGCCTTTCGATACTTTTCAACTTTTCCTTTCTTCTTCCTTAGAAGAGGACAATTGGGTCTGATGTGTCCCTTTTTCTTGCATTCAAAGCAGACTACATCTCTATTTGATTCATCATCCTCAACAGACTTAGTCTGTTGCTTTTGAAAACTCTATTTCTTTGGATTGAATCTTCTTCCTTTTCTATTCAGTTTTCTGAATTCTCTTATCATGAGAGCAAGCTCCTCATCATCCATATCGTCTTCAGAATCTGTAACATCAGAATCATCATTGGATATTAATGCAATGGATTTCTTACCTTTAGGATCTTCGTCTTCATTGATTCATTCCACTTCATAAGACTGAAGAGTCACAACCAACTCATCAACAGATAGTGGCATAATTCTTTGCGTCTCCCTTATTGAGGTCTTTATGTGATTCCAATCCTTGGAGAGTCCACGCAGTAGCTTGTTTACTTTCATGGGATCGAAATTGGTTGACCTTGATTTTCAAGACCATTCACGATTTCGTAAAACGACTAAACATGTCAGTTATAGATTCTCCTGATTTCATTTTGAAGGCTTCGTATTGACCGAGGAGAATGTTGATTCTGGTTTCTTTCACTCGATCGGTTCCTTCATAGGTAATATGTAATCTATCCCAAACTTCTTTCGCTATAACACAAGAAGATATTCTGTTATATTCAGTAGGTGACAAAGCACAATATAAAGAATAAATTGCTTTTGCATCAAGAGCTTGTCTCTTGGTTATCTCTTCCTGAGTCATTTCACTAGACTCAACAGCTTCTTTTCCTCTCTCTGAGACAGGTGTAGCTTTAGGAATGATTCCTTTTTCTACAATGTCCCATTCCAGAGGATCCTTTGATCTTAGGAACGCCTTCATCTTGTTTTTCCATATGTTGTATTCCTTTCCATCAAAGTAAGGCAGTCTGGTATTGCTTTGCCCTTCTACCAGCCTTGGAGCTAACATACTAGCCATGGATCTTTAACTCTGAAGTAAAACACTTCAAACAAAGTGAGTACACATGCTCTGATACCAATTGAGATAGCTAGTATAAGCACCTAGAGGGGGGTGAATAGGTGTAAAAATAATTTCTCGAGATAAGAGAGCAATACTAAGCAGACAATAGAAAGGAAGTTCTCCTTTCGTTAACAAAACGAATTATGATCAAAGTAAAGCAAAGAGTAGGGAAGATAAAATGAACACAGAAATTATAGTGGTTCGGCTTATTCCAAGCCTACGTCCACTCTTCCGCACCGACACCACCGGGGGATTTCACTATGAACAAAAGAGTTGTTACAGCAAGGCTCTCCTTGATTCCACAGTGTAGATACTCTACCACACTTCCTCAAGGTTTCTCAAAATATAGACTCTCTTTTGCGTACAAGATTTCGCTCAGTAAATGAATTGACTAAGAACAAAGAGCTTCAGACTTTGGAATTCTTCTATCGCGCACACACTCGAACAACTAGAACGTCTTCCTTATATACTCCTTTATGCCATCATACCCGTTGGCACTTACCAAAGGAATTCTTCCAACTTCCCGTTGGACAGAATCAATTAGGAAGATCATTCGAGCTATTTAAGGAACATGTCGATAGCCCATCAATCCCGCTCGCCCATACAATCGGGATCTCGGTTTCCATAAGTAGAACCTTCCAAGTATACTTCGCCAATCATCGGATCTCAATCTCTAATCAATCATGATCAAATAAAGGATTCCGTTATGTCATATCCAGCCAAGAGATCTTCTCCGTCGATAAGGTCAAATCCTTAACCAAACATCCAATTCTGGATAGGCCTTCTTCGACGGATTAGAAACTTTGAGTCTTAATGAGAATAGACTTTGAGTCTTGAGTCTTCGACAGACCGATGGAAACGTTTTGTCGGGGTCTTCTATTCCACTTTAAATAGTAGAGTCTGCAAAATCTTCAAACTAGATTCCCGATGGAAACGTTTTGTCAACGAAACGCCACCCTCTTCAAAAATCCACCCATCGATCAAAGATTTCAGTGAAATGTCCCTTGAACGCAATGATTTCTCCAAGAAGGAGGAATACAATGTTGACATGATTAAGTCTACGAAAATTGGTCAACCAAAGCAAATGGGTTGGACTTCCGTTAGGACTTTTGAATGTCCAAATCACAACGATGGCAATCAATCGAGATTCCACATAATCCGTAGAGATTATATATCTAATTTCTAACATCTCTCAAATTAGATGGTCTAGTGTTGGCGCAAAACAATCGACTTATTGGGCCTAGAACTAAAAGGAAGCCTGTTAGGCCCAATAGGTGATAAGGCCGCTGGTTATTAGGGGTACTGAAGATTCGAGATTAATAACTGCTTCAGAGCAAGAAGATAAGGATGGAGGCAGCTTCAAAAGCACAGCATTGAAAATGCTAAGGATAGTGCGAAGTGTTGGTTGGCGCAGTTCCGAAGTCTCTAGAAGCTATGATGATACATGTAAAAGTCTAGCTAATTGCAAGAGACATAAGAAGAGAGAAGAGAATGATAAAGTATACATGTTTCTAACAGGCCTTAATCGAAGCTTGGATGAGGTGAGAGGCGGAATCCTTGGCCGAAAGCCTTTGCCTTCTATTCGTGATGTTTTATCTGAAGTTAGAAGGGAGGAATCTCGACGGCAAATCATGCTACGTGATTCAGAAACACGTGTCAATCCTATATGAGAGAATTCTGCACTTGCAACTCGGGGGCCTAATTTCGAGGAAGATAGTAGGAAGAAACCATGGTGTGAGGGCATACGAAAGAGACTTGTTGGAAAATTCATGGGAAACCGCATAATTGGAAGAAAGAAGGTTGGAAGAGAACCAGCGGTAGTGAGGTCGTGCGATCTAAACGACAAATGAGAAAGAGCAAATCAACTCCAATCTCCACAATCTCCACAACCTTCTTCAATTCCATCTTGTTCTTTAGTCCAGAAAGGTAATTATTTTTCTATTACTTTCCTCATTGAAAATCCACACCAATTACTCCATGGATTCTCGATTCAGGAGCAACCGATCATATGATAGGTTGTTCATGTTGAGAAAACTCTTACCAAGTTTTAAAGTTGACAAAATTTTCTTGTTCTTGTTCTTATTATGAAGAAGAGTAGACTTTTAAAGTTATATCACAGACTTTTGTCAAAGTCTACTCATTCCAGAAGTCTTTCCCACTCTGACATAATCCAGATTGAAATCACATCCAGAACGAAGATATAATTAGACTTAGATTATTGATCTTACGACAAGGATTCCATATGAACATAATAGATATATGTTCTTTAATATTTGGTTTTCTGGCGAATAATCTCACTTACATTTTATAAATATATTGATGGAATCAATCATGAATTGATGAAATCAATCTTGAAGACAAGTTCCTTTTTGAGAAACATTTACTTATGGAAACCTAGATTTTGATTGTATGGGCGACTGGAATCAACGGATTTTCATCTCAATTTTCAAACGGCTATGGGATTTCCTTAATCGATTTTGTCCAACGGATTGATTGGAAGAAATTCCTATGGAGAATGCCAACGGCAAGTAAGGCATGGAGGAGTATTTAAAAAGGCCATTTAATCGATTTGAAGTGTGCGTGAAAATTGAAATTCCAAAGTTTGAAACCTTTCAAATTACTTGTTCTTCAATGACGAAACTTATAAATTGTATTCAAGAGAGAAAATCACATGAAGAGTGACTTAGTGAGGGAAAAAAAAAATTTCACTGAGTGTTTGCACTCAAAATATTGTACTTCTCTATTGATACTTCAGTAAATTTCAACTAGAAGGCTGTCAGCGTGGGAGAATGGACGTAGGCTTGATCTAAGCCGAACCACCATAAATCTCATGTGCAATTTTCTCCTCTTAACTCTTTTCAGTATTATCTATTGCACCATTTTTTAAAGTATTGCAAAAACTATTTTATCTTTTATTTGATTCTAAATTTTTCACCATAAGTTTGGTGGCTTGTTTAATCAGACTCTGATCTTTTCTCAGACTTTGCTCGTAACTTATTTTATTCCACATTTATTTGTCAAGGTTTATTTTAAACACCTATTCACCCCCTCTAGGTGTTAGTACTAGTATTTTCAATTGGTATCAGAGCCATGTGCTCTTCTATGAAGTGTTTATAATTTTGAGTTAAAGATCTTCTGGCTAGTTGTTTAACACTAGGACTGGTGGAGGGATAAAGCAATACCAGGCCACCTTATTTTGCTAGAAAAGAATACAGTGTGTGGAAGAATAAAATGAAGGCGTTCCTGAGATTTAAAGATCCTATGGAATGAGATGTTGTAGAACGAGGAATCAATCTAAAGATAGCTTCAGTATCTAACAAGGGAAAAAAAGTCTTAGATAAGGATGCTGAGTACAACCAAGCAGAAATTACCAAGAGACAGGCTCTTGATGCAAAAGCTATCTATTCTTTATACTATACATTGTCTCCTACTGAATATAACAAAATTTCTTCATGTGAAATAGTTAGAGAAGTCTGGGATAGACTTCATGTCACCTATGAAGGAACATATCGTATAAAGGAGATAAAAATAAATATTTTACTTGGCTAATATGAATCCTTCAGAATGAAGCCTAGAGAATTTATTGAAGATATGCTCAATCGATTTACAGAAATTGTAAATGGGCTAGCATAGCAGGGTCAACTAATTTATGCTCCAATGAAGGTCAACAAACTTCCGCAAGGACTTTCAAAGGACTGGAACCATGTGAAAATATTAATTTGGGAGACAAAAAGAATCATGCCTCTTTCAGTCGACGAGCTGATAGGCATTCTTCAATCATATGAAGTGGAATAGATCAATGACGAAGAGGATCCAATAGGTATGAAATCAATTGTGCTTAAGTCTAATGTTGATTATAATGATACAGACATAGACGATGATATGGATGACGAGAAGCTGGCTCTTATGATAAAGAAATTTAGGAAATTGAATAGGAAATGAAGAAGATTGAATTGGAAAAAACAAAGCAAGCAAAATTTCCAAAAAAGATCAATAGAAGATGTTGAAACTGGCAAGGATGTGATATGCTTTGAGTGCAAGAAGAAGGGACACATCAAGCCTAATTGTCCATTGCTGAAAAAAGAAGAAGAAAGGAAAGTAAGAAAAATACAAGAAAGCTCTAAAAGCAAAAACCTGGAGTGACGTAGAATGTGAGGAAAGTAAAGAGAAGTTTACAAATATCTATTTGAAGGCTCACTTACAATCAAACTTAGAATCAAAGTCAGACTTTGACAAGGAAATCGAGGTAAGTCATTTAAAAATTCCTATTAAAATTTTTAAGTATATAAATGAACTTTGCTATAAACCTTAAATCTTCTCTTAAAAGGATCTCTAAATTAAAGAAGGAAAATTCAAAACTTAGGCAATGGGATAATTCTTGGAGAGAAAAGTTTGAGAATCTGAAAAATGATTTTGATGATTTGAAAGAAAATACCGATTCTATTTCAAAAGAAAATGAATGTTTGAAAAATGAGATTTCAGATATTTCTATAAAGTTCTCCAAAGGGTTGAAAACTTTAGAGAAAATCCTTTCAACTCAAATACCCTATTATAACAAATCTAGATTGGGTTTGAGTAAAGAAAGTACTCTTTTGATTGATTTTCCTAAAGTCAAGGAGAGATTTAGACAAAGATCTCCAAAACCTTCTTATAAAAATCATTTTCAAAAGTTTTGGTAAAACCTATTGGTCGGAGTGCTCTTTGATATAGCTAGTATAAGTACCTAGAGGGGGGTGAATATGTATAAAAATAATTTCTTGAGATATGAAAACAATACTAGGCAGTCAATAGAAAGGAGGTTATCATTTGGTTAATGAAACGGACTATGATCAAAGTAAAACAGAGAGTAGGGAAGAGAAAATTCAATACAGGGTTTATAGTGGTTCGGCTTGTTCCAAGCCTACGTCCACTCTTCTGCACTGACAGCCCACTGGCTGGATTTCACTATGAACAAAAGATGTTACAGCAGCATTCTTCCTTGATTCCACAGTATAGATGTTCTACCACACTTCCTCAAGGTATCTCACGATATAAACTCTCTTTTGTATACAAGGTTTTCGCTCAGCAAATGAATTGACTACGAATCAAGGAGCTTCAGACTTTGGAATTCTTCTATCGCGCACACACTCGAACAACTGGAACGTCTTCCTTTTATACTCCTTTATGCCATCATACTCATTGGCACTTACCAAAGGAATTCTTCCAATCTTCGCGTTGGAAAGAATCAATTAGGAAGATTATTCGAGCTATTAAAGGAATGTCGATAGCCCATCAATCCTGCTCGCCCATACAATCAGGATCTTGGTTTCCATAAGTAGAACCTTCCAAGAATACTTCACCAATCATCGGATCCTTAATCAATCTTGATTCGAATAAAGGAATCCGTTATGTCACATCTAGCCAGGAGATCTTCTCCGGTCGATAAGGCTAAGTCCTCAATGAATCACTCAGTTCTGGATAGCCTTACTTCAACGGATTAGAAACTGTCATTGAGAATAGACTTTAAGTCTTGAGTCTGGCAGTCCGGAAGTCTTCAGACTTTGAATAGATGAGTCTGTAAATCTTCAGACTAGACTGATAGAAACGTTTTGTCAGCTTCAAAATATTCCAGAAAGATTTCTCCAACAATCTCCCCCTTTTTAATGGTGACAAAACTTTCCTGCAGATTTGAAAAACTTTGACCTGCAAAACATTACTCAAGCAATATGGATATCTCATAAAGATTAATGACTTAATGATAACACTAGAATCTGCAACCACGTAAAAATAGGTCGATCGGCATATAAAGTCATTCATAAGATATCAATAATACTTAATATAAAAGCAGCAGCCAAATTCAAATCCACACCACAATTAGTCTTTATCCAGACACACAAGTCAAACAAAACAAACTAAAAATTTAAACAAGTTAAGTTCAAAGTTTCAAAGCTTGCATCTCTCCCCCTTTTTGTCATCATAAAAAATGTTGAGATGAAAATGAAGTCAAATTTGCTTGGGAACGTGAACAAGCTGGAAATCTCCCATAGACTGAACGATGCCCTCCAGCTTTTTCAAGTCTTCCCTTAGATGAGCCACTTCTTCTCCTTTAGCATTGACTTGAATTTGAGTAGAAAGAGCTTGAATCTGATCAGACAGGGAAACGGAAGAAACTTGTCCAGTATTCTTCAAGTTCTGAACCTCGCACTCCAAAGCATATATCTGACCTCGCATTTCCAGGAGAACATCAAGAATTTTGCGAAAGTTTGCTGTATTATCAGTCTGCGTACTAGCTTTAGCACGGTCTGATGGAGTAAAGGCAGCCGATGGAATATCAGCATAATTGCGCGGATTTGGCGATGAAGCACCATGACCCTCTTCTGGAAATTGAGAGGCATAAACGTCATCTGGATCTGCAGGAGAACGACTGACTCCTTCACTGGCAACAGGATAGGAGGTCGTTCCTCTTTGCTCCTTATCTCCCCTTGTTTTTATGGCTTCATGGGGAGAAGAGTGTTTTTCAGTCTCTTCTACCTCTTGATCTGCTCTCTCTTCTTCTTCTTCAAACCTCTCTTCCTCTGTTCTTTCTTCGGCTCTTCTCTCCTCTTCTTCTTTTTCCTCTGCTTCTCTTTCTCCTTCTTCTTCTTTCTCTTCTTCTTCTTGCTCTTCTTCTTCTTTCTCTTCTTCTCCTTCTTTCTCTCGATCTTCTCTCTCCTCTGCTTCTTTCTCCTGTCGTTCCATTGATTCTGGAACAGAACGACTTAGCTTCTTCAAAGCTATAGCAGAAATGGTGAGATCATCCTCATCTTCATTCTCAATGATGAGGGCTCTTCTCTTTTTGGATGAAGCAACCATTGGCTCCTTCCCTTTTCTTTTCGATGCAGAAGAACCATGATGAGTTTTGACAGGGGTTTTCTCCTTAAACTTCTCTAATGCCTTGTTAAGTTATTTCAGACGCATTTTCAGCACAATTTTCAATCCTACCACCATTTGGTCACACGGTCAAACACAGAGAATTTGTGGAGGCTGAATATTCAAGTGTCTGAATATCTTTGTCACAAGACCTGGATAAGGAAGTTGTCCCTTGTCCTTCACCATTGCTCTATACATGTGGAACAAAATTGTGTGAGGAAGAGAAAACTTTTTCCCAGCATTGATTGCGTACATCAACTTTGCCTCTGAGTTGGAAACATCAGTCTTGGAAGTTGATTTCAGTCTGAGGCAATTGATCACAATCTTGTGAAGAATGATGTTGTTCGCACGCATCCTTGAGTAGGAAATCCTTCCCTCTGTCATTCTGTCTTTGACAAGTTCCAATGTTGTGCGAGCAATAGAGACATTGATTGGTTGATACTTTCCTCTCTCAACCCCGATCACATCTGCCAGCATATCCACATCAACCACAAAATCCTGATCTCGGACACTAAAAGATATTCTATTCGCATCCAAGAAACTAAGATTTGAATAGAAATATGCAGTTAATTGAGCATAGCCCTCTGTGGTGTCAGAACATAATTGTTCTAATTGAAGAGAATTGAACTTTTCTCTCAAGTTCACATTCACAGCATCCAAGAAATCAAAATCCACACTCCTAGGGTTTATCACCCCACGTTTCAACAATTTGGAGTATAGATCCTTCTGTTCCTTTGATCTAAACAAATCTGTTTTCTTCCCTCGAATATTCGCTGCAACACTTATTCTCGGTTGAAATTGACTGTACAGTTTATCATCATCATTTCCATCTGTCGGATTGAAGCCACCGACAGGAGGATCACTTGGAATGTTCGCAAGGGGTTCTTCTGCCATCCCTCTAGGAGCAATTCCCAAATTTTCCATTTTTCGCAAGAATATGTACTCATTCCCATATCCCTTATCTTTAAGAAACTCATCGATATATTTCAATGGAGTACCAATACTCTTTAAAGCACGGTAAAACTTATAAATAAAGTTGGGCTTTTGAACTCTTACAGGATCGGCGTCTTCAATGATTTCTTCTTCCTGTTGATGACCCACACCCTGTGGACTAGATGGTGGAGAATGACGTGGTTGAGAATGTTGCGGGCTCTGTTGCTGGCTTGGTGAATCTTCTTCCCCAATAAGATCAAAGTGAGTAGGCCCCTCACTCATTCTCTGTGGTCCCCTGCTTGCAATCCTTGAAGACTTTCTTGACGACGACATCTTTCTTTGTCTTTGAAAGATTCTTCGTTTGACTTTCTCAAGAAAAATGACAACTTTTTCGAAGATTAAACAATGGAGGAAGATAGGAATGAAAGATCAAGACTTTTTAGGGTTTTGGAGTTCTGCAGAGAGGAATCGACTGTAAATAGCCCAATAAATACAAAACGTCATAAAGGAAAGTGAAAAGGTGCCTTTTTAAACTTAACTGCCTTTTTAAAAAAAAAATAACTTCCATTTTAAATAGAGATTGAATTTTTGAAAAGGTAAATTTGCACTTTTCACGGAAATCTAAAATAGCATAAATCAATTATCAATGATCGTATGTGGCATCCCAAGAATTCAAAGCCAAGCCATAAGGTGTGTTAAAGTCTTTAATTAGGTGATAGAATTTCCATGGCTTATGTTTTAGCCATTAGTCTTTTATTTAGATAAATTATGCATATGATTGTGAGAATTTAGATTTGATGGATTAATAATTTATGCTTGGCCATGTACTTTATAAATTAAATTTCAATAACCAAGATGCCCTAAGACTTTGGCCAAGATGAAAATTGAAATTTTAAAAAATAATTATAGAAAGAAATTCAAAAAAAGAAGGGAAAAAGGGTTAATTTTCGAATGGGCCTTAGACCCATTGGCCTAAGCTTGATGGGCCAAGCTAGTCGGCCCAAGAGGGGAATTCGACCGGCCCATTAGAGGCCCAAGAAGTGGCCGGATGGCCCAAGCTCAATTCAAAATCCAATATGACAAGTGGCAAAGGGGAAGGCCATGCATTGGCCATGGTTGAGGCAAAACAATCATTACAAATGATGAGCTCTAGGGGGGTATAAGAAGGAAGAGAGAGAGAGGAGTGGCCGGATTCTTTTGGCCGAGAAAGAGGGTGAGAGAGAGAGAGAGATTTCGAGAGAAAGGGAGAGAGGCCGAGAGGGAGAGGAGGCGGAGCCGAGGAGGGAACCGCCGTGTGCTGCCGTGTCCATCTGCCGTACGCCGTCGACCGTCCATCCTAGAGGCAAGTGGAAGTCCTCTAGCTTCTCTTGCTTGTTGATATGTGGTTTGCATGTTGAATCTTTGAGTGTTTAAGTGAGAAAACCGAAGCATGGATGATGCATGTTGGAAGATATGGCTGTTTGTGTTCGGACCGTGTGAGTCAGAAACTTGTTTGAGCTTGCATGTGTGTTTGGAGTCCGATTTTGGCTTCTATGTCTTCATGGAAGTTGTAGCTAACATCTTGTACTATAACATACTAAAATTTCGTGGAAAATAATGGAGATATGAGGGGTTAAAGTTCTATTCTACGGAGACCCCAGATCTGTGAAGTTTTCACTGACTTCTTGCTGGATTCTTGATTGCATGTTGATTTTTGTTGAAGATTTGACTTTGATGTCTTCATAAAAGTTGTAGGTAACACCTTAAACTACAACATAATAAAATTTGAAGAGAAAAAAACCAGTATAGCCTAGTAAATCGGCTAGATCTTGGAGACGATGATTCTGGTGATGTGTTCCGAGACACCCGAGACTTCATGGACTTAAATAGTGACCATAATTTGGTTATTTAACCTAGATCTCTTCATGAAACTTGTAAAGGACACCTTGATACATAACATATCCAAATTTCAGAGGAAAATAAAAAGAATAGATGGGTGAAATCTTAATATTTCGGAGATGTATATTCTGGACGATGCGGTAATGGATCCAGAAGCTTCGTGAGGTTGAATAAAATAATATATAAGTAATTTGACTTGGAGTTCTTCATGAAAGTGGTACGAAAATGTCTTGGCTATCACTCTGTAAAATTTCGTAATTTTTGGAGGCCGTATGGATATTTTAATCGAATTTATTTGGAAACTGTGCATTCTGGTTATTATCCGAATATCATGTGCTATTTTGTGGAAATTGTGAAATTGTGTGAAATTCAATTTGGCCATGAATTTTGCATGAAATTGTCATCCTATTGGTTTGTTTAATGATTATTTGAATTTTATGATTTTGGGAAATTATAGATATTGAATTTAATATTTATTTATGAAAATAAATAAATATGATAATAAAATTAAATAAAATAATAAAAAAATAAAATGGGATTATTTTATTGGCCATAAATTCCATTGAAATTATTAAATATTTATGCATTGTTACATGTATGATGAGACATTGGTGTATGTATGACCATGAATTGTGATGCATGTGTGAATCGTATGTCATGTAATAATGAGATCAAAAGGATGATAAATGTGGATAATGATAAGTGAGTAAGTGGTTGTGGTGGAGGATGAGGCCGGAATGTACAGAGATGCATTGCTAGAATTCCCTGGGAGATTCAGGATGCCCGGAATGTGGGGGGCCGGAAGCCCTGTCGGAGGTTTTTGCCCGAAGGGAATGCCTCGCGATGCCGGGGATTGGGGTGCGAGATGCCCGGCTAGAAGGGTAAAGGCCGGAAGCCCCATCGGAGGTTTCTCGCCCGAAGGGAATGCCTTGTGATGCTAGTTGAGATGCGAGATGCCCGGAATGTGGGGGCCGGAAGCCCGGTGGCCTCGGGAGGCCGAATGCTTTGGAGCCCCGTCGGAGGTCTTTGCCTGAAGGGATGATGAAATTGATGATTTGAGAAATGGGTGATGTGGTGATCAAATTTAAAGATAAAGATGAAAATTAAATCATGATGATGCCCATGATATTATATGCATGATGATATGCATGATGATGATGATGATATGTGATGTGAAATAATGATGATCACCCATGGTATGATATGCATGATGATATGCATGGTGATGACGATATGTGATGTGAAATGATGATCATCCATGGTATGATATGCATGATGATAAGCATGGTGATGACGATATGTGATGTGAAATGATGATCATCCATGGTATGATATGCATGATGATATGCATGGTGATGACGATATGTGATGTGATATGATGATCATCCATGGTATGATATGCATGATGATATGCATGGTGATGACGATATGTGATGTGATATGATGATCATCCATGGTATGATATGCATGATGAAATGCATGATGATGATAATGATATATGATATGCCATGATGATGATGATGATGATGATGATGATGATATATGACATGCATGATGACATGTACGATATACTGATGCCATGATGATGATGATATGTATGATATGATGATGCATGATTGAAATACGCATGATTTCAAGGTAAGTAATGCCTGCAACGTATGATGATATGCATGGTGCATTGAGTTGTTATTGGATTTCCCTATCTGCTGAGTGGTTGTACTCACCCCTTCTGGGGAATAACATTTCAGATTAGTAGTATGCCACTTCCTGCCGTCACGCGGGGGGTGTTTTATGGTCTACCATCCGATGTAGAGGTCGAGTGTGCTGAGATAGACTGTCCCTCTGTTCCCGGACTGACTTTTATTCGAGTACGCTGTCTAGTGATGTACGACATAGGCCTGGCTGGGGGCCCTGTCATTCAGGAGTTCATTTCTATGCACGTTCGTCGGGATGGAGCGATGCGAGGGATGTTGCCGTCGCCACCGCCTGATGCACCGGGTTGGGTGTGAGACCCGCACGCGATGAGTAGGAGCCGGATCTTTTTGATGTAGATAGCCGACACTTTCGATGGGGGTTCGTGCTCGTATGATGTTAAGGGTCGAGGGTTTCTTTTTGAGGTTTTAGGCTGGACGTGGCTGAGTCCTAGCTTTTCCTTTTGTTGTACCGACCCGAAGGGAATCCCATCTTGTTATATATGTACGTAAGTAAAGTGTCGAAGCTTGGTTATAAAATGATGGTGAATTAGTGGTGTGTATTTGTATCATGGTTGGTAGGGGTAGAGACAGTGATATTTTAATTTGCTTCCGCTAATGAGTCGCGTTGGGACCGATTGTTTTAAAAAAAAAATGTGTCTGCGAATTAGGACACTTCTAAGAAGAAAGAAAGAAAGGTAATTAAGGTGTAGCATCGGCGCTGGTGACGACCTGCGAAGGGTTCGGGGTGTCACATCGTACCTTTTCGAGATTTAATATAAAAGAGAATAACTTACAGTCAAGACCCACGATCGACTGAGTTTGAGAGTCTGAGAGTCTCTAGACTTTAACTTTTTCAAGCTTAAAAATGTTGGGTCTGGAACGGATGATTTCAAATTGATTTTTCTCTAAAGGCTTTGTAAATATATCCGCCAGTTGGTTCTTTGAGTCAACAAACTGAATCGAAACTTCTCCATTTTGAACATGATCTCTAATGAAGTGATGTCGAATCTCTATATGCTTTGCTCTTGAGTGAAGAATAGGATTTTTGGTAAGATTGATTGCGCTGGTGTTGTCACAGTTAATCTCCGTGCATGAATCTTCAATTCCAAAGTCTCTTAGCTGTTGCTTTATCCACAGAATTTGTGAACAACAACTTCCGAGAGCTACATACTCTACTTCTGCTGTAGAAAGAGCTACTGTACTTTGCTTTCTTGAAAACCAAGATACTGTTATGTTTCCAAGTAACTGACAAGTACTCGATGTGCTTTTTCTATCAACTCTGCAACCAGCTAGATCTGCGTCTGAGTATCCAAGAAGAGTGAAGTCTCCCTTTTTAGGATACCACAGACCGATACTTGAAGTTGAAGCAATGTACTTGATAATACGCTTTGCAGCACTAAGATGAGATTCTTTAGGGTCTGCTTGAAATCTAGCACAAATGCAAACACTAAACAAAATGTCAGGTCTAGAAGTAGTAAGATAAAGAAGTGAACCGATGATACTCCCGTATAGCTTCCGGTCAACTTTCTTTCCTCCTTCATCTTTGTCTATCTTCAAGGAACTTGACATTGGTATATCAATCTTTTTGCATTTTTCCAGTCAAACTTCTTGACAAGATCATTAGCATATTTTTCTTGATGAATGAATGTTCCTTCCTTCAATTGTTTCACTTGAAGTCCAAGAAAGAAGGTTAATTCTCCCATCATACTCATTTCAAATTCATCTTAGCCTGTCATACCAAGCTCGAGGTGCTTGCTTTAATCCATACAAGGCCTTTTTCAGTCTGAATACTGAGTCTGGCTTATTTGGATCTTCAAACCCAGGTGGTTGTTCCACATAGACTTCCTCATGGATAAATCCATTTAGGAAAGCACTTTTGACGTCCATTTGGAATAACCTGAAATTTTTATAGCAAGCAAAAGCAAGTAATAATCGAATTGCTTCTAACCTTGCTACTGGTGCGTAAGTCTCATCATAGTCTATCCCTTCCTCTTGCGTATATCCCTTGGCCACGAGTCTTGCCTTGTTTCTTACGACTTTTCCTTTCTCGTTCATCTTGTTCCTGAAAACCCATTTAGCTCCAATAATAGATTTACCTTTTGGTTTATGAGTCAATTCACAAACATCATTAATGCTGAATTGTCTGAGTTCTTCTTGCATAGCTTTAATCCAGCTTTCATCAGATAAAGCTTCTTCTATGCTTTTGGGTTCTACTTCGAAAATAAGAGCCACGACTAGATTCTTTGCGCCTTTTGGATCTTGTGCGAATTCCTTCATTAATGTCGCCAATAATGAGATCTTTGGGATGACTAGACTTATGCTTCAAGTTATTGGTTGATTTGTCAGGTTGATGATCACTTCCTTCATTTGAATCTTCAATAACCGTTTGTTGCTGGTCTTTTAGAGTCTGGTCTGCTTCTTGAGATTTAGACTTTGTAGAGTCTGGAGCAGGTTCAGATTCTTCAAGATGAGTCTGAATAGATTCATTTTGCATAGAATCCTGGAATTTGACATTCATTGATTCCTCCACAGATTGACTCTTCTTGTTATAGACTCTGTAGGCTTTGCTTGAGGTAGAATATCCAAGGAAGATGCGTTCGTCTGATTTTTCTTCAAACTTACCAACTCGATCACTTGCATTTTTCAATATAAAGCATTTACATCCAAATATATGAAAATATGAAACAATAGGCTTCTTTCCTTTGAATAATTCATAGGGGGTTTTTTTCTAGAATAGGCCTTAGAAAAACTCTATTGATAATATAACATGCTGTTGAAACAGCTTCAGCTCAAAAACGTGAAGAGATGTTACTTTCAATTAAGAGAGTTCTAGCCATTTCTTGAAGAGATCTATTCTTTCTTTCCACAACTCCATTTTGCTCTGGAGTATATGGAGAGGAAAACACATGCTGAAAACCAGATTCATCACATAATTTTGTAAAATCTTGATTTTCAAATTCACCTCCATGGTCTGTTCTTATACTAGAGATAGCATACCCTTTTTCATTTTGAACTCTTTTAGCAAATTTTTCAAAATAAGAGAAGGTTTCAAATTTACTTGCCAGGAAGTATACCCAAGTAAATCGAGAGTAGTCATCCACAATTACTAGGCAATATTTCTTACCTCCAATGCTTTGAGTTCTTGTTGGTCCAAAGAGATCCATATGCAAAAGCTGCAGTACACGTTTAGTGGAAACTTGATTTATTGGTTTAAAAGAATTTCTTACCTGCTTTCCCAATACGCATGGTGTACATAGATCAGTCTTTTGGTAAGATAAATTTGGTAGACCACGAACAAGCTTCTTTGCTGAAATTTTGGCTATCTGCTTCATATTGATGTGCCCAAGCTTTCTGTGCCATAAGCTTGCTTCGTCTTGAATTGAGATTCAACATTGTGATTCATCTGGTTTCACATCCAAGAGGTAGATATTTCCATGTCTTCGACCCATGAACGACTGAGTAGAGTCTTTACTGGTTCCTGAACATATTCCCTCTTGAAAATTGATTTTGAAACCAGTATCACAGAGCTGACTGATACTGAGCAGATTGTAGTTAAGTCCTTTCACTAGGGAAACATTGCTTATTGTGAGGTTCCCAATCTTTACAGTTCCAAATCCCACACTTCTTCCTTTGCTATTTCCTCCAAAAGAGACTTTTCCACCATTTACTTGAACAAGCTTTATGAAGCATTTTGAATCTCTTGTCATGTGTCTTGAGCATCCACTATCCAAATACCATTTTACCTTTTTCTTGATAGTGACCTGCATTCAAAAAAGAGACTCAAGCTTTCTTTGGTACCCATATTTTCTTGGGTCCATTGGTGTTAGTATGAAATGCAGTATTTGCCCATACTTTCTTAACGTGTTTCCGCACCATAGGACACTCTTTTCAAAATGATCTCGCACTATTGCACTTTGAACATCTGAGAGCATTTCGACCTACTGGTTTTACAAAAACCTTTTTGAAATGTTTTCTGTAAGTATCTCTTGTAGGTCTTTGCTTAATTCTTTCCTTTACTTTAGGAAAATCAATTAAATGAATTGTTTCTTCTGTCATTCCTAAACCAGATTTATTGAAATATGGTCTTTATGCAGAAAGAATTTTTTCAAGTTTCTCAGATCCTAATGAAAATCTTTTTTGAAACATTTGATAAGTCATTTTTTAAGAATGCATTTTCTTTTAAAAGATTGACTTCACTTTCTTTAAGAGAAGAAACATTCATGTCTAAACATTCCAACTTTTCTTTCAAAGCATTCTCCTGTTGTTTTAGTGTAGAGTTTTCCTTTTGAAGTTCGGAAATCCTTTTGAGAGAAGTCTTAAGACTAGAACACAGCTCATCAATGTATTTAGAAACTTTAACGGGGATTTTAAAGTTACTTACCTCTAATTCACCGTCCGAGTCCGAGTCCTTTCGAGTTTGAATCTGAGTCCGATTGTGCCATCGGACATATGTTGGCATTATCATCATTGCTTTCTTCACACCGTGTCACCCAGTGTTTCGCTTTAAGAGCCTTTCGATACTTTTCAGCTTTTCCTTTCTTCTTTCTCAGAAGAGGACAGTTGGGTCTGATGTGTCACTTTTTCTTACATTCAAAGCAGACTACATCTTTATTTGATTCATCATCATCAACAGACTTGGTCTGTTGCTTTTGAAAGCTCTGTTTTCTTGGATTGAATCTTCTTCCTTTTCTATTAAGCTTTCTGAATCTTCTTATCATAAGAGCAAGTTCCTCATCGTCCATATCGTCTTCAGAATCTGTAACATCAGAATCATCATTGGATTTTAATGCAATGGATTTCTTACCTTTAGGATCTTCATCTTCATTGATTCGCTCCACTTCATAAGACTGAAGAGTTCCAACCAACTCATCGACAGATAGTGGCATGATTCTTTGTGTCTCTCTTATTGAAGTCTTTATATGGTTCCAATCCTTGGAGAGTCCTCGCAGCAACTTGTTTACCTTCATGGGATCAGAAATTGGTTGACCTTGATTTTCAAGACCATTCACGATATCTGTAAAACGGCTAAACATGTCGCTATAGATTCTCCCGATTTCATTTTGAAGGCTTCATATTGACCGAGGAGAATGTTGATTCCGGTCTCCTTCACTCGATCTGTTCCTTCATAGGTGATATGTAATCTATCCTAGACTTCTTTTGCTGTAACACAAGAAGATATTCTGTTATATTCAGTAGGTGACAAAGCACAATATAAAGAATAAATTGCTTTTGCATCGAGTGCTTGTCTCTTGATTATCTCTTCCTGAGTCATTTCTCTTGACTCAACAGTTTCTTTTCCTCTCGAGACAGATGCAGCTTTAGGAGTGATTCCTTTTTCTACAACGTCCCATTCCGAGGATCCTTTGATCGTAGGAACGCTTTCATCTTGTTTTTCCAGATGTTGTAATCCTTTCCATCAAAGTAGGGTGGTCTCGGTATTGCTTTGCCCTTCCACCAGCCACGAGCTAGCATACTAGCCATGGATCTTTAACTCTGAAGTAAAACACTTCAAACAAAGTGAGTACACAGGCTCTGATACCAATTGATATAGCTAGTATAAGTACCTAGAGGGGGGTGAATATGTATAAAAATAATTTCTCGAGATATGAAAGCAATACTAGGCAGTCAATAGAAAGGAGGTTATCCTTTGGTTAATGAAACGGACTATGATCAAAGTAAAACAGAGAGTAGGGAAGAGAAAATTCAACACAGGGTTTATAGTGGTTTGGCTTGTTCCAAGCTTACGTCCACTCTTCTGCACTGACAGCCCACTGGCTGGATTTCACTATGAACAAAAGATGTTACAGCAGCATTCTTCCTTGATTCCACAGTATGGATGTTCTACCACACTTCCTCAAGGTATCTCACGATATAAACTCTCTTTTGTATACAAGGTTTTCGCTCAGCAAATGAATTTACTACGAATCAAGGAGTTTCAAACTTTGGAATTATTCTATCGTGCACACACTCGAACAACTGGAACGTCTTCCTTTTATACTCCTTTATGCCATCATACCCGTTGGCACTTACCAAAGGAATTCTTCCAATCTTCGCGTTGGACATAATCAATTAGGAAGATTATTTGAGCTATTAAAGGAACATGTCGATAGCCCATCAATCCTGCTCGCCCATACAATCAGGATCTTGATTTCCATAAGTAGAACCTTCCAAGAATACTTCGCCAATCATCGGATCCTTAATCAATCTTGATTCGAATAAAGGAATCCGTTGTGTCACATCCAGCCAGGAGATCTTCTCCAGTCGATAAGGCTAAGTCCTCAATGAATCACTCAGTTCTGGATAGCCTTACTTCAACGGATTAAAAACTGTCACTGAGAATAGACTTTAAGTCTTGAGTCTGGCAGTCCGGAAGTCTTCAGACTTTGAATAGATGAGTCTGCAAATCTTCAGACTAGACTGATAGAAACGTTTTGTCAGCTTCAAAATATTCCAGAAAGATTTCTCCAACACTCTTAAATGTTTTAAGTGTAATAGCTTAAAATAGTTTGAGAATGAATGTCCTAAAGTTTGGAGACATGTTAAGAAGGATTGAACAAATGCTGTCTTTAAAACTAACTCGCTAAGACTCAAGAAAATTTAGGTACCAAAGAAAGTTTGAGATTTCTTTTTGACTGCAGATTACTATTAAAAGAAAAAGCAAATGGTACTTAGACAGTGGTTGTTCTAGACATATGACTGGAGATTTAAATAGTTTCGTGAACTAGAAAAATAAAAAAAGGAGGAAATGTTTCGTTTGGTGGAAACAATAAAAGAAAAATTATTGGACATAGAACATTGAGAATTGGAAGTTTGATCATCAACAATATTTCCTTGGTGAAAGGTTTGAATTACAATTTTCTGAACATAAGCTAGTTATGTGATACATGATTAAGAATTAATTTCCAAGAAAATGTTTGTTCTAGAGTAAGTCCAGAGAGCTTTCAATGTCTTACCTTAATTCAAGATGAAGCATATCTCTGGCATTGCAAGCTTGGACATGTGAGTATGAAACGGATTGCTAAACTTTCGTCTAAGAAGCTGGTTTGTGATGAGAATGGCCTACAACATGTTTTCTCCTCTCTATACACTCCAAAACAAAATGGAGTTGTAGAAAGAAAAAATAGGTCTTTACAGGAGATAGCCAGAACTCTACTAATAGAAAGTAGAGTCTCTTCTCGTTTTTGGGCAAAAGCAGTTTCTACTGCCTGTTATATAATTAACAGAATATTTTTAAGGCTTATCCTAGAGAAAACTCCCTATGAAATTTACAAAGGAAAAAAAGCCAAATATTTCTTATTTTCATGTATTTGATTGCAAGTGTTTCAAAAGAATAGAAATGATCGGCCAAGAAAATTTGAAGAAAGATCGGATGAAGGTATATTTCTTAGCTATTCTATTTCGAGCAAAGTTTACAGGGTCTTCAACAAGAATACATAGACTATCAAAGAATCCATAAATGTCAGATTTCAAGAAAGTATTCAGTACCAATAAGATCAAACTCAACTTGAAAAGTGTGAACTAGTTTCGGACTTAATAAAGTCTGATTCCCTTGAGGAACTTCAATCTTCTAATGATCAAAGTCAAGCAGAAGAAAAGTCAGAAAAATCAAAGAAAACAGACGTTCAGCAAACCCATGCAGAAAGTGACAAATCTAACAATAACTGGAAGCACAAATCAAGCCATCCTAAAGAGCTCATTATTGGCAATATAGAAGAAAGGATTCGTACCAGATCCAAAGTAAAATAAGACTCAAGTGCTCTAACTCTTATTTCTGAAATAGAACTAAAGGGAGTAGAAGAAGCTTTATCTGATGAAAGCTGGACATAAGTAATGCAAGAAGAACTTAGACAATTCAGAATTAATGATTTCTGGGAGTTAGTTCCAAAACCAAAAGGAAAATTTGTGATTGGAACAAAGTGGGTATTCAAAAACAAGATGGATGAAAATGGTAAAGTAACTAGGAACAAAGTAAGACTTGTTGCAAAAGGTTATATGCAAGAGGAATGAATTGATTATGTGAGAAATATGCACCTATAGCCAAGTTAGAAGCCATAAGATTATTGTTAGTATATACATGTTTCCTTAATCTTAGGTTATTCCACATGGATGTCAAGATTGCATTCGTAAATGGGTTCATACAAGAAGAAATTTATGTGGAACAACCACTAGGATTCGAAGATCCCCAAAAACTAGACTTTGTCTATAGACAGAAGAAGGCTTTGTATGCTCTGAAACAGGCACCTTGAGCTTAGTATGAGAGACTGAGTAAGTTTCTGATAACCAATGGTTTCAAGAAAAATATGGTTGACACAACTTTATTTATCAAAAAGGAAGAAAAAGACTTTTTACTTGTTCAAATATGTGTAGATGATATAATATTTATGTCATCAAATGAAAGTCTGTGCAAGAAATTTTCAAAGTCTATGCAGGAAGAATTCGAAATAAGCATGATGAGTGAATTAACATTCTTTCTGAGTCTACAAGTTAGACAATCAAAGAAGTGAACTTTCATTTATCAAGAGAAATGTATTAGAGATGTTATCAAGGAATTTGGGATGGAAAACTACAAGAAGACTGAGACTCCCATGTCAAGTTTTTTCAAACTTGATAAGGATGAAGATGGAAAGAAAGTTGATCAAAAGACTTACAGAAGCATTGGTTCTTTTCTCTATCTTACTGCTTCTCGACCTGATATTTTATTTAGCGTGTGTACGTGTGCTAGATTCCAAGCTGATCCTAGAGAATCTCTTCTCGGTGATGTCAAATGTATTATCAAATATATTGCGATGAATTCAAAGTTACGTTTGTTGTATTCAAAAAGAGGAGATTTTACATTTTTTGGATACTCAGACGCTAATCTAGCTGGTTGTAAAGTTGACAAGGAAAAGTACTTCAGGAATGTGCCAACTCTTGGGACAAATGTTAGTGTTCTAGTTCTCAAAGAAGCAGAACACCATGGCACTCTCAACAACAAAAGCACAATATATTGCTCTTGGAAGTTGTTGTTTATAAATTTTTGGATTAGGCAACAACTAAGGGACTTTGGAATAGAAGAACCTTGCATTGAAATCAGATGTGACAACACAAGTGTGATCAACCTCACCAAAAATCCTATTCTCTATTCAAGGGCAAAGCATATTGAAATTCGCCATCATTTCATAAGAGACCATGTGCAAAATGACGAAATCAATGTTCAATTCATTGATTCGAAGAATCAATTGGCAAATATCTTCACCAAGCCATTGGAGAAAGGATCATTTGAGTTCATTCGTGAAAAGCTGAATATTAATCTTGCATCTGGCTAAAGTTTATGGACGAGTAGACTCATCAGTTCAATCTATGATAGAAACATCCTTCTGAAAGCCCTTCTAGATTTAGGTAGTTATATTTTAAATTTTGGCGCGTAAGTTTCTTTCTTTCTTGAACATGTATGATTATTCTCGAATTATTACTTGCCTTTTATATTTTTGGAAATTAATATTTCAAAAATGATTGATAGTTACTTTTTAAAATTTTAAAATGAAAGTTTTTTTTATACCTGTTCGGTTGACCTAGTTCATTTTCTATAAATAAAATCTTCGATCTTTTTCCCTCGATATCCAGACTCTTGTAAACCCTACTCTTTCTCTCAATCTCTTGCTTCTCTTAATCTACTCTCACATCTCATTCAATCACTCTCGAACATGTCATCAAAATCCTCCAAATTTGTTTTGATGTCTTATCAAAGGAAATCCTCTCGCATCGCTAGTCACGAGCCTCAATTTGTCCCTAAAGGTCCAACGCATTTTAATCTCATCGGGGATGAATCGCCTCAAAGCACAAATTGATAATCGGTGGAGGAAGAGGTTACTCAAGAAGCGACACCTATTTCGGTAAGAAAGATCGAGGTTCTTCTTAAACATTATGAGTTTTTTAAAAAAGGAAGGAAGTGCCATGGATTTCATAAGTTCGTTCTTGAAAGAAAATGGCTATGGTGCTTTTCTTTGAGTTGGCCACTCATGAGATAACTGACCTATCAGGTGAAACCATTAAGGAACTTTAATGCAATAGACTTGAGAATTTGACCAGGAATCGACTTCTCGACCATGCTCATCTTTAGAGGCCATTACGGCACAATATAAAATCGATTTGAGATCAGAGATAAGTCGGTTCGACTGAGATGTGTGGCCGATCGTGGGTGACTCCACTAAATTGAAAAATTCTCGTTGATCGGCACTAGTTTGATTTTACCGTCGTTTTGGTATCCCGTGTTCGTATTTGAATCATCAAGATTTTGAAGATAACTGAGAGTCGCCAATGTGTCGAAGAGGTACGTATGGTTCGAAGAAAATCGACCATGGTCAATTGCACCAAAAAATTCCTAAAAGCTACCCGGTAGGCAAGGTCACACTAAAAGTGCGTTTGATTGAAAATAACTGCGAATTTGAATTATATCAGAAATTGGAAGTCCTCTTGTGTCACGAGTCATTCTAGGAATGTTGGCTTACCTTTTGAGGGAATTCCGGCGAGTTCGGGATTTTTACGGAAAACCGTTTCGGACATTGTGGAAAAACAACGGAAATTCGGATAGGTCAAATTGAATGGATTTTTGGCCTCATTACCGAGTCATTTGGTGATGACGATTTGTAGAAATTGTGTGGGCTTTTTCTATGATTAAATTGGACATCAAATTGGGAGATTGGAGAAGAAATTTGGGTCCAAAATTGATGAATTCGGATTCAAGCTTGGGGCTGGAATTTTGGGCATCAATTTGAGCTATTTATGGAAATAAAAGGGGAAGCAAGTAACGGGGGAGATTAGGATATTCATGTGGATTATAGGGGGGAACCAAGCATTAATTTGTTTGGATAAATTCTTGACTTTGTGCCCCCACCGGTGGCTTCCTCCTCATGCCGAACATGCTAGCTGTTTCCCCTCCATCTTCAGGCGTACGTTTTCTTCTCAACAACCGACCATTGAAGCCCTCATCCACGTTTCCTTTCTCTAGCCTATCTCGCTCGGCCAAAGAAACCCACCGACAGCCCAACAGAAGCCGCTGCCACAAAGTCCACCAGCGTGTGTTTTCTCTGCAGCAAATCGGGCAACGCTCAGCAGCACAAAGCAGCCGGTGTTGACCCCAAACATCCACCGAAACCTCACTTTGCTGCCACGTCTTCAGTCCACCGAGGCCGTCTTCAACGCCGCTGCCCAAAACCCACCGACGCAAGCCGCACGGTCCCATGAACTCCACAGCAGCTCACCACCGAAGACACCAAGAATGATTCTCTCTTGCTTCATCGGTCCACGCGTCTTCTCCTCGTCCCCTTCGATTTCTTTGTTCTGCCCAGCTACTGCCACTCGCCCGTTTCTCCTTCATTGGTCAACCGCGCCAGCCCACGTTCCAGCAAATCTCGAAGACCTGTAGCTCCACGCCATCCCATCTTCTCTCCATCGCTCGACGCCAGCAAATTGCTCCCATCGTGCGTGTCTACGGCCCAGCGAAGTTTAGCCACATCAACGAGCCCAACAGATTTTCAACGGCCCATCTTCAGCCACAAGACCCAGTCCAGCAAGCCCACAAGATCAGTCCATTTGAAGTCCCAATTCGGCCCAGTTTTCGGCCCACTTGAAGTCAGCCCATCTTCAATTGCATTTAAGCGAAGCCTGATTACTTCGGCCCCACTTGCAGCAAGTCCATTTGAGGCCCAAGAAGCAGGCCCAAGCCCAGCTTTTTGCTATGGGCTTGCAAGGCTTTTGGGCTCGGCCCGAGTGTCCACCGATGCCGCCGAAAATTTGGATTTCGGCCGCCGTCGCGTCGTCGTCGTGGTGTTCTGGTCTTCGCAATAAGCAAGTGAGTTGTACTCACTAATCTCTTATTAGTATACTAATGATGCTTAAGGGTTTATTAGATTTAATTATGTGCAATTAGGTGGATAGATTAGAGTAGAGCAATTAGTTTAAAGACTTATTAATGTATGTTAGGCAAATGGTGAGTGACATTAGCAAGTAGATTCGTGTTATTATTTATTGAACTAGTCTTAGAAATTTTCCGGGTCCATTGCGGCTTCCAATTAGGCATTATGGGCCTAAATTGGATTTATTGCATTTATTTAATAATTTACGTAATTATTTAATTAATTAATTATTTTTCGAAAATTAGGCTGGGATAGCCGACAACCGGAATTTTATGCTGATGATTGTGGTGTAGTCCATTTATTTATTTGAGCTCTATGTTGCGTGGAATTGAATTGGTTGCGATATTTTAGGAATTTACCCTAAATTGAGTGGAATTGAATGATTGATTGGTAGATGGCCGATTATGATTATTTAGCATTGATAATGCTTGATGAGTTGTAAGGTGGAGAGAATCGTGAGAGTGAATTGGGAATACTCTTGGCTGAGATCAATCAGGTACGACGTAATAGACATATGTGGTTTGGTGATTAAGGATATCACTGGTGAAAACGACGCCTTAAAGAACGCACGAGTGTTGTCTATTACATGCATCATTATGGACATACGTGGTTCAGTGATTAAGGATATCACTAGTGAAAACGACGCCTTAAAGAATGCACGAGTGCTGTCCATTACATGTATTATTATGGACATACGTGGTTCGATGATTAAGGATATCACTGGTGAAAATAACGCCTTAAAGAACGCATAAGTGCTGTCCATTACATATATCACCTTGGCGAAAACGGCGTCCAAGAGAGTACATGTGATTGGTGATTGGGAATATTATATAGTATGGATGGGAATGACCTAGAAATGATCCGACTGATATGTAATCGACTAGGTCGATTGATCAAAGATTTGATTTGATGTTGTGAATTGATTGATTGAATTGAAATGACCGGGAAATGGTCCGATTGACATGTAATCGACTAGGTCGATTTGATCGATGCTTCGATCTGTTAAGATTGTTTGGGTGCCTATTGAATTGTACTGATTTGCATGTTGGGACTGAGGGTAGGGTAAGTCCCATGACTTGTGTTGTGCATAGGCAGCCCTAAGGTGTATTAGTTTCCTAATCAGGTCTTAGGGAGTAGAACTTGCTTAGACGTTGTCTCACTGGTTATTTATTGAATAACCATCTTTAGGTCCTTAGACGGCATTGGTGAAAGACCAGAGGTTCGAAGTGAAGGAGGGGAAGCCTAAAGAATTAACGACCCTATCTGACTGGATAGCCATAGGGCAAATCTCTTTTGTTGGGAGTCAAGTATTTGTTGCAGACTTTGTTTTATGAACTTGTGATTTAAAACCTGACTTGACCATTCGTCTTGTATATATTTGCACTATGGTTTGCAATGTATATAAGTGTGGTTGATTTTGAAAGTTTAGAATTTGGAGTCCTATGTTTCTATCTCATTGTTTTATTGTCTGGGGATTTATTATATGCTTCCACATGCGTATATAAATGAATGGGTCAACGATGTGTCCTGAGACGTCGCTATTAATCGACCAAGGATGTGTGCGTGCCTGAGGATTGGGGCGTCACAAGTATAGTTTGCAGAAGCTAGTGCACAAATTGAGCTTGAATCAAACTATTCTAGAATAGTGGAGCTCTTTTTAGAGATTAAGGCACATCAATATGAGATGGAGGTTAAAATCCAGAGGTTGCATGGTGTACTACCTCAAAAATCTTTCACTGGAAAGGTATAGTCTCTCGATGATAAAGTTTAGACCATGACTTAGAAGGCATCTCAAAACTTAGCGAAGGTTGAGATTGTCTTCCAAAGTCCTTGACTAAACTTGAGGAGACCGTGCAGACTTTGGAGGATTTCTGACTTGTTTGTGTTCCTAGGCAACCTTGATCCTTTTCGAACCAAACTCATTTTCTTATTTTTTTTTGTACTTATTTGATTTTCTTTTTGCTGTAGACAAAAAAGGGAGAGTTTTGCAGATTTGAACCTTTGACTGGCGCATGATTGAGTTTTTCTATGCTGGTGTGGATGGTTTTTTTTTTTTTTTTTTTTTTTTATGCAGACTTATGCAGACTTTATTGTGCTTACTGTTTGTTATCTCTATCAATTATCAGTACTGCTAAAGTGTTGTTTTGCATGATAACTTTCATATTATGCTTAAATCTGTATAAAAGTTTTGTCACTATTAAAAATGGAGAGATTATTGAAAAAACTCCTACCAAGTTTTGAAGTTGACAAAAATTTCTTGCTCTTGTTCTTATTCTGAAGAATAGTAGCTGATGACACCTAAATTTTGGCGACCCGTTTAGTCATTTATTGCATTAAAAAATTATGGGTTAATTTTATCCCTAAAAAAAATAGTTAATTGCATAGCATATAGTTTTAGGCGCATTTATTTTTAATTTGCATTTACATTGGGCCGGTGACGGATGGGTTCAAATTGATGCTTCAGAAACTTTAATTTGACGAGTCGAGCTAAGCCCACGAAGAGAACAAATTGGCCAAGCCCATATTCTTGGGGAGATTTTGCGGATTTATAAAGCAAATATTGCGTTTTAAAAAGCAAATATCGCGTTTGGAAAAGAAATTTTTGTGGATATTGTTTTGAAAAATTAAAAAATCCTAATCCGTGGCCTATATATAGATTAGTACGCGTAGGGTTTTGGGGGGCCACACATATTGAATACACGGCCATGTTAAAGGGGTTTTTCTCTCGGTATTTTTTAGGGTTTTTGGGAGTAAAAAGTTAACAAAGTGAAGCTCAATTTCTACTGAAGGAGTGTAGAAAGTACAACTGCAACAGTGAAAGGCAGCAGAGAGAGAGACGTGCAGCAGGTAAAAACAAAAGCAAAAGCAAAAAACGAGGAACTATTCTTCTCCTTCGGGGTTTTTCTGCCGTCGAGATTGGAACCCAACGCTGCCCGTGTTCGGTCGTCTCTCCTGTAGCACCTTTAGCCATTCGTTTGCAGCCCTCGACGACCGCCATAGTAGCTCGCCACACCCGCCAGCGTCTCCTGCAACTCCGCCCGAGCGTCGACGCCACAACAGATCCCAAGCCGGGCGTTGCCACTCTTGCCCTCTACCCGAGCGAAGATGCCGTTGCAGCTCGTGCCATTGCTTGCCGCTTAGCCTCGCCGCAGCAGCCCCCGCCGGCTCAGACCCACTTGCTGCTCGCGACCGCCAGATCCGCCTCTACGCCTAGCAAATCCGCCTCGCTCTCGCTCCACCAGCCCGACGAGGCTGCCTCGTGCCGATCCGTGACGACCCCGACGTTGCTCCTGGTCCGTTGGCCGGTCTGGTCCGCCCGCCATCGCCCCTTTGCCGGTACTCGAACGATGCCGCAGCGCCCGAGCCCCTTGCAACAGCCGAGGCCCGAGCCCTGCTCCGACCCGCGACACCACTTTTGGTCTCGCTCCGCAGCAGCCCGAACTAGTCGCTGATTTTTCTTCCTTGCAGCTTTGAATTGCCGGACCTCGCCGTAGCTCCGCCCCTCCGCAACCTCCGATTGACGGTGATGCCACCGCCACGGCCGTCGCCCCACCGAGCTAGAGACCAAATTCGCACGAGCACAAGCCCTGTTTTGGAAAGAAAAAGAAAAAAAGGAAAAATAAATTAGGTAGTTTTTTATTTATTTACATTTTTATTTCTTTTATAGCTTGTTTTTTAGTGTAATTTTTCTTTGATGTATGATTGAGATTCCGACATGAAATTGCTTTGAAATTTGGGATTGACAGTCAATTTTCGCACCCAAAATCTGACTCGCAATTGCAATCGCTTGAAAAATCGCCAATCCGATCTCCTGCTCGAGATTCGATTCGCGATTTATTTAAAAATAGGCCAACCGATCTCATGTACGAGATATGGTTCGCCGATTTGTGGATATCGATCTTATCTTATTTGCTGTCATGTTGATTGAATTAATTTTATTTTGTTAAATAAAACATCCAAAAATGTTTGAATTAGGATTTGGTTGGTTTTAGAATATCTCTTGTTATCTTGCATATTTAGAATAGGGATTTTATTTCCAATTTGTTAAAAAAATAAAAAATATAAAAAATGTGTTCATTTAGGATGTTAGTTTTAAATTTGAATTGCACGTTTAATTATTTGGCAATTTTTAATTTCGAATTTCATAAAAGAAAAAGAAAAAAATTAGAATTAGGGTATTCTTTGCACGTCATTGCATTTTAGGATTATTTGGGTTAAGATAATGTTTTAGTTTAAATTAGGATTTGGTTCAATCTAATTCCTAATACAAAGTGAATAGAATCTTAATCTAATTAGATACTTTTCACATTTTATTTAATTCCGAATTGTATGAAAAAAATACAAAAAAACATCTTAGAATAAATTAGTTCCATTCTCTAGGATAGATTGCATATTTTAGGAAAAATAAAAAAATTTCATGTAAATGTCATATAGGATTAGATTCATGAAATGCACGTCATTTAGAGATTGTTATTAGGTCTATTTAATTAGAAATTGTTTGTCATTAGAATTAGGTCATTTAATTATATTGCATTGCATATTGCATGATTTTTTATTAAATAAGTGAAAACAAAAAAACAAACAGTTGCGTGTCAATTAGAAATTGTATCTAAGGTTGTTGATGTGAATTTTGATTTAACATTGCATATGCTTTCGTTGCTTTGAGGTAAGTTCCGTAATTTATTTATCGATTTCTTGGGTGTTAAATTGGTGGTTTGCGCACTCGTATGATCACCTCATATGTTAGGGAAATAAATTTAAAATCAACCAAAACTGCATGCAAAAACATTTTTGAAAATAAAAGAAATGGTACCGAAAGGGCATTAGAGAAGTCTAGTGTAACCAAGTCCCCGTACCCAAAGTCTCTGGTTTGTAGGAGTAAAATAATTCTCTCATTATTTTACTTAGGTGTCTAATCAACCTACCATAAACTAATTAATGGCGACTCCTAGATAAAATCTATTTGCATGTTAAGAAATTTAAATATAAGTCGCAAATTGGTATGAGCTTGGGAGAGTCCGAGTTAAGTCTAGGCTTAACAATCCATTAGCTAAACCCTAGGTGGTTCAAACTTGAAAAAATTGGTCGCGATAGTAGACTTCTGAAATCATATCGCAAACTTTTGTCAAAGTCTATTCATTCTAGAAGTCTTTCCCACTCTGACGCAATCCAAACTGAAACCAAATCCAAAACGAAGGTATAATGAGACTCAAATTTATTTATCTTGCAACAAGAATTCAGTATGAACACAATAGCGATTTATTCTTTAATATAGAGCTTTTTGGCGAAGAATCTCACTTACCTTTTTTATAAATACATTGATGGAATCAATCACGAATTGATAAAATCAATCTTGAAGACAAGTTCTTTTTTGGGAAGCATCTATTTATGAAAACCTAGATTCTGATTGTATAGACGACCATAATCAAAGGGTTTCATCTTAATCTTTAAACGGCTACAAGATTTCCTTAATCAATTCTTTCCTATGGATTGATTGGAAGAAATTCCTTTTGAGAATGGCAATGGCTAGTAAGGTGTGGATGAGTATTTAAGGAGGTTATTTAGTCTATTTAAAGTGTGCGTGAAAATTAAAATTCCAAAGTCTGAAGCCTTTCCAACAACTTGTTCTTCAATGACAGTTCTTACAAATTATATTCAAGAGAGAAAATCACAAGAAGAGTGACTTAGTGAGGGAAAAAGAAATCTTCCACTAAGTGTTCGCACTCGAAATATTGTACTTCTCTGTTGATAGTTTAGTGAATTTTAGCTAGAAAGCTATCAGTGTGTGAGAGTGGACGTAAGCTTGATCTAAGCCATACTACTATAAATCTCGTAAGCAATTTTTCTATTCCTTTAACTCTTTTCAGTATTATCTGTTGCGCCATTTTTTTACGTATCGCAAAAACTATTTCATCTCTTATATGATTCTAAATTTTTCACCAGAAGTTTGGTGGCTCGTTTAATCATACTTTGATCATTTCTCAGACTTTGCTCGTAACTTATTTTATTCTGCATTTATTTGTCAAGGTTTATTTTAAACATATATTCACCCCCTCTAGGTGTTAGTACTCAAATTTTCAGTTCAAAACTCTTTTCTACCTATAGTTCGTATACAAGAAATAAATAAAATAAAAAATCACTATTGCATATGGTTCTCTTTCAGCCATAGATGGAACGTGATCTATCAAGCTCTCACCAGCCCTCACACTTCATAGTGTTCTTCATGTCCCAAAATTATCTTGTAACTTGCTGTCGATTAGTAAAATAATTTCTGATCAAAAGTGTCGAGCTAATTTTTTCTCATCTCATAGTGAGCTTCAGGACTTGACCTTGGGGAGGACGATTGACAATGCTAAAGAGAGTGGAGAACTGTATTTCTTTGAGGACGGAATAAGCTGAAGTAGACAAATACAGGGTAGATGTTTTGAATCTGTTTCTCTTAATAAGGATGATGATATTATGTTATGGTATTGTAGGTAAGGTCATCCGAATTTTCAAAATTTGAAGTTCTTGTTCTCAAAGTTGTTTTTGAATTAAAGTTCATCTTTATTTCAGTGTGAATTCAGTGAATTAGCCACACACAATCGCACCAACTTTCCCTCACAAAGCCACAAATTGTCAAAAACATTCTCCTTAATTCATAGCGATGTTTGAGGCCCATCTAGAATTCCTACATTCTTGAGAAAGAAATGGTTTGTTACATCTATTGATGATCATACGAGTGTGAGTTGGGAATAATTGTTAAAAGAAAATCTGAAGAATAGATTGTTTTCAAAAATTTTTACACCATGATACAAACACAATTCCAAGCGCAAATCCAGATTTTTAGGGGTGACAATGGGAAAGAATGTTTCAATAAAATTTTGGGACAATTTTTCTTGGAAAGGAGAATAGTGCATCAAAGTTATTGCCTTGACACCTCTAACAAAACGGGGTGGCAGAAAGAAAGAATAAACACATTTTACAAGTAACTAGAGCTCTACTTTTCACAAAGTAAATTTCCCACAGACCTCAAGGTTGAAGCTTTTCTTACATTTACGTATCTTATCAATAGGATACCTTCTAGAGTGTTAAGATTTCAAGCACCCTTGAGAGTCTTTCAAGAGACCTATCCAAGCCTCTAGACTTGCTTTCCCTTGAAACTCTTCGATTGTACCTCCTTTGTTCATATCCATGATAGAAATCGTGGGAAACTCGATCCTAGAGCGAAACGATGTGTGTTTGTTGGTTATGTACCTAATCAAAAAGGGTATAAATGCTTTGATTTGATTTCCAAAAAAAAAAAAAAATGTTTGTCACCATGGATGTCACATTTTTTGAATTAACACCTTTTTTTGGACCTCATCGTCAGGGGGAAAGAAAGTGCAGACTCCAACACCATCATAGAATCCTTTCATCTAGCAGAAACTGAAAATCCTCTTCCTAAAAATCCAATTCCTGCAACCATTATACTGGATTTTGAACCATATGTTTTAAATAATGAAAATTCCAGTTTATCTATATTGGCATCTCGTTCTACTTGTGAGTATAAGAGTTATGAAACTAATATCAAGAATATAGCGCTTCCATCATATTCTCAAGTCTACACAAGAATAGACAAAATTCAAGAAAATGAGTCTCCTGCTCTCTTGAAGTGCCATAAGTCCGAACTAAGGCATGACCAGAACTCCATACAATCATCAGGTAATGTTCCAATTCAATCTGTCTAGCCTAAAAAGTTGAGTCTATCGATGAACTTGACATACTTACAAAAACCTGTCACCCAATTTTCGTACCTTTACCTCAACATTGCCTTGTGTGGAGATTCCAAAAACTGTGCAGGATGCTCTACAAGTTCCTGAGTGGAAGGAAGCAATTCTTGAGGAGATGAAAGCTCTGGAAAAAAAAAAAAAATTGGAACGTGGGACATGGTGGATCTACCTGAGGGAAAGACCATGGTTGGATGCAAGTGGGTATTCACAGCCAAGCATAGATCTGATAGATCCCTTAAAAGGTATAAAGCTCGATTAGTTGCCAAAGGATTCACCCAAACCTATTGGATTGATTACTTTGAGACCTTCACTCCGGTTGCAAAACTAAACACTATGAGAGTGCTCCTGTCACGTGCAGTCAACCTTGACTAGCCACTACAACAACTAAATGTGAAGAATGAATTTATGAATGGAGATTTAGAGGAAGAAGTACACATGAATTTCCCCTTGGGCTTTGAAAAGGTTTGGATCAAAGGTATGTAGATTGAAGAAGTCAATATATGGACCGAAACAATCACCGAGGGCCTAGTTTGAGAAGTTCACTCAGTCTGTGAAGAAACAAGGATATGTTCAAGGATAGGCCGATCAGGCCATGTTCGTAAAGCATTCTTGTGATGGGAAGGTTGCAATTCTAATAGTATATGTTGATGACATCATTCTTATAGGGAATGATATTGTTGAGATGAACAAGTCGAAAGAATGTCTGGCTTTTGAATTTGAGATCAAGGATTTGAGAATTCTAAGGTATTTCTTTAGAATGGAGGTAGCTTGATTGAAAAAAGGAATTGTGGTCTCACAAAGGAAATATGTCCTAAATCTTCTAAAGGAAACCTGAATGAGTGGTTGTAAACTGGCAGAAACTCTGATAGATCCCAATCAAAACTTGGAGAAGACAAAGATGGGATTCCTATAAATACATCGAGATACCAGAAGCTAGTTGGAAAACTTATCTATTTGTCGTATACTCGGTCGGATTTTGCCTTTGCCGTGAGCATGGTAAGCCAATTTATACACTCTCCATATGGAAAATATCTTGAGGCTATGTATAGGATCTTGAGATACTTAAAAAGCACACCTAGAACAGGTCTGCTATTCAAAAAGTCTACTCAAAAGGGGATTGAACATACACCAATGTAGATTGGACAGGGTCAATTATTGATAGAATGTCACGCCTCGATCCTCGAGCGCGCGCCCATCCCTCACCTGGTCGATTAAATAGTGACGTCCCAGGACGTATCGCCGACCCTTTCATTTTAATACGGATGCGGAAGCAGTTAAACAATCCCTAGACAATAAAACAATGGGATAGAAAAGTAGGCTATTTTTTTTTTTATCCTGAAAAACCACAATCACACTTTTATACAAAGCAAACCCCATAGTATATATTACAATACTATAAAAAAAAAGTCAGATCTATCACACATAGGTTCACTATTCAGGGTTTGCAAAATAGGGTGGGGGTCTCAGTCTTCATCCGGGTCATAATCCGGATCCTCCTCAGGTTCCTACTCCAGTTCCTCTTCCGGTTCTTCTTCAGGTTCTTCTTCAGGTTCCTCTTCCGATTCCTCCTCTGGTTCGACGATCTCTCCTTCCTCTTTGCTCTAGTTAGCACCCTCGGCTGAGTACACTAGAGAGTTAGAATCATCCTTGAGCTTAGGATCCTTTACATCCACCACCGATCCATCTTTAGGATCTGCCGTTCCCTTTCCATATGTTGCCTCCAAAACGTACAGAGGTATATCACTCTTCGATATAGGACATTTCCTTCGCCCATCATGGTAGTGGCGATACCACGACCAGTATTCGTGGGGCACCTTATCATCTCTACCAACATCAACCCAAACAGTGAATTTCACCAAAACATACTCTAATCCTTCCGGGTGGGGGTGTATTGGAAAGTGATAACCTATCTCAGTGATCTCCTCAGGTATACCAAAATGTGCAGGAGGAGGGGGAGGTGCTGCCATCTATGGACCTGAAATGTTATCCCACAACGGGGTGAGACGGCGTCTTAGCGAGTTCTACCTCCCTAAGACTCGATTAGGAAGCCAATACGCCATAAGGGCTACCTATGCACAACATGGGTCAGGGGACTTACCTTGGCCTCAGATTCCACCTGAAATTCAACACAGTTTGAATAGGCTGTGGCATCCCAAAATTCAAGACATCCTCTAGAGGAATTAAAAGCCTATAATTAGGTAATGAAATTACCTATGGTTTATGCTTTAGCTATTAGTTTTCTTTTAAGGCTAAGTGATATATGCTTGTGATCATGATTTTTTAAATTAGTATTATAGGATAAATTAATGAGAATAATCTATGCTTGGCTATGCATTTTATAGACTAAGTTCCCATAAATAAAATGTTACAAGATTTGGCTATGTGGAATTTAGTAATTAAATTCCTAAAAGAAAGAATAAGAAAGGGGTAAAATTTGATTGGGCCTTAGGCCCAAGAGTGGACCTCTAATGGGCCAAGTTGGCCGGCCCATTGAAGCCCACAAGTGGGGCTGCCGTCGACCATGAAAGGGGGAGGGGTGGCCGGCCCATTGCTGGCCCGAATGTCTCCAAGCCCAAGCCCAAAGCTCATTGCATGGGCCTTGCCAAGTGGCAAGGAGGCTTGCATGCATTGGCCATTGGAAGAGGCAATCTAATGATTGCAAATGACGAGGAATTGGGGAAATAAAAGGAAGAGGAGAGAGAGAGGGTGGCCGGTTGTGTTGTTCGGCCAAGTGAGAAAGAGAGAGAGAGAGAATCGTGCGAGAGAGAGAGAGAGAGAGAGAGTGAGGCCGAGAGGAGTGAGGCCGAGAGGGAGGAAGGAGCTAGCCGTCCGTCCGCCCGTTGCCGCCCATGTGCCGTGTGGCATCCCAGAAATTCAAAGCCAAGTCTTAAGGTGTGTTAAATGTCTTTAGTTAGGTGGTAGAATTTTATGGCTTATGATTTAGCCAAATTGTCTTTTAATTTGATGATTTGTGCTTGTGATTGTGGAAATTCAAATTTGATAGATTAATGCTTGGCCATATGATTTAAATTTCGATAATCAAAAATATATCCCAAGACTTTGGCCAAGATGAAAATTGAAATTCAAGAATATTTATAAAAAGAATTTCAAAAAAAAAAGAAGAGAAAAAGGGTTAAAATTCGGAATGGGCCTTGGGCCCATTAGCCTAAAGCTTGGTGGGCCAAGCTTGTCGGCCCATTAGAGCCCAAGGAGAGAATTCGACCAGCCCAAGGGAATGGCCGGATGGGCTTAAGCCCAAGCCCAATTAAAATTCAAAAAGAAAAAGCCCAATGTGACAAGTGGCAAGGGAGTGCCATGTATTGGTGGGATTTTAGGCAAGGTAATCATGAGATTAGGGGGAGTATAAAAGGGATTAGGAGAGAGAGTGGCCGGTTCTTCTTGCTCATTTGGCCGAGAAAGGGTGAGAGAGAGAGAGAGGTGTGCGAGAGAGAGAAAGGTGTGCGAGAGAGGAGGAGCGGCCGAGAGAAAGGAAGGAAGGGTCGCCGTCGCCGCCGTGTCTCGCCGTCCGTACGTCGCTGTGTGTCGCCGTTTGCTCATCTTAGAGGCAAGTGGAGTCCGTAACTTCTCTTGCATGTTTGTTGTGTGGTTGCATGTCCGGTTTTGGGTGTTATTTGTGAGAAAAACCGAGCCAAGGTGGGTTTGTTTGCATGCCATGTAACTGTTTTCGTTCGGTTTGTGGAAGTCGTTGACTTGTTCGAGCTTGCATGTGTGGTTGGAGTTCGATTTTGGCTTCGGTGTCTTCATGAAAGTTGAAGCTAACATCTTTTAGTATGACATACTGAAATTTCGTAGAAAACAATGAAGATTTGAGGGGTCAAAAGTTCTATGATACGGAGACTTAGATCTGCGAAAATTTCACCGACCTCTTATTGATTTCTTGCTTGCATAATGATTTCTGTTGGAGATCTCACTTTGTTGTCTTCTTGAAAGTTGTAGGTAACATCTTTAACTACAACATACTCAAATTTTAAGAGAAATGAAGGAGTGTAGCCTAGTTAATCGGCTAGATCTTGGAGATGTTTGATTCTGGTGAGGTGTACCGAGACACCCGAGACTTCAAGAACTTAAAAGACGACTCTACTTTGGTTATTTGGCCTAGATCTCTTCATGAAACTTGTAAAGAACACCTTGATACATAACATACTCAAATTTAAGAGGAAACGGAAGAGAATGGATGGGTGAAACCTAAAATTTTCGGAGAGGTGCATTCTGGACGAAGCGGTAGAGGTTCCAGAAGCTTCGTGGAGTTGTATAAATTAATATATAAAGAATTTGACTTAGAGTTATTCATAAAAAATGCACGAAAATGTGTTGGCTATAACCCTGTAAAATTTCGTAATTTTTGGAGACCGAATGGATATTTTAATTTAATTTATTCGAAACTGTGTAATTGGTTTAAATCTGAGAATTATTGGATATTTTGGGGAAATTGTGAAATTTGGTAAAAATTTAGATTTGGCCCCGAATTTTGCAAGAAAATATCATCCTATGAGTTTGTTAAATACTTCTTGGATTTTTGGGAATTTATTGATATTAAATAATAAAATAAATAAAAATAATAAAATAATAAAATAATAAAATAATAATAAAATAAAATGGATTTTTATTTGACCATGGATTCTATTGTATTTGTGTGGCATATGTGTGATGAGGTCTTTGCACATGTATTTGATTGAGATGTATATGTGATAAAGTCTTGATATGCCTATGACATGGTCCTTGTACATGTATTGAATTGAAATGTATATGTGATGAAGCTTTGGCATGTGTATGACATGTGAATTGAAATGCAAGTGTGATTTGTTTGATGCCATGCCAATTGCCATGTTAAAATTGAGATAAAAGATAAAATGTGGATGAGGAAGTGGTTGTGGTGGAGGATGTTGGTCGGAATGTACGGAGTTACATTGCCGGAATTCCCGGGAGTTTCGTGGATGCCCGGAATGTGGGGGCCGGAAGCCCCGTCGGAGGTTTCGCCCGAAGGGAATGCCTCGCGATCCAGGATGGGGTGCGGGATGCCCGGCTAGAAGGGTAAAGGCCGGAAGCCCCGTCGGAGGTTTCGCCCGAAGGGAATGCCTCGTGATGCCAGCTGGGATGCGAGATGCCCGGAATGTGGGGCCGGAAGCCCGGTGGCCATGGGATGGCTGAGTTGGCCGGAACCCCGTCGGAGGTTTCTCGCCCGAAGGGTTGTTGTTGTTGATGATGTGATATGTGCCCCGCCGGAGGTTTCGCCCGAAGGGTTGATGATGAGATTGATGAGTTGAGAAATGGGTGATGTGATGATCAAAATTGAAAGATAAAGATGAAAATCAACTCATGACATGATATGCATGATGATGCATGATGATGATGTGTGATGTGGTATGATGATCACCTATGGTAGTATATGCATGATGATGCATGATGATGGCATGTGATGTGATATGATGATCACCTATGATATGATGATGCATGATGGAATGCATGATGATAATGATATGATATGCCATGATGAGGATGATGATGATATATGACATGTATGATATACTGATGCCATGATGATGATGATATATATGATGTGATGATGCATGATACACATGATTACAAGGTAAGTGATGCTTGCAACGTGTGATGATATGCATGGTGCATTGAGTTGTTATTGGATTTCCCTATCTGCTGAGTAGTTGTACTCACCCCTTTTGGGGATAACATTTCAGATTAGCAAGTATGCCGCTACCTCGCTGTCTCGCGTGGGGTATTTTACGGTCCCGCCGTCCGATGTAGAGGTAGAGTGTACGGAGATAGATTGTCCCTCTGTTCCCGGATTGACGTTTATCCGAGTGCGATGTTTGGTGATGTATGATATCGGCCTGGTTGGGGGCCCTGTCATACAAGAGTTCATTTCTGTACACGTCCGACAGGATGGAGCGATGCGAGGGATGCTGCCGCCGCCACCACCTGATGCACCGGGTTGGGTGTGAGAGCTGCGCGTGATGAGTAGGAGCTGGATATCTTTTTGATGTAGATAGTCGACGCTTACGATGGGAAGGTTTTGTGTTCACACGATGTTAGGGGTCGTAGTTCCTTTTTGAGATTTTAGGTAGGACATGGCAGAGTCCTAACCTTTCTTGTTTTTGTACTGACCCAAAGAGGAAATCCCATCTTGCTTTATATATGTATGTAAGCCAAGCGTCGAAGCTGTTTATGAAAATCATGATGTTTAGTTGGTGTGTATTTGTATCATGGATTTGGTAGGGAGATAGATGGCGATGTTTGATTTGCTTCCGCTATGAGTTGCGCGTGGGACCGCTTTTAAAAAAAAAATGCCTGTAATTAACGATGCTTGTTTTAAGTACGAGATGGAAAAAGGTAATAAAGTGTAACACCAGAGCTTGTGGCGACCGCCGAAGGGTTCGGGGTGCTACATGCCGCTCGTTCGCCGCCGTGTGATCGTTGCTAGCTCGGTCTAGAGGCAAGTTGGGAATCTGCTTTCTACTCTTGCATGAATGTTCTTGCATGTGTGGTCGGAATCTAGGATGTTTGGAGGCACGGGAGTGAAGCTAATGTGGTTTGTTCTTGAGTTTGCATGCTGTTTTCGCATGAACCACCTGAGCCAGAACTTTGTGAGAGCTTGCATGCATGTTTTGAGTTCGATTTTGAATTTGATTCCTTCATGAAAGTTATAGTCAACATCTTAAACTACAACATAATAAAATTTGGTACAAAATGATGGAGATTTAAGGGGTCAAACTCTCATCCTACGAAGACACCAGATCTGGAACGATTTCACTGACCTTTCGGTGGATTTGTGGTTGCATGTTGATTTTTACTTAGAATATCTCTCGACTTCTTCATGGAACTTGTAGATAACATCTTAAAGACTAACATACTCAAATTTGAAGTAAAATGAGCAAGTGCAGCCTAGTGAATCGACTTACTCTTGAAGACGGTAAATCTGGAGACGTGGTACATGACACCCGAGACTTCATGGACCCATATGGTGACTGTTCTTTGGGAATTTGACTTAGATCCCTTAATGAAAGTTGTATGGGACCTCTTGAAGTAAAATGTATCCAAATTTCAGAGGAAAAAAAGAAGAATAAGTGGGTAAAAACTCGGTATTTCGGAGATGACTACACTGGACGTTTCGGTATGAGGACCAGAAGCTTCAGACAACTATAGAAAATTATCTAAAACGAATTTGGCCTAGAAGTCTTCATGAAAAATCTTTCAGTGTCTTAAATAGAACCTGGTAAAGTTTCATAATTTTCGGAGGTCGTTCGGGTATTTTAATCGAATTATTTCAAAAACTGCACATTCTGTTTTTATCCGAAATTTCATACTGTATTTGTGTGAATGATATCTTTTGTGTGGAACTTTATTGGCCATGTGTTTTTCATGAAATCAATGTCTTATTGTCTTGTCTATTACATGTCTTAATTTCGTGATTTTTGAGAATCATATGGATATTTAATTTAAATATTTTCAAAAATGGTACAAGCTGGAATTTAAATAAATTTCAAAAAGGGCATGATAAATGGACTATGCTAAATTGTACGAATGCCATAAATTTTATGTTTATGATTGATTGCATATTGCTGCATGTATGATGATGACTGATGATGCATGTATAGATCGAAGGATGAAAGTGATTTTGTTTGCCATTACATCATGTGCCATGCTGAGTTGAGACCTAAATTGGTAAACATGAACAATGATAAATGAGGAAACTGTTTGTGGCGGATGATAATGCCCTGGGAGTATCAGGATGCACGGAATGGTTGGGTGCCGGATGCCTGGAATGTATAGAGATACATGGCCGGATGACCCTGGGAGTATCAGGATGCCTGGAATGGTTGGGTGCCGGAAGCCTCGGAGGTCTTTGCTCGAGGGGATGTCTCGTGATGCCAGTTGGGATGTGAGATGTCCGGAATGTGGGGGTGCCGGATGCCCGGTGGCCTTAAATGGCTAAATGCCGGAGGTTTTTCTCGCGATGCCAAGATGGGTGCGAGTGTAAAGTATGAGATGGAATTGATGATCTCGAGAAAGAGTGATGTGGTGATCGAATTGAAAGTTAAAAGTGGAAATTGAATCATGCATATATGATATGATATGATGATGATCACCTATGGCATGATGACATGTGTATGATATGATGATGATCACCTACGGCATGATGATATATGATATGATATGATGATGACCACCTAGGGCATGATGACATGTGTATGATATGATGATGATCACCTATGGTATGATGACATGTGTATGATATGATGATGATCACCCATGGCATGATGACATGTATGTGATATGATTGTGATGATGATGTACGATGGTATTTGCATGGCTTCAAGGTAAGTACGCTTGGACGCATGAATGGCATGTATGATGTTGTGATTGTATTGTATGATGCATTGAGTAGTTATTGGATTCCTTTACTTGCTGAGTGGTTGTACTCACCCCTTTGGGGACCAACATTTCAGATTAGCAGCATGCCGCTCCCTGCTGTCACGCGGGGTGTGTTTTACGGCCTACCTTCCGATGTAGAGGTTGAGTGCGAGGAGTTTGGCTGTCCCTCTGTTCCTGGATTGACATATATTCGAGTGTGCTGTTTAGTTATGTACGATGTAGGCCTGGCTGGGGGCCCTGTTGTCCAGGAGTTCATATCCGTCCACATTTGTCACGACGGAGTGATGCGTGGGATGTTGCCGCCGCCACCGCCTGATGCACCGGGATGGGTGTGAGGGCTTGTGCGTGACGAGTAGGAGATGAAACTTTTTGTGATGGTTAGCCGACACTAGTGATGGGGGATCTTGCACGTGAGTCGTAGTGGGTCGAGTGTTTCTTTTTGGGGTTTAGGCCGAGTGTGGCTTCATGTCCTGGCCTTTCTTTTGATGTACCGACCCAAAGAAACCTATCTTGAAAATATGTAAATAAAGTGTCATGGCTTTGTCTTTTATTATGATGATTAGTGGTGTGCAATTGTATCATGGTTGATTGAGGGAGAGATGGCGATGTTATATTTTGCTTCCGCTAAATGAGTCGCGCTGGGACCGTTTAAAAAAAAATGTCTATGAATTACGACACTTCTTCTAAGAGATGTAATAAGGTGTAACGTTGGTGCCTGTGGCGACCTAAGAGGGGTTCGGGGTGCCACATAGGCACCCGATCAATCACCACAGATTGAAATATTGATCAATCGACTTAGTCGATTATATGTTAATCAGACCATTCCTCGGTCATTCCATTAAATACTATCTATGAATCCGATCAACATCCAGGATTCCTCAATCAACGTGAAATATAAATAGTACCATCCTATCTCCAAATGACATATAGAGCCATCGAGCGGGTATGCATAACGTTCTATCTTCGAGACAACATATAGAGTCATCGAGCCATTATAACGTATTTGTGCATAATGTTCTATCTCCAAGAAGACATACAGAGTCATCAAGCCGTTATAACACACTGTTGGGTCATACTGTCCTATCTCCAAGATGACATATCGAGTCATTGAGTCGGTATACAAGCAATTCCTTCTCAAAATAACATGAAAGTCATCGAGTTGTTAAATCATACCTTCCTATCTCCAATATGACATATAGAGTCATTGAGCCGATATACACACAGTTCTTTCTCAAGATGACAAGAGAGTCATCGAGCTATAATAGTATAACGTCAATTCTCCAGATGACATACGAATCATCGAGTCGTTATAATGTTTTTTCTTTCGAAGACACAATCAATTTTATTATTTTTATCATACTTGATAAAGGTATATGTGTGTGGGTACACGGCTGGCCTTAGCCAAAATACAAGGTTTTCACTTTTGAACCTCTCACTATTTTCAATAGTCCAAAAATAAATTTTTGGTGCTATAGACCGATGCCCGGTAATTATTCAATTAATTACCAAAGTTTATTAATTTAGAAAATAAATCCTAAAATCACAATTAAATCAATTAAGCATAAATTAATGCTCAAATAAATAAATACAGAGCACCGCTGTAATTAGCATAAAATTCCGGCCACCGACTATCCTGGTCTAATTTCCAAAAAAAATTAAATAATTACGAAAATTAATTATTAAATAACAATAAATCCAACTTAGGCAAAATTAGTATCAAGGTGATTCTCTTTCTTTTCCTATATATATGGGTCCGTGCAGCATTTCCACGATATCGTTATGATCAATTAATGGGACTTGGCCGGAAAGTGTTCTTGCCTCTATCATTAGCTCGGGTAGTCCCCGTTTCTGGTGTTTTAGTCACCTTTCAATGGCTCCCTTAATGTTGTGCGAGGAATTGCCCTATTGACTAATGGGAAGCGGGCTAGTCCCCGAAAATGCCCTTCCTTTGGAGTTGGGGCTCCAAATCTGACTTGCTTGTTAGGAAGTAAAGGGCTGTACCCTCCTTTCTACTAGAAACTAACTCAATGATCTCATAAAAAAAGAAAAAATTGACTACCTCAGGACCAACGACAGCCATCTATATGTTCTGGAAAGTGAGTAAGTTCAAGCTCTTTTTGCTGCTGCTCTTACTTCAAGTCACTCTAAAGCTTCTGCAGAATTATGGCACCATAGACTAGCTCATACTAGTTATGCCAATGTTGAACTTTCGAGTAAACTTATATTACTACCTTTTTGAAGTAAGGTTCCCTCTAAGATTGTATGGTTAGGATGTCAACTTGGCAAACATCACAAGCTGCCATTTTCTAATGCTAATCAAAGTAGTTCTTGCTTCTTTGAGTTAATTCATGCTGATTGTTGGGGATCTCCTGAACTAACTTCTCTCTCTGGTTCTCATTACTATGTTAGCTTTGTTGATGACTTTACACGCTATACATTGATTTCTTTTTTGAAGTCTAAAGCCGATGTGCTAGTTTCAGTCCTTTTAGACTTTGATGACCCGACACAATTTGGCCCTAAAAAATCCAATTAGTATATCAATAATCAAATTGGTAGTTTTTCTCACCAATTGATCCCACTTGCTTCCCAATTGCACAATAAAAGATGGATCATGCCTTTTTCCGGACAAACACGGCCCTAGGACGACTTTTTCCCAGAAAGTCTCGGGTTGCAGAAAAATATTTTGAGATTGAGTCGACGCTCCTAGAATTTATTGTGACATGACCGAATCTTCAATTTCTGAAATCGAACTCAAATTCGTGGCGCGATTTTTGTGTGACTTAGGCTACCGGGTAACTTTTAGAAATTTTTATGTGCAAATGACCTGTGGTCGATTTTTTTCAAGCCACAATGAACCCACTCGACACATCGATGACTTTCGGTTGTCGTGAAAATCTCGAGGATTCAAACACGGACACATGGCACCCAAATGATAGAAAAATCAGTTTAGTGCTGGTCGACGAGAATTTTCCAATTAAGTTGTGTCACCCACGATTAGCCACACATCTCTATCAAATCAATCTATCTCTTCTAAAATAGATTTTTAACTATGCTGTAATGGCCTCTAAAGATGGACACGGTCGAGAAGTCGAATCCTGGTCAAATTCTCAAGTCTATCACTTTAAAATTCCTTAATGGTTTCCCCAGATAGTCTAGTTATCTCGAGAGTGATCAGCTCTGAGAACAGCCCTATAGGCGCGTCAATGGAATGCCCGATTTATTCAATAGAAAACATGATTGAAAATCTGGGATGTCACAACTCTTCTCCTCTTATAAAAATTCCGTCCTCGAAATTTAAACTATTACAATACTTAAACAAAAAGGTGGGGGTACAATTGTCTCATCGACTTTTCAGTTTCCCATGTTGCTCCTTCAGTACTGTGGTGTTGCCAGACCACTTTGACCAACGAGATTGTCTTTGTACGCAGAACTTGCTCTTTTCTGTCCACGATCTGAGCCGGGCTTTCAACGTATGGTACTCGGTCATCTACGTCCAATTTTTCAAAATTGAGCACGTGGGTTGGATCAGGCTCATACTTCCTTAACATCGACACGTGAAAGACGTTGTGCACTTGCGCCAATCTTGGCGGCAACGCAAGATGATACACTAGGGTCCCAATTCTCTCTAGAATTTCAAATGGACCTATGTACCTCGGACTCAGTTTGCCTTTCTTTCCAAAGCGTGAAGTTCCTCTCATTGGTGACACTTTAAGAAAAACGTGATCACCAACTTGAAATTCCAATAATCTCTGACACTTGTCTGCGTAACTTTTTTGTCTGCTCTGTGCAGTCTTTAATCTGCCTTTGATTATTGCCATTGCATCCACTGACTGCTGGACCAACTCTGGGCCTGTGATTTTCCTTTCCCCAACTTCATCCTAACACATTGGTGTCCTGCACACTCGGCCATACAACACTTCAAATGGAGCCATCTAGATGCTCTGTTGGTAACTGTTGTTGTATGCAAATTCCACCAGGTGAAGCTGATCTTCCCAACTTCCCTTGAAGTCTAGTACACAAGCTCTCAGTATGTTCTCAAGGGTCTAAATTGTTCTCTTAGACTGGCCATCTGTTTGAGGATGATATGCCGTACTGTACCGTAGCTTGGTACTTAAAGCACTTTGCAAGCTCTTCCAAAAGGTGGCAATAAACCTCGTGTCTCTATCTGAGGTTATTGTAACTGGCACTCCATGCATACGAACCACTTGACGCACGTACAGATCTGCGTGCCTATCTAAACTAAGGTCCTTTTGTATTGCAATGAAGTGAGCCAACTTTGTCAGTTTGTCGACTACCACCAAAATCAAATCATTTCCTCTCTGACTCCTTGGTAATTCAGTGACCAAATCCATCGTGATATGCTCCCATTTTCATTATGGGATCGCGAGATGTTGCAGGAGTCCTCCTAGCTTGCAATGCGGAGCTTTTACCTGCTGACATGTCAAACACTTGGCGACATGCTTGGCGATGTCCGCCTTCATACCTGACCACCAATAGTGTTGACGCAGATTCTGATACATCTTGGTACTCCCAGGATGAATGTTGTAACTGCTACGATGTGCTTCAGATAAAATATCTTCTCTAAGCTTCACATTGTCAAGTACAACCAAACGTCCTCGGGACCTTAGTGTTCCATCATCAGAGATCTAAAAGTAAGCCTTTCTTTTCTTAATGTCCTCCTGTAGAATTTTTTATACATCTGGATCTGTCGGTTGAAGTAGCTTGATTATGATCTGAACATCCGGTTCAATTCTGAGGGTGGCCATAACACTCGAAAGGTGGCCTACCTCAAACTTGAATACCAAATTTCGAGCTCTCTCAATTAAGTTCTACTCCTTAATCAGTATATGTGTGATGAAGACATTCCACTCAAAGCGTTAGCGACCTTATTCGCCTTCCCTGGGTGATATAGAATATCACATTCGTAGTCTTTCAACAATTCCATCCATTTGCACTGTCTTATGTTGAGCTCATTCTGAGAGAACAGATACTTGAGGCTCTAATGGTCCGTGAAGATCTGAAATCTTTCTTCGCATAGATAATTGCCGCGAGCTCTAAGTCATGCGTCGGATATTTCTGTTCATGAGGCCTCAACTGACGGGAGGCGTATACAACAACTCAACCATGTTGCATTAACACACAACCCAACCCTTTGAATGACGCATCACTATAGATCTCGAATCCTCTAGGACCAAATGGAATGGTCAGCATAGGTGTGGTAGTCAGCTTTTCCTTTAGCTCTTGAAAACTACGCTCGCATTTGTCTATCCACACAAATTGCTCCTCCTTCTTCAGGAGCCTTGTTAAAGGTGATGCTAAAGATGAGAACCCTTCCACAAACCGTCTGTAATAACTTGCTAAACCTAGAAAACTTATGATTTCTGTCATTGTTGTCAGTCTTGGCCAACTGATTACAACTTCTATCTTGCTTGGGTCCACAGAGATTCTTTCGCCTGAAATCACGTGGCTAAGAAAGCAACACGAGTCAATCAAAACTTGCACTTTCTAAACTTGGTGTACAACTGATGAACTCTTAGCTTCATCAAATCCATGAAGGCAACTGGAGCATTCGTCAACCTGAATGGCATCATAGTGAACTCGTAATGACCATATTGAGTACGAAATGCTGATTTAGGAATGTTCTCCTTCCTAATTCCTAGCTGATGATATCCCGTCCTTAAGTTGACTGTCGAGAATATCGACGCTCCTTGCAATTGATTGAATAGGTAATCGATCCTCGAGAGTGGATACTTATTCTTGATCGTTACTTGATTGAGTTGCCGATAGTCGATGCACAAGCGCAACGAACCATCTTTCTTGTTTACGAATAGAACTGGTGCTCCCCAAGGTGATGCACTGAGACAAATGAATCCTTTGTCCAGAAGCTCTTGCATCTGCACCTTTAGTTTAGATATCGCCATCCGGTAAGGAGCCTTAGAGATTGGCTCTGTCCTGGGTGCTAGTTCGATTATGAACTCAATTTCTCTCTTTGGTGGCAATCCTAGCAATTTCTTTGGAAAGACATCTGGAAATTCTTGTACCACTGAAATGTCTTCCATCTTCAGTTCCTCAACTCGTGTATCCATGACAGTTGCTAGGTAACCTTGGCAACCCTCGTCTAACAAAGAGTTGCCTCTGGCGATGAGATTGAGGTAATTGAGGGTCCTCCTTGATTCCTGACAAACTCGAAACTCTCACCCTCTATCGGGTCAAACTGAATCGCCTTACGATAATAGTCCATTTTAGCTCATTGCTTAGTGAGCCAGTCCATGCCAATAATTAAATCAAAGTCATACATGGCTAGGACTAATAGATCTATTTTCACCTCTTGCTCACCAATCTCTGACTTGCAACCAGAACAACCCAAAGCAACAATAACTTTATCCTTCAAGGTTGTAGATATGCAAATTGCCGACTTCAATAATATAGGACTAACCCCTATCAACTTAACATATTGTTCGGCAATGAAGGAATGAGTTGCTCCCCGATCAAACAAAGTGTAAGCAGGATGGTTGTTCAATGAAACCATACCTGTGATCACATTAGGCGCAGCTTCTGCCTGACCTTGTGTGATGGCGTATAACGTGCCTTGAACTGAAGGTCTCAACTGTCCTCCCTATGGCACATTCTGAGGGGCATACCCTCTGACTTGACCCATCTGTGGCGGCAGCAGTTATGGTTGTCCTCTTGGTCTTCTAAGGCAATCTCTAGCCAAGTGGCCTTGCTGACCACATTCATAACAAGTGCCCATCCTTTGGGGGCACTGGTTCGGTCCATGTCGCCTTCCACAAGTGCGACATAAGTCATTCCTAGTTGGCACTGACTTGCCAACTCCACCCCTCCTATTTGGTGGGACTTGAAATCTACCTCCGGGCATGTGTCTCTTTCCATGGCGGATACTTTCTCTGTGAGAGCTGAACCTCGATCCAGATGAGGCAGCTTGCTCATTCAAACCTCACTCTATCATTTGAGCTCAACGGTAAACCTCTCGATAACTTGTTGTCACGACCAAAATTCCGAGTGAACTACCTAGGGTTTGGCTAATGGATTGTTAAGTCTAGACTGAACTCGGACTCTCCCAAGCTCATACCAACTCGCGATTTAAGTTTAAATTTCTTAACATGCAAATGATTTTCAATCAGGAGTCGTCACTAATCTATTTTCAGTAGGTCGATTAGACATCTAAGTAAAGTAATGGAAGATTTACTTTACTCCTACGAACAAGAGATTATGAGTTCGAGGACTTGGTTACGCTAGATTTCTCTAATGCCCTTTCGGTACCTTTCTCTTTTATTTTGAAAAATATTTTTGCTGGCAATTTGGATTGAATTTAAATCTATCCCCCTAACATGTGAGGTGATCATGTGAATGCGCAAACCACCAATTTAACACCCAAGAAAGCAATGAATAAATTACATGACTTACCTCAAAGTAATGAAAACATCTGCGTCGTTAGATTAGAGTTCACATCAACAATCCTAGATATGATTTCTAATTAACACGCAATGTGACACCCCGAACCCTTCGCAGGTTGTCACCAGTGCCGATGTTACACCTTAGTTACCTTTCTTTCTTTCGAAGAAGTGTCCTAATTCGCAGACACATTTTTTTTTTTTTTTAAACAATTGGTCCCAACGCGACTCATTAGCGGAAGCAAATTAAAATATCACTGTCTCTCCCCCTACCAACCATGATACAAATACACACCACTAATTCACCATCATTTTTTAACCAAGCTTCGACACTTTACTTACATACATATATAACAAGATGGGATTCTTCGGGTCGGTACAACAAAAGGAAAAGCTAGGACTCAGCCACGTCCAGCCTAAAACCTCAAAAAGAAACCCTCGACCCTCAACATCATACGAGCACGAACCCCCATCGAAAGTGTCAGCTATCTACATCAAAAAGATCCGGCTCCTACTCATCGCGCGCGGGTCTCACACCCAACCCGGTGCATCAGGCGGCGGCGGCGGCAACATCCCTCGCATCGCTCCATCCCGACGAACGTGCACAGAAATGAACTCCTGAATGACAGGGGCCCCAGACAGGCCTATGTCGTACATCACTAGACAGCGTACTCGAATAAAAGTCAGTCCGGGAACAGAGGGACAGTCTATCTCGGCACACTCAACCTCTACATCGGATGGTAGACCATAAAACACCCCCCGCGTGACGGCAGGAAGCGGCATACTGCTAATCTGAAATGTTATTCCCCAAAAGGGGTGAGTACAACCACTTAGCAGATAGGGAAATCCAATAACAACTCAATGCACCATGCATATCATCATACATTGCAGGCATTACTTACCTTGAAATCATGCGCATTTCAATCATGCGTCATCATATCATACATATCATCATCATCATCATGGCATATCATATATCATTATCATCATCATGCATTTCATCATGCATATCATACCATGGATGATCATCATATCACATCACATATCGTCATCATCATGCATATCATACCATGGATGATCATCATATCACATCACATATCGTCATCATCATGCATATCATGCCATGGATGATCATCATATCACATCACATATCGTCATCACCATGCATATCATCATGCATATCATACCATGGGTGATCATCATTTTCACATCACATATCATCATCATCATCATCATGCATATCATCATGCATATACTATCATGGGTGATCATCATTATTTCACATCACATATCATCATCATCATCATCATCATCATCATGCATATCATCATGCATATAATATCATGCGTATCATGTCATGATTAAATTTTCATCTTTATCTTTAAATTTGATCACCACATCACCCATTTCTCAAATCATCAATTTCATCATCCCTTCGGGCAAAGACCTCCGATAGGACTCCCAGCATTCAGCCTCCTGTGCCACCGGGCTTCCGGCCCCCACATTCCGGGCATCTCGCATCTCAACTAGCATCACGAGGCATTCCCTTCGGCAAAACCTCCGACATGGCTTCCGGCCTTTACCCTTCTAGCCGGCATCTCGCACCCCAATCCCGGCATCGCGAGGCATTCCCTTCGGGCAAAAACCTCGACAGGCTTCCGGCCCCCACATTCCGGCATCCCGAATCTCCTGGGGAATTCGGCAATGCATCTCTGTACATTCCGGCCTCATCCTCCACCACAACCACTTACTCACTTATCATTATCCACATTTATCATCATTTTGATCTCATTATTACATGACATACGATTCACACATGCATCACAATTCATGGTCATACATACACCTATGTCTTATCATACATGTAACAATGCATAATTATTTAATAATTTCAATGGAATTTATGGCCAATAAAATAATCCCCTTTTTTATTATTATTTAATTTTATTATCATATTTATTTATTTCCATAAATAAATATTAAATTCAATATCTATAATTTCCCAAAATCATAAAATTCAAATAATCATTAAACAAACCAATAGGATGACAATTTCATGCAAAATTCATGGCCAAAGTGAATTTCACACAATTTCACAATTTCCACAAAATAGCACATAATATTCGGATAATAACCAGAATGCACAGTTTCCAAATAAATTCGATTAAAATATTCACACGGCCTCCAAAAATTACGAAATTTTACAGAGTGATAGCCAAGACATTTTCGTGCCACTTTCATGAAGAACTCCAAGTCAGATTCCTTATAGATTATTTTATTCAACCTCACGAAACTTCTGGAACCATTACCGCATCGTCCAGTATACACATCTCCGAAATATTAAGATTTCACCCATCTATTCTCTTTATTTTCCTCTGAAATTTGGATATGTTATGCATCAATGTGTCCTTTACAATTTTCATGAAGAGATCTAGGTCAAATAACCAAAGTATGGTCACCATTTAAGTCCATGAAGTCTCGGGTGTCTCGGAACACATCACCAGAATCATCGTCTCCAAGATCTAGCCGATTTACTAGGCTATACTGGTTCATTTCTCTTCCAATTTGAGTATGTTGTATTTTAAGGTGTTACCTACAACTTTCATGAAGACATCAAAGTCCAATCTTCAACAAAAATCAACATGCAATCAAGAATCCAGCAAGAAGTCAGTGAAAACTTCACAGATCTGGGGTCTCCGTAGAATAGAACTTTAACCCCTCATATCTCCATCATTTTCCACGAAATTTTAGTATGTTATAGTACAAGATGTTATCTACAACGTCCATGAAGAAATAGAAGCCAAAGTCGGACTCCAAACACACATACATGCTCAAACAAGTTACTAACTCACACGGTCCGAACACAAACAGCCATATCTTCCAACATGCATCATCCATGCTTCGGTTTTTCTCACTTAAACACTCAAAGATTCAACATGCAAACCACATATCAACAAGCAAGAGAAGCTAGAGGACTTCCACTTGCCTCTGGGATGAACAAACAACGGCGTACGGCGGACGGACACGGCGAACGGACGGCGGACGGACGGCGGTTTCCCTCCTCCTCTCTCTTGGCCGCTCCTCCTCTCTCTCGCACACCTCTCTCTCTCGCACGGTGTCTCTCTCTCCCTTGGGCGAATGGCTACCCGGCCATTCTCTCTCCTCTCTCCTTCTTATACCCCCCTAGAGCTCACCATTTGTAATGATTGTTTTGCCTCAACCATGGCCAATGCATGGCCTTCCCCTTTGCCACTTGTCACATTGGATTTTGAATTGAGCTTGGGCCATCCGGCCACTTCTTGGGCCTCTAATGGGCCGGTCGAATTCCCCTCTTGGGCTGACTAGCTTGGCCCATCAAGCTTAGGCCAATGGGTCTAAGGCCCATTCGAAAATTAACCCCTTTTTCCTTTTTTTTTTTTTTTTGAATTCATTTCTATAATTATTTTTAAATTTCAATTTTCATCTTGGCCAAAGTCTTAGGGCATCTTGTCTATTGAAATTTAATTTATAAAGTACATGGCCAAGCATAAATTATTAATCTATCAAATTTAAATTTTCACAATCATAAGCACAAATCATCTAATTAAAAGACTAATGGCTAAAACATAAGCCATGGAAATTCTATCACCTAATTAAAGACTTTAACACACCTTATGGCTTGGCTTTGAATTCTTGGGATGCCACAATTCTCCCTTCCTTAGAGAATTTCGTCCTCGAAATTCAAGCACTACTCGCGCCTTCTTGAAACAAATAGGGGTACTTTTCCTTTATCTGATCCTCACTTTCCCATGTGGCTTCCTCCACATCATCATGTCGCCATAACACCTTAACCAATGGGATCTTTTTGGTCCTAAGAATTTGCTCCTTTCGATCCAATATCTGCACAGGCTCTTCAATGTACCTTACTTTCTCATCCATTTTGATGGCTTCATGATCGAGTATGTGACCAGGATCCGGCTGCTACTTCCTCAACATCGATACATGAAACACATTGTGCAGATTTTCTAACTTAGGAGGTAATGCTAAACGATAAGCCACATCTCCTATCCTCTCAAGTATTTCAAAAGGTCCAACAAACCTAGGTCTTAACTTACCCTTCATCCCGAATCGAGATATTCCTTTCATTGGAGATACCTTAAGGAATACATGGTCTCCTACACTAAATTCCAAAGGCCTTCTACGTCTATCTCGCGTAGCCTTTCTCGTCTACTCGAGCCGCTCTAAGTCTTTCTCGATAATATCGATGCCTTCAAAGGTAACTTGTACCAGCCAGTCCTGTCAACTTCCTTTCACCCACTTCACTCCAACGATAGGAGTCCTACATCTCCTTCCATATAATGCTTCATAAGGTGCCATGCCTATACTTTTCTGAAAGCTATTGTTATAGGTAAACTCTACCAAATGCAATCTTTCATCCCAATTTCCTTTGAAATCGATTACACAGGCTCTCAACATATCCTCCAGTATCTGGATTACTCTTTCTGATTGACCATCAGTCTGAGGATGAAAAGCAGTACTAAACTGGAGCTTAGATCCTAACGCAACTTGAAGACTCCTCCAAAAATTCGAAGTAAACCTCGAATCTCGATCTGAGGTAATAGTCACCGGAACACCATGTAAGCGTACCACTTGACTTACATACATGTCCGCATACTTATCCATTGGGTAGTCCATGCGAATCGCTAAGAAATGCGCCGATTTAGTCAAACGATCCACTATAACCCAAATTGAATCATGACTCCTTGATGTCCTTGGCAATCCTTGCACAAAGTCCATCGTTATATGTTCCCATTTCCATTCAGGAATGTCTAATGGTCTCAAAAGTCCTGCGGGTTTACGATGTTTCGCTTTTACTTGCTGACACGTCAAACATTGAGATACGTACTTAACCGTATCTGCCTTCATACCATTCCACCAAAATTGCTGACGTAAATTTCTGTACATCTTTGTACTACCTGGGTGGATACTAAAATTACTCTTATGTGCCTCCGATAGAATTTCCTTCCTCAATTCCTCATTGTTGGGAACACAAAGTCGTCCTTGACATCTTACTATTCCATCATCAGAGATTTGAAATTCTGATCTTTTCCCTAAAGATACAGCATCTTTCACTTTCAAAATCTCTGGGTCAGATTCTTGCTGGATTTTAATTTTCTGGATAATCTCTGGCTCAATCCTTAATGCACTAAGCATGCCAGTAAGACAATCCATTTCCAATTTAAATTCAGAATTTGCTACAGATTCTAACAATTCCCATTCCGCCATTCTCAAACTAGCCATTTCCGTAGCTGACTTTCGACTAAGAGCATCTGCTACTCTATTCGCTTTCCCTGGATGATATCTTATCTTACAATCATAGTCCTTCAACAACTCCATCCACCTCCTTTGTCTCATGTTCAACTCCTTTTGTGAGAACAGATACTTCAAACTCTTATGATCCGTATAAATCTCAAACTTTTCCCCATACAAATAGTGTCTCCATATCTTTAAGGCAAACACTATAGCTGCTAATTCTAAATCATGCGTCGGGTAATTCAGCTCATGGGGTTTCAATTGTCTGGATGCATAGGCTACAACTTTGCCATGCTGCATCAACACACATCCTAGTCCTTTGTGAGATGCATCACTATACACTGTGAAACCATCAGGTCCAGTAGGTATAGTCAGATTGAGCTCCTGAAAACTCCTTTCACATTCTCCATTCCATTCAAATTTCACATTCTTTCGAGTCAATTTAGTTAAAGGTCCTGCTAGCCTTGAAAATCCTTCAATGAACCTTCTATAATAACCAGCCAGTCCTAAGAAACTTCGTATTTCAGTGGGTGTCGTCGGTCTCGGCCAATTCACTACCATTTCAACTTTTGCCGGGTCTACTGCATTCCTTTTCCTGACACCACATGTCCTAGAAATATTATCCGATCCAACTAGAATTCACACTTACTAAACTTAGCATACAACTTATGCTCTCTCAGAGTCTGCAAAACTATTCTCAAATGCTGCTCATGCTCTTTAGGCCCTTTCGAATATACCAGAATATCATCAATAAAGACAATCACAAACTGGTCTAAATAAGGCTGAAATATTCTATTCATCAAATCCATAAATGCAGCCGGGGCGTTAGTCAATCCAAATGGCATAACAAGGAACTCATAGTGTCCATAACGAGTCCTGAACGCAGTCTTAGGAATGTCCTCCTTCTTATTTCTTAACTGATGGTATCACGATCTCAAGTCAATCTTAGAGAAGACCGAACTTCCCTAGAGTTGGTCAAACAAGTCATCAATTCTAGGCAAAGGATACTTATTCTTAATGGTCACCTGATTCAACTGCCTACAATCAATACACAAGCGCATCGATCCATCTTTCTTTTTCACAAACGAGACCGGTGCACCCCAAGGTGAAGCACTTGGTCTAATGAATCCTTTATCAAGCAACTCCCGCAGCTTGTACTTTCAATTCCTTCAATTCAACTAAGGCCATCCTATATGGGGCTTTTGATATTGGTCCCGTTCCCTGCATTAATTCAATTTCAAATTCAATCTCCCGCTCCGCGGCAATCCGTGCAATTCCTCGGAAATACATCTTGAAATTCGTTAACTACACGAACTTCCTCAAGTTTAGGCTCCTCCCTTGCATAATCTCTTACTATGGCTAGGTACCCTTGGCATCCTTTGTCAAGTAACTTACAAGCTTCTACTACTGAAATAAGTGCTACAGGCAGATGGGTCTGACCTCCTAAAAATTCACAACTAGACTGATAAGGTAAAACGAATTGAACCACTTTTCTATAACAATCCATTCTAGCCCGATACTTACGGAGCCAGTCCATTCCTATAATAACATCAAAATCACACATAACCATTACAACCAAGTCTATTTCCATGTCATTTCCTCCCATTGATATCTTACAATTTCCGCACACCAGCGTAGACAATACCATATCCTTTAAAGGCGTGGAAACACAAAGAGGCGTCTCAAGAGGCATAACTTCTATCTTATTCAAACGTCTATATCTTTCAGACACAAACGAATGCGTTGCACCCGTGTCAAATAATGCATATGCCTTTTCACCATTAATAAGAATCGTACCTGAGATAACATTTTTGGAAGCTTCCGCTTCCTCCTGGGTGATCGCATACACCCTTCCCTGCATAGGTGGTCTCTGAGGATTTCCTTGCGGATTCGACCTAACAGCACTTTGATATCCCTGTCGCACCGAGCCAACACTCACTTGCGACCTCTCTTGTGGGCAATTCCTCCTAAGATGACCCACTTGTCCACAGCCAAAACATTTCTGTTGTCCCGTACAAGGTCCTAGGCCATGGCGTCCATTACACTTCTGACAAATACCAGGCTGATAGGGTGCTTTTCCTATATTCAGACCACTCCTTGCCCCTCCAAAATTTCCAAAGTTACTCTTCTTCTTCACATTCCAGGTCTGACTTTGACCAGAATAAGGTCTCTTCCCTTTTCTCACATCATTAAAATTCAACGGTTTCTTAAACTCCGACCGCTCTCTCAACGGCTCTCCCGCTCCACCGATCGCGCCCTTTCATAAATCTCATTATAATCTCTTATGTTCAAAGGCACCAGTTGCTTCCTAATGTCAGTTCTCAGCCCTTTCAGGAATCTCTTAGCCTTCTCTTCCTGATCCTCAATCAATCTAGGAGCATATCTAGATAATTCAGAAAATCTAGCCTCATACCGATCTACAAATAACCCCTTTTGTTCTAGCTGAACAAATTCAGTAATCTTCCTATCCTTAGCACAATCGAGAAATGCTTCCTATTGAAGGCTCTAACAAACTCCTCCCGGCTTAACATCGCACTGGTGGAAAGATTATGTCCTTCGAAGCTCTCCACCAAAACTTCGCATTTCCCTCCAACCGGTACTCGCTAAAACTATTTTCTCAAAGATTAGTGCAGTCCAACAGCCGGAAAATTCGTTCCATCCCATCAATCCATTGCTCCGCCTCCTCAAGACTTCTCATTCCATTAAACTTAAGTGGCTTCAGCTTCAAAAACTGCTCCACTAGTCCTTGAGTACGGCGTTCTGCTCCGGGCTGTTGCTGCGCCTGCCTCTCCATCAGATTTCCAATATTAGCTAATGCCTGCAGGATATCTTCCATTCGGGGTTCAGCCCTTGCAGCAGAGGCTTCAGCCCTCGATGGATGAGCACTTCCAGCTCGCACCATGACTTTCCTGCAATTTCCAAGCATTGCCTCAGGAATAATCTGAGACTCACTGCCTCCACTCAAAGCAATTACTGCTTCTACATAAGTAACATATATATGTTACTGGTACCTAAAGGCAGCTCAAAATAAATTATTGGGGATCTACGAGTGAATACCCATCACCCGTTATTCAATTATTCCGTTTACATCCTATGGTGTGCATTGTCATCATGTTCCTCAATTTCCAAATGAGGCTCCTTATCACTCCACCTATAACCATTCGCTCTGATACCAAAAAGGGAAAGGCGGCTGTGACACCCTGAACCCTTCGCAGGTCGTCACCAGCGCCGATGTTACACCTTAATTACCTTTCTTTCTTTCGAAGAAGTGTCCTAATTCGCAGACACATTTTTTTTTTTTAAAACAATCGGTCCCAACGCGACTCATTAGCGGAAGCAAATTAAAATATCACCGTCTCTCCCCCTACCAACCATGATACAAATACACACCACTAATTCACCATCATTTTATAACCAAGCTTCGACACTTTACTTACATATGAGATAGCTAGTAAAAGCACCTAGAGGGGGTGAATAGGTGCACAAACAATTTATCGAGATACGGAAGCGATTCTTGGCAAATGATAGAAAGGAAGTTTACTATGATTAACGAAAATGAAGTACGATCAAAGTAAAGAGAATAAGGAAGAGAAATTGAACACAGGGTTTATAGTGGTTCGGCTTATTCCAAGCCTACGTCCACTCTTCCGCACTGACAGCTTATCGACTGGATTTCACTATGAACAAAAGAGAAGTTACAGCACAGCTTTGCCTTGATTCCACAGTGTAGATGTTCTACCACACCTCCTCAAGGTTTCTCACAAATATAGACTCTCTTTTGTATACAAGTATTCGCTCAAAGGAATTGTCTAAACAACAAGGAGCTTCAGACTTTGGAATTCTTCTATCGCGCACACCTCGAACAACTAAGAACGTCTTCCTTATATACTCCTTTATGCCATCATACCCGTTGGCACTTACCAAAGGAATTCCTCCAATCTATCCGTTGGACGGAATCAATTAGGAAGATTGTTCGAGCTATTAAAAGGAATGTGTCGATAGCCCATCAATCCTGTTCGACCATACAATCAGGATCTCGGTTTTCATAAGTAAAACCTTCCAAGAATATCTAGGCAATTATCGAATCTTCAATCATCGAATCAATCTTGATCAGTCAAAGGATTCCGTTACGTGTTTTCCAGCCACGAGATCTTCTCCAGTTGATAAGGTTGAATCCTTAACGAAACATCCAGTTCTGGATAACATTTCTTCAACGGATTAGAGACTGTCAATGAGGATAGACTTTGAGTCTTGAGTCTGGCTGTCCGGAGGTCTTCAGACTTTAAATATCGTAGTCCGCAAACCTTCGTACTAGACCGATGGAAACGTTTTGTCGCTTCAAAACACTTCAAGAAGATTTCTCCAATAATCTCCCCCTTTTTGATGGTGACAAAACTTTCCGCAGATTTGGACAACTTTGACCCGCAAAACATTTCTCAAACACATATGCATATCTTATAGAAATAAATGGCTAAATGAATAACACTAGAATCTGCAACCACAGAAAATAGGTTAGTCTAGTATACGATAAAGCCATCCATAAGATATCAACAGTAATTAATAGAAGCAGTCAAGTCCAAGTCTAGTTCAGTTCTCATCCATACACAAAACAAAGTCAAACTGAGTTCAAACAACAAAACAATCCAACAAACCACACGATTAAAAGTTTGTTCAAATCTTGCATCTCTCCCCCTTTTTGTCAGCATTAAAAAGGTTGAGAATGAAAATGGAATGAATTTAAGATTGCTTGGGAACGCGGACAAGCTGGAAATCTCCCATAGACTAAACGATGCCTTCCAGCCTTTTCAAGTCTTCTTTCAGTTGTGCAATCTCCTCACCCTTGGCATTGGCCTAAATCTGAACAGAGAGGGCTTGGATCTGATCATTCAATGAACATGAAGAAGCTTGACCCGCATTTTGCAAGTTTTGAACCTCGCATCCCAAGGCATAAATTTGACCTCGCATTTCCAAGAGAATATCCATGATCTTGCGAAAATCAGCCGAATTTTCGGTCTGCGTACTAGCTTCAGCACGTTCTGCAGATGATGGCATATCAGAATAATCTTGCAGGTTTGGCGATGAAACTTCATGACCTTCTTCTGGAAATTGAGATGCATAAACATCTTCTGGGTCTGCAGGTGAGCGACTGACTCCTTCACTTGCATCAGGATATGAGGATTTCTCTCCTTTCTCTTGATCTCCCCCTGTTTTCATGCCTACAGGTGAAGAAGAGTGTTCCTCAGGTTCTCCTTCTTCTCTTCTTTCTTCTTCAGGTCTTTCCTCCTCTGCTTCTTTTTCAATTTCTCTTTCTTCTTCTTCCTTCTCCTCTTCTTCCTTCTCCTCTGTTTCTCTCTGCTCTCTTTCTCTAGTTCTCTGTTCTGAGTCTCCCTCTGGATTAGAACGACTCAGGTTCTTCGACGCCATTGCAGAAATGGTGATGTCTTCCTCATCATCTTCTTCCTCAACGAGGAGTGCTCTTCTTCTTTTGGATGGAGCAACCATGGGCTCCTTCCCTTTTCTTTTAGCTGCAGAAGAGATTTGATGAGTTTTGGTAGGAGTCTTCTCCTTGAATTTCTCCAACTCCTTGCTCAATTCCTTCAAATGCATTTTGGTCACCATCTTCAGTCCTACCACCATATGATCGCACGATCGGACACAAAAGATTTGCGGAGGCTGAATATTCAGATGTCTGAATAACTTCGTCACAAGGCTTGGGTAAGGGAGTTGACCTCTGTCCTTCATCATTGCTCTATACATGTGAAACATAACAGTGTGAGGAAGAGAAAACCTTTTCCCAGGAGGATGGCATACATCGGCTTTGCCTCTGAACTTGAAACATCAGTCTTGGAAGTTGATTTTGGTCGAAGGCAATTGATCACAATCTTGTGAAGCAAGATGTTGAATGCACTCATCCATAAGTAAGTGATCTTCTCCTCTGTTCTCCTGTCCTTCACCGCCCAAGGTGGGCCCGAGCAATGGAAACTTTGATCGGTTGATATCTTCCTCTTTCAACTCCTAACACATCTCGCCAAAGATATTCATGTCCACAACATAATCCTGATTTTTGACACTGAAAGAAAATCTATTCGTATCCAAAAAGCTAAGATTTGAATAGAAATATGCGGTTAGTTCAGGATAGGCCTCTGTAGTATCGGAGCAAAACTTCTCAAGTTGAAGATAACCGAATTTCTCCCTTAAGTTCACATTCACAGCATCCAGAAAGTCAAAATCCACACTCCTAGGGTTTATTACCCCACGCTTCAGCAATTTCGAGTACAAATCCTTTTGTTCCTTTGATCTGAACAAATCTCCCTTTTTTCCTCGACTTTCAACCGCAACACCCATTTTCGGTTGAAATTGGCTGTACATTTTGTCATCATCATTCCCATCTACAGGATTCGGCCCCCGGGCCACGAGGATCACTTGGGATATTCGCAAGGGTTTCCTCACCACCCCTTTACGAGCAATTCCCAAACTTTCCATTTTTCGCAGAAAGATATATTTGTTCCCATATCCTTTGCCTTTAAGAAAATCATCGATATAGTTCAAGGGAGTACGAGTTCCTTTTAAGGCACGATATAGCTTGTAAATATAAGCGGGCTTTTGAACTCTTACAGGGTCTGCATTCTCGATGATTTCTTCCTGCTGTTGATGATCAACGCCTTGAGGACTGGATGGAGGAGAATGACGCTGTTGAGAATGTTGTGGGCTCGGTTGTTGTTCTGGAGACACTTCTTCTTCAGCAAGATCGAAGTGCGTAGGCCCCACTCATTCGCCGTGGTCCCCTGCTCGCGATTCTTGAAGACTTTCTTGAAGATGACATCTTTCTCAGTTTTTGGAAGATTCCTTGCTTGACTTTCCCAAGAAAGATGACAACTTTTTGAAGATTAAACAAAGGAGAAAAACGAGAGTGGGAGATCGATGCTTTCTAGGGTTTTCGAGAGTAAAGTGAAGAGGAATCAACAGTGCTTGTTCAGTTAAAAGAAGAGATAAACGAACCGTCACAAAGGAAGGTAAAAAGATGCCTTTTTAAAAATAACTATCCTTTTTTCCGCGAAAATAGTTATTTCAAAAATTAACTTCTTTTTGGAAAATGAAACGATGCAAAAATTACGCCGATTAAAGATAGCAATAAAACACGATTGCTAATCGTACCTTTTCAAGATAAGATTCGAGAGAGAGAGAAAGACTAACTTACAGTCTGACGGTTGTACCAAGACTAACTTACAGTTAAAGTCTTGTATGTCTGAGTCTGAAAGTCTTTAAACTTTGATCTCCTCATACCTTAAAATGTTGAGTCTGGAACGGATGGTTTCGAACTGATTTTTCTCCAAAGGCTTTGTGAATATATTCGCCAGTTGGTTCTTTGAATCAACATATTGAATCGAAACATCTCCATTTTGAACATGGTCTCTAATAAAGTGATGTCGAATCTCTATATGCTTCGCTCTTGAGTGTAGAATTGGATTTTTGGTGAGATTGATAGCGCTGGTGTTGTCGCAATTAATCTCCGTGCATGAGTCTTCAATTCCAAAGTCTCTCAGCTGTTGTTTCATCCACAGAATTTGCGAACAACAACTTCCGAGAGCTACATACTCTGCTTCTGCTGTAGAGAGAGCTATTGTACTTTGCTTTCTTGAAAACCAAGACACTGTCCTGCCTCCAAGTAGTTGACAAGTACCTGAGGTGCTCTTTCTATCGACTCTGCATCCAGCAAGGTCCGCGTCTGAATATCCAAGAAGAGTAAAGTCTCCCCTTTTTGGATACCAGAGACCAAAGCTTGAAGTTGATGAGATATATTTGATAATACGCTTTGCTGCATTTAAATGAGATTCTTTTGGGTCTGATTGAAATCTGGCACAGATGCAAACACTAAACAAAATGTCAGGTCTAGAAGCAGTAAGATAAAGAAGAGATCCGATGATACTCCTATACAGCTTTTGATCGACTTTCTTTCCTTCTTCATCTTTGTCTATCTTCAAGGAGCTTGACATTGGTATGTCAGCCTTTTTGCAATTGTCCAGACCGAACTTTTTGACAAGATCATTTGCATACTTTTCTTGATGAATGAAAGTTCCTTCCTCCAATTGTTTTATTTGAAGTCCAAGAAAGAAGGTTAACTCACCCATCATGCTCATTTCAAATTCATCCTGCATAGTCTTAGAGAATTTCTTGCACAGACTTTCATTAGAGAATCCAAAAATAATATCATCCACATATATTTGAACAAGCAAAAAGCTTTTGTTTTCCTTTTTGATAAATAGAGTAGTATCTACTTTACCTTTGACAAAACCGTTCTGAATTAAAAACTTACTTAATATGTCGTACCAAGCTCGAGGTGCTTGTTTCAAGCCATATAGAGCCTTTTTGAGTCTGAATACTGAGTCTGGTTTCCTTGGGTCTTCAAACCCTGGTGGTTGTTCCACATAGACTTCCTCATGGATAAATTCATTTAGGAAAGCACTTTTGACGTCCATTTGGAATAACCTGAAATTTTTATGACAAGCAAATGCAAGTAATAAATGAATTGCTTCTAACCTTGCTATCGGTGCATAAGTCTCGTCATAGTCGATCCCTTCTTCTTGTGTGTATCCCTTGGCCACGAGTCTAGCCTTGTTTCTTACGACTTTACCTTTCTCGTCCATCTTGTTCCTGAAAACCCATTTAGCTCCAATAATTGATTTGCCTTTTGGTTTAGGAGTCAGCTCCCAGACATCATTAATTTTGAATTGTCTGAGTTCTTCTTGCATAGCTTCAATCCAGCTTTCATCGGATAAAGCTTCTTCTATGCTCTTGGGTTCTATTTCAGAAATAAGTGCCACAAAGACTAGACTCTTCTCGCCTTTTGGATCTTGTGCGAATTCCTTCATAGATGTCGCCAATAATAAGATCTTTGGGATGACTGGACTTATGTTTCTAGTTGCTGGTTAATTTATCAGATTGATGATCACTTCCTTCACTTGAATCTTCAACAGTCACTTGTTGCTGATCCTTCAAAGTCTGAGCTACTTCTTGAGATTTAGACTTTATAGAGTCTGGAGCAGATTCAGTCTCTTCTAGATGAGTTTGAACAGATACATTTTGAATAGAATCTTGGAATTTGACATTTATTGATTCTTCCACAGTTTGAGTCTTCTTGTTGTAGACTCTGTACGCTTTGCTTGTAGTTGAATATCCGAGGAAGATGCCTTCATCTGACTTTTCTTCAAACTTACCAACTCGATCATTTGCATTTTTCAATATGAAACATTTGCATCCAAATACATGAAAATATGAAACAATGGGCTTCTTTTCTTTAAATAATTCATAGGGGGTTTTTTTTTTCTAGAATAGGTCTTAGAAAAACTCTATTGATAATATAACATGATGTTGAAACTGCTTCAGCCCAAAAACGTAAAGAGATATTGCTTTCAATTAAAAGAGTTCTAGCCATTTCTTGAAGAGATCTATTCTTCCTTTCCACAACTCCGTTTTGCTCTGGAGTATATGGAGAAGAGAACAAATGTTGAAAACCAGATTCTTCACAAAATTTTGCAAAGTCTTGATTTTCAAATTCACCTCCATGGTCTGTTTTTATACTTGAAATGACATACCCCTTTTCATTTTGAACCTTCTTAGCAAATTTTTCAAAGTAAGAGAAGGTTTCAGACTTACTTGCCAAGAAATATACCCAAGTAAATCGTGAGTAGTCATCCACAATTACTAGGCAATATTTCTTACCTCCAATGCTCTGCGTTCTTGTTGGTCCGAAGAGATCCATATGCAAGAGCTGCAGTACACGGTTAGTGGAAACTTGATTTATTGGTTTAAAGGAATTTCTTACCTGTTTTCCCAATCCACATGGTGTACATAGATCAGACTTTTGGTATGATAAGTTGGGTAGACCACGAACAAGCTTCTTTGCTGAGATTTTGGCTATCTGCTTCATGTTGATATGCCCAAGCTTTTTGTGCCATAGGTTCGCTTCGTTTTGGATTGAGATTAGACATTGCGATTCATCTGGTTTCACGTCCAAGAGGTAGATATTTCCATGTCTTCGACCCATGAATGACTGAATAGAGTCTTTACTGGTTCCTGAACAAATACCCTCTTGAAAGTTGATTCTGAAACTGGCATCACACAGCTGACTGACACTGAACAGATTGTAATTGAGCCCTTCAACTAAAGAAACATTGCTTATTGTGAGGTTCCCAATCTTTACAGTTCCAAATCCTACTATTTCTCCTTTGTTGTTTCCTCCAAATGAGACTTTTCCACCATTCACTTGAGCAAGCTTTATGAAACAATTTGAATCTCCCGTCATGTGTCTCGAGCATCCACTATCCGTATACCATTTCACTTTTTCTTGATAGTGACCTGCATTCAAAAAGAGACTCAAGCTTTCTTTGGTACCCATATTTTCTTGGGTCCTTTTGAGTTAGTCTGATATACGGTTTTTGCCCAGACTTTATTGATAGGTCTCCACACCATAGGACAATCTTTCTCAAAATGATCTGCACTATTGCATTTTGAACATCTAAGAGCATTGCGACCTACAGGTTTTACAAAGTTCATTTCAAAATGATTTTTGTAAGCATTTCTTGTGGGTCTTTGTTTAATTCTTTCCTTTACTTTAGGAAAATCAATTAGAGGAATGGTTTCAGCATTCATTCCCAAACCAGATTTATTGAAATAAGGTCTTTGAACATAAAGTATTTTCTCCAGTTTTTCAGAACCTAGAGAAAATCTTTTGGAAATATTTGAAATATCTTTTTTCAAGAATGCATTTTCTTTTAAAAGATTATTTTCACTTTCTTTGAGAGAAGAAACATTCTGGTCTAAGCATTTCACTTTTTCCTCCAAAGCATTCTCATGTTGTTTTAAAGCAGAATTTTCTTTTTTGAGTTCAGAAATTCTTTTAAGAGAAGTCTTAAGACTAAAACATAATTCATCAATGTATTTTGAAACTTTAATAGGAATTTTGATGTTACTTACCTCGAATTCACTTTCTGAATCTGAATCAATCTCGGAGTTTGATTCTGAATCGGATTGTGCCATTAGACATATGTTGGCATAATCATCATCACTATCTTCGCACTCCGTATCACTCCGTGGTTTCAGCTTTGAGAGCTTTTCGATATTTTTCAGTTTTTCCTTTCTTCTTTTCGAAGAGGACAGGTTGGGTCCGATGTGTCCCTTTTTCTTGCATTCAAAGCAGACTACATCTTTGTTTGATTCATCATCTTCAGCAGACTTAGTCTGTTGCTTCTGAAAACTTTGTTTCCTTGAATTGAATCTTCTTCCTTTTCTGTTTAGCTTTCTGAATCTTCTTATCATGAGAGCAAGTTCTTCATCATCCATGTTGTCTTCGGAATCTGTTACATCAGAATCATCATTAGATTTTAATGCAATAGATTTCTTACCTTTAGGATCTTCGTCTTCATTGATTCGTTCCACTTCATAAGACTGAAGGGTCCCAACCAACTCATCGACAGATAGTGGCATGATTCTTTGGGTCTCTCTGATTGATGTCTTTATATGATTCCACTCCTTGGAGAGTCCACGCAGTAGCTTGTTCACTTTCATGGGATCAGAAATTGGTTGACCTTGATTTTCAAGACCATTCACGATTTCTGTAAAACGACTAAACATGTCAGTTATAGATTCTCCTGGTTTCATTCTGAAGGCTTCTTATTGACCGAGAAGAATGTTGATTCTAGTCTCTTTCACTCGATCGGATCCTTCATAGGTAATGTGTAATCTATCCCAAATTTCTTTGGCTATATCACAAGAAGATATTCTGTTATATTCAGTAGGTGATAAAGCACAATATAAAGAATAAATTGCTTTTGCATCAAGAGCTTGTCTCTTGATTATCTCTTCCTGACTCATTTCGCTGGACTCAACAGTGTCCTTTCCTCTTTCTAAGACAGGTGCAGCTTTAGGAATGATTCCTTTTTCTACAACGTTCCATTCAAGAGGATCCTTTGATCTTAAGAACGCCTTCATCTTGTTCTTCCAAATGTTGTAGTCCTTTCCATCAAAGTAAGGCGGTCTCGTGTTGCTTTGCCCTTCTACCAGCCCTGGAGCCAACATACTAGCCATGGATCTTTTACTCTAAAGTAAAACACTTCAAACAAAGTGAGCACACGAGCTCTGATACCAATTGAGATAGCTAGTAAAAGCACCTAGAGGGGGTGAATAGGTGCACAAACAATTTATCGAGATACGGAAGCGATTCTTGGCAAATGATAGAAAGGAAGTTTACTATGATTAATGAAAATGAAGTACGATCAAAGTAAAGAGAATAAGGAAGAGAAAATTGAACACAGGGTTTATAGTGGTTCGGCTTATTCCAAGCTTATGTCCACTCTTCCGCACTAACAGCCCACCGGCTGGATTTCACTATGAACAAAAGAGAAGTTACAGCACAGCTTTGCCTTGATTCCACAGTGTAGATGTTCTACCACACCTCCTCAAGGTTTCTCATAAATATAGACTCTCTTTTGTATACAAGTATTCGCTCAAAGGAATTGTCTAAACAACAAGGAGCTTCAGACTTTGGAATTCTTCTATCGCGCACACCTCGAACAACTAAGAACGTCTTCCTTATATACTCCTTTATGCCATCATACCCGTTGGCACTTACCAAAGGAATTCCTCCAATCTACCCGTTGGACGGAATCAATTAGGAAGATTGTTCGAGCTATTAAAGGAACGTGTTGATAGCCCATCAATCCTGTTCGCCCATACAATCAGGATCTCGGTTTCCATAAGTAGAACCTTCCAAGAATATCTAGGCAATTATCGAATCTTCAATCATCGAATCAATCTCAATCAATCAAAGGATTCAGTTACGTCTTTTCCAGCCACGAGATCTTCTCCAGTTGATAAGGTTGAATCCTTAACGAAACATCCAGTTCTGGATAACATTTCTTCAACGGATTAGAGACTGTCAATGAGGATAGACTTTGAGTCTTGAGTCTGGCTGTCCGGAGGTCTTCAGACTTTAAATATCAGAGTCTGCAAACCTTCAGACTAGACTGATGGAAACGTTTTGTCAGCTTCAAAACACTTCAAGAAGATTTCTCCAACAACATACATATATAACAAGATGGGATTCCCTTCGGGTCGGTACAACAAAAGGAAAAGATAGGACTCAACCACGTCCAGCCTAAAACCTAAAAAAGAAACCCTCGACCCTCAACATCATACGAGCACGAACCCCCATCGAAAGTGTCGGCTATCTACATCAAAAGATCCGGCTCCTACTCATCGCGCGCGGGTCTCACACCCAACCCGGTGCATCAGGCGGTGGTGGCGGCAACATCCCTTGCATCGCTCCATCCCGACGAATGTGCACAGAAATGAACTCCTGAATGACAGGGCTCCCAGCCAGGCCTATGTCGTACATCACTAGACAGCGTACTCGAATAAAAGTCAGTCCGGGAACAAAGGGACAGTCTATCTCGGTACACTCGACCTCTACATCGGATGGTAGACCTTAAAACACCCCCCGCGTGACGGCAGGAAGCGGCATACTGCTAATCTGAAATGTTATTCCCCAAAAGGGGTGAGTACAACCACTTAGCAGATAGGGAAATCCAATAACAACTCAATGCACCATGCATATCATCATACATTGCAGGCATTACTTACCTTGAAATCATGCGCATTTCAATCATGCGTCATCATATCATACATATCATCATCATCATCATGGCATATCATATATCATTATCATCATCATGCATTTCATCATGCATATCATACCATGGATGATCATCATATCACATCACATATCGTCATCATCATGCATATCATACCATGGATGATCATCATATCACATCACATATCGTCATCACCATGCATATCATCATGCATATCATACCATGGGTGATCATCATCATTTCACATCACATATCATCATCATCATCATCATCATCATGCATATCATCATGCATATACTATCATGGGTGATCATCATTATTTCACATCACATATTATCATCATCATCATCATCATGCATATCATCATGCATATACTATCATGGGTGATCATCATTATTTCACATCACATATCATCATCATCATCATCATCATCATCATGCATATCATCATGCATATAATATCATGCGTATCATGTCATGATTAAATTTTCATCTTTATCTTTAAATTTGATCACCACATCACCCATTTCTCAAATCATCAATTTCATCATCCCTTCGGGCAAAGACCTCCAATAGGGCTCCCAAAGATTCAGCCTCCCGTGCCACCGGCTTCCGGCCCCCACATTCCGGGCATCTCGCATCTCAACTAGCATCACGAGGCATTCCCTTCGGGCAGAAACCTCTGACAGGGCTTCCGGCCTTTACCCTTCTAGCCAAGCATCTCGCACCCCAATCTTGGCATCGCGAGGCATTCCCTTCGGGCAAAAACCTCTGACAGGGCTTCCGGCCCCCCACATTCCGGGCATCCTGAATCTCCCAGGGAATTCCGGCAATGCATCTCTGTACATTCCGGCCTCATCCTCCACCACAACCACTTACTCACTTATCATTATCCACATTTATCATCATCTTGATCTCATTATTACATGACATACGATTCACACATGCATCACAAATCATGGTCATACATACACCAATGTCTTATCATACATGTAACAATGCATAATTATTTAATAATTTCAATGGAATTTATGGCCAATAAAATAATCCCTTTTTTTTTTATTTAATTTTATTATCATATTTATTTATTTCCATAAATAAATATTAAATTCAATATCTATAATTTCCCAAAATCATAAATTCAAATAATCATTAAACAAACCAATAGGATGACAATTTCATGCAAAATTCATGGCCAAATTGAATTTCACACAATTTCACAATTTCCACAAAATAGCACATAATATTCGGATAATAACCAGAATGCACAGTTTCCAAATAAATTCGATTAAAATATTCACACGGCCTCCAAAAATTACGAACTTTTACAGAGTGATAGCCAAGACATTTTCGTGCCACTTTCATGAAGAACTCCAAGTCAGATTCCTTGTAGATTATTTTATTCAACCTCACGAAGCTTCTGGAACCATTACCGCATCGTCCAGTATACACATCTCCGAAATATTAAGATTTCACCCATCTATTCTCTTTAGTTTCCTCTGAAATTTGGATATGTTATGAATCAAGGTGTCCTTTACAAGTTTCATGAAGAGATCTAGGTCAAATAACCAAAGTATGGTCACCATTTAAGTCCATGAAGTCTCGGGTGTCTCGGAACACATCACCAGAATCATCGTCTCCAAGATCTAGCCGATTTACTAGGCTATACTGGTTCATTTATCTTGAAATTTTAGTATGTTGTATTTTAAGGTGTTCCCTACAACTTTCATGAAGACATCAAAGTCAAATCTTCAACAAAAATCAACATGCAATCAAGAATCCAGCAAGAAGTCAGTGAAAACTTCACAGATCTGGGGTCTCCGTAGAATAGAACTTTAACCCCTAATGTCTCCATAATTTTCCACGAAATTTTGTTATGTTATAGTACAAGATGTCAGCTACAACTTCCATGAAGACATCGAAGCCAAAATCGGACTCCAAACACACATGCAAGCTCAAACAAGTTACTAACTCACACGGTCCGAACACAAACAGCCATATCTTCCAACATGCATCATCCATTCTTCGGTTTTTCTCACTTAAACACTCAAAGATTCAACATGCAAACCACATATCAACAAGCAAGAGAAGCTAGAGGACTTCCACTTGCCTCTAGGATGAACAAACGACGGCGTACGGCGGACGGACATGGCGAACGGACGGCGGACGGACGACGGTTTCCCTCCTCCTCTCTCTCGGCCGCTCCTCCTCTCTCTCGCACACCTCTCTCTCTCGCACGGTGTCTCTCTCTCCCTTGGGAGAATGGCTAACCGGCCATTCTCTCTCCTCTCTCCTTCTTATACCCCCCTAGAGCTCATCATTTGTAATGATTGTTTTGCCTCAACCATGGCCAATGCATGGCCTTCCCCTTTGCCACTTGTCACATTGGATTTTGAATTGAGCTTGGGCCATCCAGCCACTTCTTGGGCCTCTAATGGGCCGGTCGAATTCCCCTCTTGGGCCGACTAGCTTGGCCCATCAAGCTTAGGCCAATGGGTCTAAGGCCCATTCGAAAATTAACCCCCTTTTTTCCTTTTTTTTTTTTGAATTCCTTTCTATAATTATTTTTAAATTTCAATTTTCATCTTGGCCAAAGTCTTAGGGCATCTTGTCTATTGAAATTTAATTTATAAAGTACATGGCCAAGCATAAATTATTAATCTATCAAATTTAAATTTTCACAATCATAAGCACAAATCATCTAATTAAAAGACTAATGGCTAAAACATAAGCCATGGAAATTCTATCACCTAATTAAAGACTTTAACACACCTTATGGCTTGGCTTTGAATTCTTGGGATGCCACACGCAATCACTCAATTTTTTTGTTTTCACTTTTTTAATAAGGATCCTGCAATGTTATGAATCTAACATGCAATGATATGGCATGGCAATATGACCTAAACTATATGAATGAGCAAAATAACTTCCAAAGAAATGCAATAAATATGCAATCTAAATTCATCAAATGACCTAACTCCAATGACGAGGAAGTTCTAATTAAACGAACCTAGCAATCACTAAATGACGTACATTTTATGAACTTAATTCTATATGACGTACACATGATTTTTTATTTTCCTAAAAATGCAATCTAGAGAATGAAATGAATTTATTCTAAGACAATTTTTTTTTTCATGAAATTCGAAATGAAGAAAAATGCAAAAATTACCTATCTAGAATCTTACCTAGACTCTTACCTATCTAGATTAAGATTCTATCTAGCTTATATTAAGGATCAGGTCACACTAAATCCTAATTTAAGCTACGATATTATTTTAACCTAGCAACTCTAACCTAAGATGCAATCTATCTAGAAAATCAATCTAAACTTAAAATGAAACATGCGATTTTATCCTAATATGCCATGACGTACAAAAAATACCCTAATTCTGCTTGACATATGCATGATGATTTTTTTTTAATTCGAAATTAAAATTGCTAAATAATTAAATGTACAATTTAGATTAAAAAAACAACATCCTAAATGAATGCATTTTTTTTTTTTTGGGATTTTTTTATTCAAAAAATTGCAAGATAACCCTAAGACGAGAAATATTCTAAAACAAAGCTAATCGTAATTCATATATTTTTGGATTTTTTCCTTTTACGAAAATGAAATTGACTCAACTAACACGTCGGCAAATCTGACAAGATAGGATTGATATCCATAAATTGGCGAACCATATCTCGCGCATGAGATCGGGTTGACCAATTGTAATCTAAATTGTGAATCGAATCTCAGGCGTGAGATCGGATTGACGATTTTGCAAGGATTGTGAGTCGGATTTCGGGAGTGAAAATCGGATTGACAATCCCCAATTTGAGAGGCTATTTCATGTTGAAATCTCAATCATGCATTTAAGGAACAATGCTACTAAAAAAACAAAACAAATGATAAAAAAAAAAAAAAACACTACCTAATTTAATTTTTTTTTCTTCTTTTTTTTCATGCACGGCTTGGCAGCTCAATCAATTGAGAGGGGCAACGCCAGTCAGAGCTCCGGCAGGGGGAAGCTGTTGGCGAGAGACTCCGGTGAGCGCACAACAAGAGTCATGTGCAATTTGTTGGTGCGAGACCGACTCAGGCGAGTAGGGGGCACTAGGCAGTAAGGACCGGTGGAGCGGGGGCGCTCGGGCGAAGGACACAGGGCTGGCGGGCGCAGCAGATTAGTGACAGCAGAGGCGAAGCATGGCGTCGGTTAGGGATAGAGGCGTGGTTGCGGGTCAATCGGAGCGGGAGCAGTGGCGAGCAGATCTGTACGTCAATGGTGGCGAGAGCAAGGGGTCCGGATCTAGCGGAAGGCAGAGGCATACGAATGTAGGCGGGAGCAGCGACGGCGAACGGGTTGTAGGTCAGGCGGAGCAGGAGTAGTGTCGGAGGTTGCAGTAGTAGGGGTGCTCGGGCGCTAGGCTGGCATAGGTAGGTCGCAACGAAGGCAGGGGCGGTGTTGTTGCTCGGAGACACGGTGCTATAAGGGCGTCGGGTTGGAAGAGGTAAAGGTCTGGCTTGGGTCTGGCTCTGGCGGAGGCATAGCAACGGCAGAGGGGATTTGGGATCTGTTGCAGGGTGGCGACAAGGAGGCGTCGGGCAGAGGGATAGCCGCGACGCAGCTGCGGTTAGGAGCAGAGGTGGAGTAGGGGCGACGCGAGGAAACTCAGACCACTGTAAGGCGCGGCGGTGCTGTTCGAAGGCCGGCGGTGTAGAGGGGTTAGTCACGCAGCAGAAGAGCCCATGGAGAAGATGAATAGTGCAAGTATCTTTTGCTTTTTGCTTTTTTCTTCTTTTGTTGCACGTCAACTCCTTTCTGTCCCTTGTACTTTCTTCAGCAAAAAGGAAAAAACCTTTTGCTAGTTTTCTTCTCCAATGAAGGAAAATTCTCTCTTTGGTGTTTTAATTTCTTGCCCTCAAAATCGAGAAAAGGCTCCCTTGTGCGGCCGTATATTCAATGTGTGGCTTCTCTAAACCCTACGCGTTTAACCTATTTATAGGCCACGAGTTAGGGTTTTAATTTTCTAAATTCATATCCACAAAGATTTCTTTTCCAAATGCAATATTTGCTTTTCTGAACGCAATATTTTTTGTTATATCTGCCCTATCCAAAAAATTTCATCATATCCTAGAAAGATTTCAAATTTCTATTTTTCATGAGATAATCTTCGATCATAAAAAGAAACGGGCTTTGGCCAATTTGCTCTTTTCATGGGCTTAGTCCGGCCCGCCAAGTTAAAGCTCGAAATCACTAATTCCAACTCATTTGCCACCGGTCCAATGCATAAAATGTAAATTAAAAACAAATGCACCTAAATTTATATGCTATGTAATTAATATTTTTTTTAGGGATAAAATTAACCCCTAATTTTCTATGCAATAAATAAATGATCGAATCGCCAAATTTTAGGTGTTAACACTTGTCAGATCCAATGGTAGCAAAGGTTGCTTCAGCTCAGAATGAAGACCATTTCTGAATCTTCGGGCTTTCTCTTTTGGATCCTTAGCTAACCTTGGAGCATACTGTGAAAGCTCCGTAAATTTGACCCCATACTGGTCAACGGACATCGATCATTGACAAAGGCACTGGAACTCCTCCATCTTTTGTTCTCGGGCCATACCTGAAAAATACCGATCGTTGAAAGCTCTGAGGAAGGGGTCCCACACCGAGATTACACCTCCAGGGAATATTGTGTCCTTGGTGGCTCTCCACCAGATGTTGGCATTGCCCTGCAACTGATAAATGGCTAGGGTTACCTTCTTAGCCTCCGTGCACATCAGAAGTGCAAAGGTTTTCTCCAGATCTCGTATCCATAGTGAAGTGGCCTCGGGGTCTCCATTACCAGTGAATCTCGGCAGACTCAACTTTAGAAATTGCTCCACTAGCTTGTGGATCAGCTTTTCTCTTTGGGCTACAACGTTCTCAGGTTGAACCTTGGCAGGTGCAATAACAGGTGTGGCGGCAGGTGCAGCAGCAGCGGCGACTTGATTTAGTGCCTGCTGTGCCATTACGTCTCTCATGGCCTCTAGTGCCTGCATAATCCCTTCAATTCTGGGATCACTAGGGGCTGCTACCTTGGCACCCACTATAGGTGGTGCCACTCCACTCGCGCTAGCCTAAGCTGGCGCTCGACCTCGGCCTCCTCGGGTACCGACCTTACTCTTGATTGCTCATGGCTCAGCTTTATTTATTGAAACCTGCTTCTAATTCCACACTGAATTAGAAACGGAGCGATCTAAAACACAAGCAAGTCTAACACTCAGCTACCACAAACATGCACTAGTATGAATTTAAAGACATTTCCTACAACTATCCTACGAATCATCACTCCTTACCACTCCCATCTTAACCATTGCTTTGATACCACCAAAACGGGGATGTCATGCCCCGATCCTCGAGCACGCGCCCATCCTTCACCTGGTCGATTAAATAGCAATGTCCCAGGACGCATCGCCGACCCTTTCATTTTAATATACATGCGAAAGCAATTAAACAATCCCAGACAATAAAATAATAGGATAGAAAAGTAGACCATATTTTTTGATCTTGAAAAACCAGAACCACACTTTTATACAAAGCAGATCTCATAGTATATATTACAATACTATCAACAAAAATCAGATTTATCACACATAGGTTCACTATTTAGGGTTTGCAAAATAGGGTGGGGGTCTCAGTCTTCATTCGGGTGATAATCCGGATCCTCCTCGGGTTCCTCCTCCAGTTCCTCTTCCGGTTCCTCTTCTAGTTCGACGATCTCTCCTTCCTCTTCGCTCTAGTTAACGCCGTCGGTTGAGTACACTAGAGAATCAGAATCGTCCTCGAGCTTAGGATCCTTTACATCCACCACCGATCTATCTTTAGGATCTATCATCCCCTTCCCGAACGCTGCCTCCAAAACGTACAGAGGTATATCACTCTTTGGTATAGGACCTTTCCTTCTCCCATCATGGTAGTGGCGATACCATGACCGGTACTCATGGGGCACCTTATCATCTCTACCCATATCAACCCAAACAGTGGATTTCACCAAAACATACTCTAATCCTTTTGGGTGGGGGTGCATCAGAAAGTGATAACCTATCTCAGTGATCTCCTCAAGTATACTAAAATGCGCAGGAGGAGGGGGAGGTGTTGCCATCTATGGACCTGAAATGTTATCCCACAACAGGGTGAGACGACGTCTCAACGAGTTCTACCTCCCTAAGACTAGATTAGGAAGCCAATACGTCATAAGGGCTGCCTATGCACAACACGGGTCAGAGGACTTACCTTGGCCTCAGATTCCACCTGCAATTCAACACAGTTCGAATAGGCACCCAATCAATCACCACAGATCGAAATATCGATCAATCGACTTAATCGATTATATGTTAATCAGACCATTTCCTGGTTATTCCATTCAATACTATCTATGAATCCAATCAACATCCAGGATTCCTCAATCAACGTGAAATATAAATAGTACTATCCTATCTCCAAATGACATATAGAGCCATCGAGCGGGTATGCAGAATGTTCTATCTCTGAGATGACATATAAAGTCATCGAGCCGTTATAACGTATCTGTGCATAACGTTCTATCTCCAAGATGACATCTAGAGTCATCAAGCCATTATAACATACCATTGGGTCATACCGTCCTATCTCCAAGATGACATATCGAGTCATTGAGCCGGTATACAAGCAATTCCTTGTCAAGATGACATGAAAGTCATCGAGCTGTTAAATCATACCGTCCTATCTCCAATATGACATATAGAGTCATTGAGCTGGTATACACACAGTTCTTTCTCAAGATGACAAGAGAGTCATTGAGCTATAATAGTATAACGTCAATTCTCCAGATGACATACGAATCATTGAGTCATTATAGTGTTTTTGTTCTGAAGACACAATCAATTTTATCATTTTTATCATACTTGATAAAGGTACACGTGTGTGGGTATACTGTCGGCCTTAGCTAAAATACAAGGTTTTCACTTTTGAACCTCCCACTATTTTCAGTAGTTCAAAAATAGATTTTTGGCAGTGTAGACTGATGCCCGGTAATTATTCAATTAATCACCAAAATTTATTAATTTAGGAAATAAATCCTAAAATCACAATTAAATCAATTCAACACAAATTAATGCTCAAATAAATGAACAGATAGCACCATTCCGATCAGCATAAAATTTCGATCACCAGCTATTCGGTCTAATTTTCAAAAAAAATAATTAGTCAAATAATTTCGGAAATTAATTATTAAATAGCAATAAATCTAACTTAGGCCCGTAATGCCTAATTAGACACTGAAACGGACCTGGAAAATTTTCTGAGGTTCGTTCAATAAATACTAGAACCTATTTACTTGCTAATTGTCACAACTAACCATCTAACATGCATCGGTTAAGCATTAAATTAATTACTTTTATCTAATCTATCCACCTAATTACACTTAATCAAATCTAATCAACCCCTAAGCATAATTAACCTACTAAGTGAGGTTTAGTGAGTTAAACTCACTTGTTCGACCAACGGTTTGGTGCAAAATGTCGGGAATGCAACTGGGACCGACTTTCTCCAAAGTAGGCCAAACTTTCGAGGCCCGAAACCACCTCAAAATGGGCCACAAAGCTGCTGGAAACCCATTGCACTTTGCCTCTATTTTGAGCTACGAAAGAGAGGAGACAAGGTTGCTTGAGGTGAGACACGGTTGGTGATGGATCGGCGGAGACTTCGGCGGCTTGGAGGGGCGGTTTCGGGCTTCGGTGGCCCCATATGGTGGCTAGACACCCCTTGGATGGCAGAACCACTTGCTAGGATGGCGGACAGAACGCGGTGGAGGAGGAGACACGCGCGGCTAGGCACGATGGCACGTGGGGCGGCGAGACGGCGTTCCGGCGACAGTGGCGGCATGCGATGGCTCCAGGCGACGTGGGGCTTGTTCTGGTGGTCTCTTAGCCTGCTGGTTTTCAAAAATCCACAATGAAGGGTGAGGAAGGGTTGGTCGGCAACTAGGGGGATGAAGAGAGGGGGAAATGGGGGACAAGGAGGCCACAAGCCATTTTTTTTCCATTCAAATGTTCCCTTGTCCAACCTACACCACCCACACCTTCCTTGGCTACAAATTAGCCACCCATGCACACTCCACAACTTTTGAAATGGTCCAATTTAGCTAGACAAGGGGGGAGTTACAAATTTCCATAATTTTGGCTTTAATTGGACCTTGATTCCTTATTGAATCAACACAATTTGGCCCTAAAAAATCCAATTATTATCTCAATAATCAAATTTGTATTTTTCCTCTCTAATTGATCCCACTTGCTTCCCAATTGCACAATCAAAAATGGTTCATGCCTTTTTCTGGACAAACACGGCCATAGGACGACTTTTTCCCAAAAAGTTTCGGGTTGCAGAAAAATTTTCTGAGACTAAGTCAACGCTCCTAGAATTTATTGTGACATGAAAAAATCTTCAATTTCTGAAATCAGACTCAAATTCATGGTTAATTTCCATGACCTAGGCTACGGGGTAACTTTCAGAAATTTTTATGTGCAAATGACCCGTGGTCGATTTTTTTCGAGCCACAATGAATCCACATGACACATTGGCGACTCTTGGTTGTCGTGAAAATCTCGAGGATTCAAACATGGACACAAGGTACCAAAGGATAGAAAAATCAGTCTAGTGCCGGCAGACGAGAATTTTCCAATTTAGCGGTGTCTCCCACGATTAGCTACACATCTCTATCGAACCAACCTATCTCTGATCTAAAATCGATTTTTAATTGTGCCATAATGGCTTTTAAAGATGGACACGGTCGAGAAGCCGATTCCTAGTCGAATTCTCAAGTCTATTGCCTTAAAGTTCCTTAATGATTTCCCCAGATAGTCTAGTTATCTCAAGAGTGATTAGTTTTGAGAACAGCCCTATAGGTGCATCAATGAAATGGCTGATTTATTCAATAGAAAATATGATTGAAAATCCGGGATGTCACATAGAATGTCAACATCAGGATATTGTACATATGTGTGGGGCAACTTGGCTAGTTAGCGAAGCAAGAAGCAGAATGTGGTGGCATGAAGCAGTGCATAAACATAATATTGAGCAATGCCTCATGGGATATGGGAGTTGTTGTGACTAACATGAATATTAGGAGAACTCCAAGTATTAGTGAAAATGCCTATGAAGTTATACTGTGACAATAAGGCTGCCATCAACATTGCACATAATCTAGTGTAACATGATAGAACTTAGCATCTTGAGGTCAACCGACACTTTATCAAGGAGAAGATTGATGCGGGAGCTATTTGTATGCCTTTTGTGCAAACATCACAACAAATAGCCGATTTTCTTAGAAAGGGATTGTTTACACCTAACTTCAAGTCTCTCATTAGAAAGAAGATAATTTTGAGATATGAAATTATTTTGTTTCAATTTACTTTATTTTCTTTTATTTTTGAATCTTTAGGATTAGGAAGTAAATTGCTAGAATTATGAAGCAGGAAATCTTTTTCTATTTCTTGCTATTTTCTTGTTGTCTTAGGCTCTATTTATAAGTTATGTTCTTTGTAATAAAATATGTAATTAAAAAAAAAAAAGAAACAATTTTTCTTCTTCAAAATCCGCACCAACCATATAGCCAACTATTTGTCTGGAATTCTAACTTCCCCGTTCACCAATCTGGTGACTGAACTTGTCTCAAGCTTTGGATTACTAAGTCTTGTGAATATGGTACAACAAGGCTAGGCCAATTTTGGATCATCGCCAATTCTTGTCCTTGCTCAATCTGATATTGTTGGTGGTTTAGGTCAAAGGCAGCCAGTCCAAGTACTGCAAAGGGCTGAGGGTGCAAATGATTAGAATCAAAGTACGTTAGGAGAGCGAGTGGGTCTGAGTAGATCAACGAATTTCCTTGGAGTCACCCAGGAAAATCCGAATGGGAACAATCTAGGAAGTATTCCCCTTGAAGCTCATTCAAAATAGTTGTCAAACAGTCTAACATTTTCCTAAGAGGCTTTTGGCCTTCGAAAGCCTACTGGGATGTTGAACCAAGCGCACCCGATATATGACCACTAACATAGGGAAGATACTCAGTACCTTATCGTAGGTATCAACCGTGAAACCAATGATCGGGTGGTTATTGTGAGGGTTTGAGGGCCGAAGGGAGATACTTTAGAGAGGGTAACTTCCAAGTCCAGGACCCGTAAGGCCTAAGGTCCAAAAGAAAAAGCGGATGAGTAGGGCCTCGTTTACGCAACTCTAGGAAGAGGGTGATCCCGAAATGAAGATGTTGGGGAAGGAAATTTGACTATTATGTCAGATATGCAAGGATGCCTAAGCTAACATAGGAGATTTTCGAGATAATCCCTTATGCTTGGGGTTTAGAGTTTGAGTATTAGGATGAGTTCTCGCTGTTATTAGCTCATCGCTAGGTACATACACTAACAATGAAAGTCCCCCCCAACCCTCCAAAAGAACAGTGGTTTGTAGAAAAAAGAGATATTAGTCATTCAATAGCCTGCTCCAAAGTTCTAGATGACATAGTAGGTATAGAATTGAGAGGACAAGAACGCAAAGATAGAAAAGGATGCAAGAGTTGTAGAGGCACATCGATGGATCAAGCCAAGTATTGACACTGCATGAGACCAAAAAGCATAGTATGTGTAGGAAAAAGGTTGGTGGAAGATGACTTACCTCTTTATGATGCGTAATGAACTATTTACCTCGGAATGATTGTTGAATTGCAGATGAATGACGAGCAAAATTACTTCACGTTGGTCTGAATGCAGTCATGTGGCATTCAATTTCCACAGGGTAAATGCCAATTGTTTTCGTAAAGAAGAAATTGAACGCCTTATTTTTCTTTGATGGAAAGGGGACAAGAAAAGTAAAACACTTTCTTTCTAAGCGTACGTTCTACCAACCGTCCCAACAAATATCTTCAGAAGATTTTTATACGATTTCCTCATACCATTTCAAAAGGTGTCTTTTCATCATAACTTATCAAGATGAAACGATGCATTCTAATCGCACCCCATCACGGACGTATTAATAAAATACTACATCTCCCACTTGGACATGATGGGCTTGATAGTACTCTATCAAGAATATAAGGCATTCAACATTCATCAATTTTAGAAACAATATATTGGCAAGAAAGTCGTGTGACTAATGAGTACACCTGCACTTAGGAGCTCAAATTATGCATTTGTTAGGGAAGACATAATTGCTATAATGTGGCATCCCAAAAATTCAAGACAAGCTCTAAGGTGTATTAAAGCCCATATTTAGGTAATGAAATTACCTATGGTTTATGCTTTAGCCATTAGTCTCCTCTTAAGACTAAGTGATATGTGCTTGTGTTCATGAGTTTTAAATTAGTAATATAGGATAAATTAATAAGAATGATTTATTCTTGGCCATGTGAAATTTAAAATTTGAAATCTATAAAAGAAATAATTAAAAATGAATAATTGAAAGTGAAATCGTGGGTTTAATTAGGTTGGGCCTTAGGCCCAATGGCTTGAGCTCTTGGTGGGCCGAATGGCCGGCCCATTGAAGCCCAAGGGAGAGTGACCGTCGACCATGAGAGGGGGAGAAGAGTGGCCGGCCCAATCCAAGCCCAATCCAAGCCCAAACCCATCGTGCATGTGGCATGCCAAGTGGCAAAAAGAGGCTTGCATGCATTGGCCATTTAGAGAGGCAAGTAATCATTGCCAATGATGGAGTTTTGGGGGAATAAAAGGGAGAGGAAGAGAAAGGGTGGCCGGTTGAGAGCCACCGTCCAAGTGAGAAAGAGAGAGAGAGAGAGTGAGTTGCGAGAGAGAGTGAGGCCGAGGAGGAGGAGAAGCTCGCCCGTCACCGCCCGCACGCCGTCCGTCCGTCGCCGGTGTGCCGTTCGTGTGCCGCTGTCCGCTTGGTCCTAGAGGCAAGTTGGGATTGATTTCCACTCTTGCATGTGTGTCTTGCATCTGTTTTCGTGTGAACCGCCCAACCCAGAATCTTGTGGAGGCTTGCATGCATGTTTCGAGTTGGATTTTGACTTTGATTCCTTCATGAAAGTTTTAGACAACATCTTAAACTATAACATACTAAACTTTGGGACAAAATGGTGGATATTTAAGGGGTCAGATCCTCATCCTACGAAGACACTAGATCTGGAACTGTTTTGCTGACCTTTTGGTAGATTTGTGGTTGCATGTCGATTTTTACCAAGAATCTCTCTTCGAATTCTTCATGAAACTTGTAGAGAACATCCTAAAGAATAAAATACTCATATTTGAAGTAAAATGAGCAAGTGTAGCCTAGTGAATCGACTTACTCTTGAAGACGGTAAATCTGGAGACACGGTGCTGGACACCTGAGATTTCATGGACCCATATGGTGACTATTATTTGGAAATTTGACTTAGATACCTGAATGAAAGTTGTATGGGACCTCTTGAAGTAAAACGTATCCAAATTTCAGAGGAAACGAAGAAGAATAAGTGGGTGAAAACTCGATTTTTCGGAGATACCTACACTGGACGTTTCGGTGCGAGAACTAGAAGCTTCGGATGACTATAGAAAATTATATAAAACCAATCGGGCCTAGAAGTATTCATTAAAAATATACTTTATTGTCTTAACTATAACCTGGTAAAATTTCATAATTTTTGGAGGTCGTTCGGGTATTTTAATCGAATTATTTCAAAAACTGCACATTCTGTTTCTATCCGAAATTGCATGCTGTATTTGTGTGAATTATATCTTTTGTGTGGAACTCTATTGGGCATGTGTTTTTCATGAAATTTTTATCTTATTGTCTTGTCTATCACATGCCTTGATTTCATGACTTTTGAGAAGCATATGGATATTTAATTTAAATATTTTCTAAAAATGGTACATGCTGGAATTTTGTAAACTTTGAAAAGGCATGAAATATGGACCATTTTAAATTGCATGGACTCCATGAATTGTATTGTTATGGATGATGGTGTCTTGCTGCATGTATGATAATGATTTGAGATGCATGTATGAATTCAATGATGAATATGATCTTGATTGCCATCACATCACATGCCATGTTAAAATTGAACTATAATTGAAGATGAGAATTGAGACAAATGAGAAGGCCGTCGGAGGTGTGAGCCGACAATGCCCTGGGAGTGTCGGGATGCCTGGCTAGAAGGGTACGGTCGGTTGCCCGGTGGCCATGAATGGCCGGATACCGGAGGGCCTCGGGAGTACCGAGAGGTGTCGAGATGCTCGGAGAGTGGGGGAGCCGGAAGCTCCGCAAGTATTGTGCCGAGGGATACCTCGCGATGCTAGTTTGGGTGCGAGATGCCTAACTAGAAGGGTATGGCCGGTTGCCCGGTGGCCTTAAATGGCTGAATGCCGGAGGGTCCTTGTGATGCCAGTTGGGGTACAAGATGCCCGGAGAGTGGGGGAGTCGGATGGTCTGATTGTATCTTGGATACACGTGGGATGCAAACATTGGTCCCGGGAAAGAGAAAAGTGGCAGTCCAAAATGAAATTGAAATTGAATTATGCATGATGATATATGCATGACATGATGATGATGTTATATGCATGGATGCGTGACATGATGATGGTACATGTGATATGATGATGATGTTACATGCATGGATGCATGGTAATGATGATGGTACATGTGATATGATGATGATGATGTTACATGCATGGATGCATGACATGATGATGGTACATGTGATATGATGATGATGTTACATGCATGGATGCATGGTAATGATGATGGTACATGTGATATGATGATGATGTTATATGCATGGATGCATGGTAAAGATGATGCCATATGTGACATGATGATGGTAAGTGTATGATATGATGGTGATGACTATATGATGATGATGGTACATGAGGTATGATGACATGTGCATGATACCAAGGTAAGTTGTGCATGGATGCTTGTATGACATGTGATGCTATGATTGTGATGATTGTGTGGCATGATGTATTGAGTGGTTTATCAGTCCTTTACCTGCTGAGTGGTTGTACTCACCCCTTCGAGGACCAACATTTCAGATTAGCAGGATGCCGCTCTCTGCTGTCATGCGGGGTGTATTTTACGGCCTTCCTTCAGATGTAGAGGTCGAGTGTGTGGAGGTCAACTGTCCCACCATTCCTAGACTGACATTTATTCGAGTGTGCGCCTTAGTGATGTACGACGTGGGCTTGGATGGGGGCCCTGTCATTCAGGAGTTTATATCCGTCCATGCTCGTCGAGATGGAGTGATGCGTGGGATGTTGCCGCCGCCACCGCCTGATGCACCGGGATGGGTGTGAGGGCCCGAGCGTGAGAAGTAGGAGCTGAAACTTTTTGGGATGATTAGCTGACGCTAGTTGATGGGGGATCTTGCACGATAGACGTAATGGATTGAGCGTTTCTTTTTGGGTTTATGGCCGAGTGTGGCTTCATGTCCTGGCCTTTCTTTTGATGTACCGACCCAAGGAAACCCATCATGGAAAATATGTAAATAAAGTGTCATGGCTTTGTCTTTTATTATGATGTTTAGTGGTGTGCAATTGTATCATGGTTGGTGGAGGGAGAGACGGTGATGTTATATTTTGCTTTCGCTAAATGAGTCGCGCTGGGACCGTTTTCAAAAAAAAAAAAAGTGTCTATGATTTATGACGCTTCTTCTAAGAGATGTAACTAGTGTTCCATTAGGTGTAGCATTATGTGCCTGTGGTGACCTAAGGTAGTTCGGGGTGCCACATATAACCCCAAAAAGAAATAAAAAATCGATGTCTCATAGTGCCTCAGACATATTTTGTTACATCAATTCAAGTATACCTATCCCTTAAAAGCTATATCTGACTATTTCCATAATAATATATATTTACAATTATATCCAAAATTATAGAAGGTGATATAATTGGTCGACTAGTAGATATATGTGATAAATGTAAAACAACAATAATCTTTCTTAGCACTCATGTTTCTCTCCATTTCAGAACAACTACTTTTCTAAAAATGTCCCATAAAGCCATATCTATTCATGATCACCGGTAACATGCTAAAGTAGCAACATTGATATTTCATTCCGAGAATATAATTAGAAGTAACATATGGCACACAAAATGAGGTAAATTATAAATTATCCTAAGGGTTCACATGATGAGTAAATAGGGATAATTTCACTCACCTACCATTGTCGATCATATAATACACATGTAGTATGAATTATATGCTGTAATGGACTTTTCTTTCTATAAGAGTGTATGTCATTTATTAAATATATCTACTATATGGATCTTTGCTTAAACATAGTCACGTGCTTCTCACGTACTCAAGTTTAGCTCGAGTGTTATATCCGGTCGCTTTCTATAGCACCCAATTAAGTACTCACAATTGGCATCTTTCAGGCATACGTGATTGTGGGACTATCATGTTTGGTCTTATTATAAACAAATCACAGACCTCATCTTGACTCCAATCAAGACATATATTATATTATGTACAAAACTTACTATTTAGCATTTATTTGTACATAACGTTTCATTTCAACATGCTAACTATAGCATTTGAGATGATTGCTCGTGTGAGTGAACCAATCATTACTGGTTGACATAGTTTCCAATAATATGTGTGTTTGTGCTAGTCTCATAATAGATTTGTACTTATTGATAAAACATTAAGTCACTAATAAATAAAGAAGTACAATACATATGTCCACATATACATAAACCAATGATTATTTACAATAACACATCACATTTTACATAATCCTAGTGACATCTTGTGGGTTAAGAATATGTCTTTAGGAACAACCTTCGTAAATGGATCAACAACCATTTTATTCGTTGAAATATATTGTAGGATTACTTCCTTCTGCACTATTATATCTTTGATGAAGTTGTTCTTTATGTCAATGTGCTTCGTCCTTCCATGATACTTTGGATCATTTACATAGGCAATGGCTACTTGATTATCGTAAAAAAATTATCACCAGTCTTAGAACCTCAGTGGCAATGTCTAAATTTTCCAAGAAACGTTTTAGCCAAACTGCTTATTGCACTGTAGCAGAGCATGCAATAAATTCTGCCTCCATTGTAGATAAGGCTGTGCATGTTTGTTTCATGCTATTTCAAGAAATTGCACCTCCATTGAGCAAGAACGCATATCTAGAAGTCGATTTACGCTCATCTAGGTCTCCACCCCAATCAACATCTGAATAGCTTAATAGGCGTAAATCATTCTCCTGGTAACAAAGTCAATAGTCCATAATGCCTTTTAAGTATCTTAGGATTCTCTTCACCACTTTCTATTGGAGAAAACTCATTTACTATTTTGAAGCTGACAAAACTTTTCCAAAGTCTAGTATGAAGACTTCCAAACTGAAGTGTCAAAGTCTGAAGACCGCCAGACTTTAGGTTCAAAGTCTGCTCACACTGACAGTTTTCAGACTGAAGAATGAAGACTTATCCAGATGCGAGATTATCTTTATTTCTTCAATGATTCGATTCATATGACTTATGGATGACTTTATGGCTGGATATAACACTTACATGATTGATTTTCCTTAATGGAATCAATTTCGTTAATCAAATCTTTTGGAAGGCAAGCATACTTGGAAAGTTCTACTTATAGAACTAAGATCCTGATTGTATGGGTGAATAGGATTGATGGACTTTCATCACAATCAATCAACCAACTTGAGATCCCATTGATTGATTCTGTTCAACGGATAGATTGGAAGAATTTTTTTGGAAAGTGCCAACGGTCGTGAAGGCATGAAGGAGTATTTAAGGTGGACTCTTAAGTTGTTAGAGGGTATGCGTGAAAGAGAAATTTCAAAGTCTAAAGCTTCCTAGTTTCTTGCTATTTCATTTACTGAGCTCAAAGTTGTATACGAAAGAGAAATTTATAGTGAAATCTTGTGAGACACAAGCAGAGTTTCTTCACAGTGAAGTTGAGATCATCAAGTTGTAAAATCTCTTTTAATTCTTAGTGGAATCCAGCCAGTGAGTTGTCAACGTGGGAGAGTGGACTTAGGCTTAATCTAAGCCGAACCACTATAAAACTTGTGTTCTTATTCTCTTCCATGAACTCTCTTTATTTTGATTATAGTTTTATCTATTTGCTAAATTCTAAACTTATTCGTAGCTTGTCATTCTCTAAAAAGTAAATCACTTGCAAAATTATTTTTACACCTATTCACCCCCTCTAGGTGTTGTTACTAGCCCTTTCAATTGGTATCAAAGCTCGTGTGCTTATTTTATTGAAATGTTTTACTTCTAAAGCTAAAGATCTATGGCTAGAATTTTGGCTCCAGAATTGGTTGAAGGCCAAAGCAACACTAGACCTCCTTACTTTGATGGGAATGAATACAATGTTTGGAAAAATAAGATGAAGGCATTCCTAAAATCGAAAGATCCCCTAGAATGGGATGTTGTAGAAAAATGGATCAATCCTAAAGCTACATCAACTTCAGGAAGAGGAAATGAAGCTGTAGATGCTGGCGAATTGACACAAGCAGAAATATCCAAGAGACAAGCTCTTGATGCTAAAGTCATCTGCTCTTTATACTATGCTTTATTTCCCATTTAGTATAACCGAATTTTTTCTTGTGAAATAACTAAAGAAGTTTGGGACATGTTGCATATTACCTACGAAGGAACTAATCGAGTAAATTAAACAAAAATTAATATACTACTTGAACAGCATGAAACCTTCAAGATGAAGCCTAGAGAACCTATTACTAATATGTTTAGTCGCCTCACAGAGATTGTAAATGGCTTGGCATACCAAGGACAGCCAATCTCAGGACCAATGAAGGTCAATAAACTACTGCATGGACTCTCCAAAGACTGGAATCACGTGAAGACGTCAATTAGAGAAACCTAGAGGATCATGCCTCTTTTAGTAGATGAACTAGTAGGCACACTTTAATCATGTGAAGTGGAGCAAATCAATGAGGAAGAAGATCCTAAAGGTAAGAAGTCAATTCCTTTAAAATCTAACGATGATTCTGATGATACAGACTCAGAAGATGACATGGATGATGAGGAGCTAGCACTTATGACTAAGAAGTTCAGAAAGTTGAATAAGAAGGGAAGAAGATTCAACTGGAAGAAGGAGAGCACTCAGAATTTCCAGAAGAAACCAACTGAGGACTATGGAACCAACAAAGACATGATATGCTTCGAATGCAAGAAAATGGACACATCGACCTAACTCGTCCTCTGTTGAAGAAAAAGAAAGGAAGAACTGAGAAATACAAAAATGCTCTTAAAAAAAAAAAAACATGGAGTGATACGGAATGCGAGGAAAGCGATGAAGAATATGCCAACATATGTCTGATGGCCAATTCAGAATCAGACTTAAATTTTAAAACATATTTTGACTCTAACTCAGACAAAGAAATTGAGGTTAGCAATTTAAAAATTCCTGCTAAAGTCTCAAAGTATATAGATGAACTCTATCTTAATCTTAAAACATCCTCTATCTTAATCTTAAAACGTCTCTTAAAAGAATTTTCGAACTAAAAGGGAGAATCCTAAACCGAGGCAATAGGAAACTTGTTGGAAAGAAAAGTTAGAAAATCTAGATAAAAATTTTGTTGATTTGAAAAAAATTCTGATTTGCTTTTGAAGGAAAATGCCTTTTGAAGAAAGATATTTCAAATATCACAACAAGATTTTCAAAAGGATTTGAAAAGTTGGAAAAAATTCTTTCGTACAAAGACCTTATTTTAACAAATCTGGTTTGGGCATGACTCCAGAAACTAATCCTTTAATTGATTTTCCCAAAGTTAAAGAAAGAGTTAAACAGAGACCTACAAGGGAATTTTACAAAAATCACTTTCAAAAGGTTTTTGTAAAATCTGTTGGCCGAAGTGCTCTCAAATGTTCAAAGTGTAACTTGACTTAGAACATTTTGAGAAAGAAAGTCCCAAGGTTTGGAGACCTATTAAGAGGGATTGGGCTTAGACTATTTTTAATACTAACCCCCTGGACTCAAGAAAATCTAGATACCAAAGAAAGCTTGAATTTCTATTTTGATCATAGGTCACTATAAAAAAGGAAGATCAAATGGTATTTGGATAGTGGATGATTGAGACACATGACTGGAGATTCGAGTTGCTTTATAAAACTTGTTCAAATGAATGGTGGAAAAGTTTCCTTTGGAGGAAACAACAAAGGAAAAATTGTTGGTTGTGGAACCGTGAAGATTGGAAGCTTGACTATCAACAATGTCTCTCTGGTGGAAAGTCTGAATTACAATCTACTCAGCATAAGTCAACTTTGCGATACAGGATTCAAGATTAACTTCCAAGAAGGCATCTCTTCGGGAATAAGTAAAGACTTTTCTCAATCTTTCACTAGACAAAGGCATGTGAATATTTATCTTCTGGATATAAAACTAGAAAGTTCTCAATGTCTTATATCAATTCAAGAAGAAGCAAATATCTGGCATCAAAAGCTTGGCCATGTTAACATGACGCAGATTGCCAAGATTTTATCTAAGAAGCTTGTTTGTGGTCTTCCCAACCTGACTTATCAAAAGTCCAAATTATGCACCCCATGTGTTTTGGGAAAACAGGTTAGAAGTTCCTTTAAATCTGTAAATCATGTTTCTACTAATCGAGTTTTGCAACTTCTACATATAGATCTTTTTGGACCAACCAGAACTCAAAGCATTGGTGGAAAGTGATACTGTTTAGTAATCGTGGATGATTACTCTCGCTTTACTTGGGTTTACTTTCTGGTAAATAAGTCTAAAGCCTTTTCTCATTTGTCAAAGTTTGCCAAGAAGGTTCAAAATGAAAAAGGATATGCTATATCGAGTATACAAACAGATCATGGAGGTGAATTTGAAAATCAAGACTTTGCCAAATTCTGTGATGAATCTGGTTTTTAGCATAATTTTTCTCTTCTCCATACACTTCAGAGCAAAATGGGGTTGTGGAAAGGAAGAATAGATCCTTGCAGGAGATGGCAAGAACCTTTTTAATTGAGAGCAATATATCCTCTTGACTTTGTGCAGAAACGATTTCTACAGCTTGCTACATCATAAACAGAGTATTTTTGAGGCCTATCTTGGAGAAAAGTCCATTTGAAATGTATAAAGGAAATGAGCCAAATGTTTCTTACTTCCATGTTTTTGGATGTAAATGTTTTGTCTTAAAGAGTGCAAATTATCGAACTGGGAAGTTTGAAGAAAAATCAGACAAAGGAATTTTCTTTGGCTATTCCACTTCTAGCAAAGCATACATGGTCTTTAACAAGAAGATTTAATCTGTAGAAGAATCTATGAATGTCAAGTTTCAAGATTCCATGTAGAATCAAGTGGATCCAACTCAACTTGAAGAACCTGAACCCGTTCAAGATTTTACAAAGTCTACTTCCCCCGAAGTGGTTCAGACTTCTGGAGATCAACTTCAAGCATAACAAGAAGACTCAGCTGAAACAGAGGAACAACAGACTCTCAGACCAACCAGCAACTGGAAGCATAAGTCAAGTCATCCCAAAGAACTCATTATTGGCAACATTGATGAAGGAATTTGCATTAGATCCAAAAGGTAAGAAGAGTCAAATGCGCTAGCACTTGTTTCTGAAATAGAACCTAAAAGTGTAGAAGAAGCTCTGTTTGATGAAAGTTGGATCGAAGTTATGCGAGAAGAGCTCAGACAGTTCAGCATCAATGATGTTTGGGAGCTAATTCATAAACCTAAAGGAAAGTCCATTATCGGGAAAATGGGTTTTCAGGAACAAGATGGATGAGAAAGGAAAAGTTACTAGAAACAAAGTAAGACTCGTAGCCAAATGATATACGCAAGAAGAAGGGATAGATTATGACAAAACATATGTACCAGTAGCGAGGTTAGAAGCAATTAGACTATTACTTGCTTTTGCTTGTTATCAAAATTTCAGGTTATTCCAGATGAATGTAAAGAGTGCCTTCCTGAATGGATTATCCAAGAAGAAGTTTATGTGGAGCAACCACCTGGATTTGAAAATCCAAGAAAGCCAGACTTAGTCTATAGACTGAAAAAGGCCTTATATGGATTGAAGCAAGCACCTCGAGCTTGGTATGAAATGTTAAGTAAATTCCTAACCCAAAATGGTTTTGCTAAGGGAAAGGTAGATACTACTCTGTTTATAAAAAGATAGGGTAAAGACTTTTTGCTTGTTCAAACTTATGTTGATGATATTATCTTTGGATCCCCTAATGAAAATCTATGCAAGAAATTCTCTAGATGTATGCAGGATGAATTCGAGATGAGAATGATGAGTGAATTAACTTTCTTTCTGGGATTGCAAGTTAGACAATCAGAAAAAGGTATCTTTATTCACCAAGAGAAGTATGCAAAAGATATCATTAAGAAATTCAAATTGGAGAATTGCAAAAAGACAGAAACACGAATGTCAAGTTCTTCGAAGCTGGACAAAGATGAATGATGAAATAAAGTAGACCAGAAGCTTTACAGGAGCATAATTTGTTCTCTTCTTTATCTTACTACATCTAGACCTAACATTTTGTTTAGTGTTTGCATCTGTACTAGATTCCAATCAGATCCCAAAGAATCTCATTTAAGTGATGTAAAACTCATTATTTAATATGTTGTGACTACTCCAAAGCTAGGTTTGTGGTATCCCAAAGAATGAGATTTTACTCTTCTTGGATATTCAGATGTAGATTTAGTAGGTTGTAAAGTCGATAGAAAGAGTATTTCATATACTTGTCAACTGCTGGGCAACATGTTGGTGTCTTGGTTCTCAAGGAAGTAGAGTACTGTAGCTTTATCTATTACAGAAGCAGAGTATGTGGCTCTTGGGAGCTACTGTTATCAAATTTTATGGATTAGACAATAGCTAAGAGATTTTGAAATTGAAGAATCATGTACTGAGATCAAATGCGACAAATCTCATGAAGAATCCAATTCTTCATTCAAGGGCAAAGCATATAGAGATTCGACATCATTTTATAAGAGATCATGTTTAAAATGGGGAGATTATGATTCAGTTCATTGACTCGAAGAACTAGCTGGCAGATATATTCACAAAGCTTCTGGAGAAAAATCTTTTTGAGTCCATTCGCTCCAAACTGAATATTTACCCCCTACCAGTTAAAGTATGAAGTTGGTCGACTCAAACTTTCCATACTTTTCTTTAGTAAAAGAAAGTCTCGAATCTAGGTATTTTATTTTTGGAATAAAAAGGTACGTTTATTCGAATCGTTGTTTATTTATTATTGGAAATTATACTTTTTGAATTTTGAATCTTTGGTAGTTTTTATTTTTGAAAAAGGCAGTTTTTATTTTCAATTATTTCGAAAAAGGTAATTCTTTTTTATGGTTTGTTTTTCTTTTATTCGTGACCGTTCATCTTCCTTATATACCCTTGTATTCCTTTTGAGCATTTTCACCAAACCCTAGCATACAAACTTTCTACTCTTTCACCTCTAATCTCTCATTTCTACTCTCTTGTTTTTACTCTCAAGCTTGTTCTACAAGTTTTCATCTTTTTCTTTCGAGCATGTTTGTGGAATCCTCCTCGATTGTGAGAATGTCTTTCTAAAGGAAGTCATCTCAGATTGCAAACATGGGACCACAGAATATGCCAGAAGGTCCTACTCATTTTGACTTGACCGAGGAAAAAAATTCTCCTCAACAACAACATTCTCAACAACGTCATTTTCCACAGCATGCCACTCAAAATCCTCTGCACCAACCAATGGAGGACGAGATCGTGGAAGATGTCGAACCTGTAAGAACGTCAAAACTCGAGTTTATTTTTAAACTTTACAATCAGTTGAAGCAGGGTGGTTCTGCAATAACGTTTATTGATGAGTTTATGCAAGAACGAGGATATCAAAATGAAACTTAGTTCTTATGAACAATGAAAAGGTTAGGCATAGCGCATGAAGGATCAATAGACAGAATGTTTGCTAACTTTCCCACTGATCACCGATTTAGTTCCTTTAATCAGCCAAGTATGAAGGATGATGATGAGAAAATGTACGCAAATTTTTAGCCTAGAACGGGCATTGCTACTAATGTGCATGGCAAGGGAACGAACCTATTTCTTTCTAAAGAGCACAAAAAGACTTATTCAAAATTGTTGAAAAAAGGGGTGATGAACCTCCGATCTGTGGATTTTGATTTCTTTGATTCCTTGAAGGTGAATTTGAGGGAGAAGCTGACTCCCCTTCAACTTGAAAGATTTTGCTCTGAGACTTCTGTTGCTTACCTTGAATTAACTACATATTTCTATTTAAACTTATCATTTCTTGACGCGAATAGATTTCGTTTTACTGTGAGGGAGAAGGACTGTGTGGCAGATCTGCACACATTGGCAGATGTTATTGGTGTGGAAAGAGGGAGTTTCCAACCAATAAATGTGTTTGTTGGTCATGCAACAATGTCTCTTGTTCGGGATTAACTTGCTGAAGGTAGCATTACCTATTCCAGAATATCTGCCTCATACATCTTGCTGCATAAGGTTGTGATCAATTGCATCTGACCAAAGTTGACCTCTAAGACGTTCTGAAGCAAAATTGATATTTGCCATCAGTAATGGGATGAAGTTCTCGCTGCCACACACAATCCTTATGCACATGTATAGGACTATTGTGAAAGATAAGGGACAACTGCCTTACTTAGCGCTTGTCACCAAATTGTTTAGACACTTTCAAATTGAGCTTCCAGCATCTCTCTGTGTTCGAACCATTGCTCCTATGGTTATAGGATTGAAGATGGTATAAAAAAATAAGACTGAAGGAATTGAACAAAGCTTTGGAGCGCTTGAAGGAAAAATCCCCCAGCAAAACAAAACAAGACTCTGCTGCAATGAAAAGAAATGCCAAGGAGCCTATGAGTGCACCTACCAAGAAGAGAAGAGCCCTTATCTTGCAGGACGAAGAGGATGAGGATGATCTCACTCTCTCTGCATTTATCTTGAAAAATCTTTAGAGTTTTGTTAGTTTTGAGTAGCAACAAGACTGAGAAGAAAAATGACAAGAAGAATCGATGCTAATCAAAGGAGGAGGATTTGGATAGCATCGATTCTTCTTGTCATTTTTCTTCTCTCGTCTTGTTGCTGCTCAAAACTAACAAAACTCTAAAGATGTTGGATAGTCATGTGTCTTATCGGGATTAACATGTTTTCTGTGGTTGCATAATCGATGCTATCCAGATCCTAATCAGCTTATTTTTATAAGATATTGTGTATTTCTTAAGAGTTGTTTTGTAGGTCAAAAGTTCTTAAATCTGCAGGAAAGTTTTGTCACCATAAAAAAATGGGGAGACTGTTGGAGAAAACTAATTTATTTTTTTGAAACTGACAAAACCTTTCCAAAGTCTAGTCTGAAGACTTCCAAATTGAAGTGTCAAAGTTTGAAGATCGCTAGACTTTAGGTTCAAAGTCTGCTCACACTGACAATTTCCTAACTGAAGAATGAAGACTTATCCAGATGCAAGATTATCTTTATTTTTTCAAGGATTCGATTCATATGGCTTATAGATGACTTTATGGCTGGATATATCACTTACATGACTGATTTTTCTTAATTCATTAGTCAAATCTTTTGGAAGGCAAGCAAACTTGGAAAGTTCTACTTATGGAAACCAAGATCCTAATTGTATGGGCGAACAGGATTGACGGGCTTTCATCACAATCAATCAACCAGCTCAAGATCCCCTTGAATTTTGTCCAATGGGTAGATTGGAAGAATTCATTTGAAATATGCCAATGGTCGTGAAGGCATGAAGAAGTATTTAAGAAGAACTCTCTAATTGTTCGAGGGTGTGCGCGAAAGAGAAATTTCAAAGTTTGAAGCTTCCTAGTTCCTTGCTATTTCATTTACTAAGCTCAAAGTTGTATACAAAAAATAGAAACTTATAGTGAGATCTTGTGAGAGACTGGCAGAGTTTCTTCACAGTGAAATCGAGATCATTAAGCTATAAAATCTCTTTTGATTTTTAGTGAAATCCAGCCAGTGAGCTGTTAGCGTGGGAGAGTGGACGTAGGCTTAATTTAAGCCAAACCACTATAAATCTTGTGCTCTTATTCTCTTCCTTGAACTCTCTTTATTTTGATTATAATTTTATCTATTTGCTAAATTCTGAACTTATTCGTAGCTCTTCATTCTCTAAAAAAGTAAATCACTTGCAACATTGTTTTTACACCTATTCACCCCCCTCTAGGTGTTGTTACTAGTCATTTCACTTTCAAGTGTGCTTGACCGGGATTTAATTGATATTGGCTCACCAATCCCACGGCATAACATATGTCGGGTTGAGTACATATCATAGTATACATCAAATTTTCGACTGCATTAGTGTAAGGAATAGTTTCCATTACAATATTTTCTTCCGGAGTTTTATGACATATCTTAGTACTTAGGCCTCACCTTGCATGATAGGGATATCAATGGGATTATAGTACTGCATATTGAAACATTCAAGAATCTTCATTATATAAGACTCTTGTGATAAAGTAAGGAGTTTCCTTAATCAATTTTTTTCAATCCTTACTCCTAATATAGAAGCAACTTCTCCCATGTCATTAATTTCAAAATTTGAGGACAACCATTATTTTGTGGTGATAACCAAAATCTTGTTATTTATAGTCAATAGAATATCGTCCACATAAAGTGATAAAATCACAAATTTATTTTCGGACCGCTTGACATATACATAGTAATCTTCTTCGATCATCATGAATCCAAAAGTTGTTATGGCTTGATGAGAACGAAGATACAACTATCTAGATGATTGCTTAAGGACATATATTGAGCGATGAAGCTTGCAAACTATGTTCTTGACCTTTAAATATGAAACCTATTGGCTGCTTCATATAGATTGCCTCATCTAGTTCTCCATTGAGAAATGCCGTATTTACATCCATCTGATGTAATTCAAGGTCCAAATGTGCAACGATGGCTAGGTTAAGGCGTATTGAGGCAAACCTTACAACTAGTGAAAATGTTTCCTCATAGTCTATGCCCTCTTATTGAATATAACCTTTTGTTACAAGACAGGCCTTATACTTTTCAATGGGTCCATCCGCCCTTCGCTTAATCTTAAAAACCCATTTATTTCCAAATAGCCTTGCAATTGAGTAGTAGATCAACTAAGTTCCAAACGTGATTTGCCTTCATTGACTCAATCTCATCTTCCAAAACTTTTTTCCATTCTTCCTTATCAGAGGATGAGAGAGCCTTTTGAACAGTCTTAGGCTTGGCATTGTCTTTTTGAGCAATCATAAATGTTTTTCCTTCAATCTCAAAATGACGACAATGAATACTTTTACGGTTACTTTTACATAACTAAATTTCTCTTGAATTTAGTTCGACAGGCGATGTAACACTAACTAGGTCTTGTATGTTGAGGTAAATCTTCATTTCTGAAGTAAATCGTTACAGAAAGATCGTTCTACGAAGGCTCAGATGGTGCTAATTGTGAACCGTGACCTCCAACCAAACTTGTGATTAGCAACCTCGGTATGAACGTGACCTGTTGACGAACGCGTGTCAACTAACCAATGTTATAGACGTCACGAGCGAAAGAATTTGCTATCTCCCTCGATAAGTCGAATCGACCACCACAAGAGAATCTTAATAGGGTCAAGTACTCAAAAGAATAGTAGAAGAGAACCTCTCAATTCTTTTCCTAAAAAATAAAATATATCTCCCAAAGAAAGTCAGTTAGTCCTTAATATAGGCCTTCTAGTTGCCATACAAACCCTAAAACCAGCCCTAGAAATCTAATGCGTCATATTCTAGAAAATATCTAAACAAGAAGATAATTTTTTTTTTTTTGACTTGGTCAAATAATTAGTGACCAGATAATCAAATTGCGCCAAGATTTCCAAAATTTGATCCAAGGTCATCTTCACGCCAAAGATCACGAACCATGACGCCAACAGCTTTCCTAAATTGCTTGGCCCACTCTCGAGTGATCGAACCAATCGGAATGGCTTGATGTCCACATCATTCCCTCCCACGTGCAAAGGATTTGCCCTCAAATCATCACTTGCATAAAAAAGAGTCAAGTCAGAAGCATTAAATGTAGTACTAACGTCATACTTATTTGGAAGATTAAGCTTATAGGCATTATTGATAACTCTTTCCAACACCATGAATGGTCCATCCCCTTGTGATAATAACTTAGAATGTCGCTGCTCAGGAAATTGCTCCTTGCGCATATGAACCCAAACTCAATCATCGGGTTCAAACACCACTTTCTTACGCCCTTTGTTTGCTTGCCTTGCATATTGCTAAGTCTTGCGCTCAATATTTGTGCGTGTCTTCTCATGCAACACCTTGACAAATTCAGCTTTCTTTGCTCCATCTAAATCCACACACTTATCAATAGGTAAATGGGTTAAATCTAATGGAGTTAATGGATTAAAATCATAGACAACCTCAAATAGTGTAAATTTAGTAGCAGAATGCATGCTCCTACTATATGCAAACTCAACATGTGATAGAAAATAACAATTGTGTTCCTAGTTTTTTTCACAATTTTTTTCAAAAGTAGCTAAGAAATTTAGAATCTCGATCTGAAACAATTGATCTAGGCATGCCATGCAAGCATACAACCTCCCTAAAAACAAATCAGCAACATGAGATGCATCATCAGTTTTATGACAAGATATAAAATGAGCCATCTTTGAAAACGGATCAACAACCACATAAATAGAGTCTCTATCATGCTTAGACCTAGGCAATCCTAACACAAAATCCATAGAAATATCAATCTAAGGATGTGTTGGAATAAGTAATGGTATATACAAGCCATGCGGTTTAGTTGTAGACTTTGATTGCTTACAAGCAATGCATCTCTCACAGACACGTGTGACATCTCTCTTCATATGTGGCCAATAAAAATGTTCATGCAGCACTTCATAAGTCTTGTTAATGCCAAAATGTCCCATTAAACCACCACTATGCGCTTCTCGCACCAACAATTCACGCAAAGAATACTTAGGCAAACATAATTTGTTTTCACAAAAAAGATAACCTCCACGCCTATAGAATTTATCAAATGCAGCATGCTTAGATGCTTCAAACACTCTTCTAAAGTCATCATCATCAGTATATAAGCCCTTGATATGCTCAAAACCTAGACACTTTGCTTCTAAAGTAGTTAGAATTGCATATCTTCGAGAAAGTGCATCGGCTACCACATTCTCCTTACCTTTCTTGTACTTGATCACATATGGAAAAGTCTCGATGAACTCCATCCATTTGGCATGTCTTTTATTAAACTTCTTTTGCCCTTTCAAGTACTTCAAGGTCTTGTGGTCGGTGTGGATCACAAACTCCTTCAGCCATAAATAATGTTGCCAAGTTTCCAAAGCTCGCACTAAAGCATACATCTCCTTATCATAGGTAGGATAATTCAATGTTGCTCTACTTAATTTCTCGATAAAATAAGCTATGGGATGCCTTCCTTGCATCAACACGGCTCCATTCCTGTACGAGAAGCATCACACTCTCTCAAAAATAGCACTGAAATTCGGCAAAGATAACAAATGAGCATTAGTCAACTTATCTTTTAGTAGATTAAATGCTTTTTCTTGCTCTTCTCCCCACGTGAAACCCACGTGCTTCTTGATAACCTCGGTCAAAGGTGTGGCAATGGTGCTGAAATCCCTCACAAATCGTTGATAAAAACTCGCTAATCCATGAAAGCTACGCATCTCTCCTACGGTTTTAGGCGTTGGCCATTCATGGATTGCTTTGACCTTTTCTTCATTAGCCTGTATACTATCAGCACTAACAACAAATCCTAAAAATACTAATTTGTTAGTAACAAAAGAGCACTTCTTTAGATTAGTATACAATTGCTTGGCCCTTAAAACTTGCAAGACAGCTCGCACATGCTCAATATGGTCATTAGGACTTCGGCTATATATCAAGATGTCATTGAAATAGACAACTACAAATCGACCAATAAAAGCACGCAAAACATGATTCATAAGTCACACAAACGTGTTCGGTGCATTAGTTAATCCAAATGGCATGACTAACCACTCATTTAATTCATACTTGGTCTTAAATGTAGTTTTCCATTCATCACATTCTTTCATCCTAATTTGATGATAGCCACTTTTCAAATTGATCTTAGTGAAAATGCAAGAACCATGCAACTCATCCAACATGTCATCTAACCTGGGAATAGGATGTCGATACTTTACCATAATGTTATTAATTGCTCGGCAATCGACACACATTCGCCAAGTTTCATCATTCTTTGGCACCAACAAAACAGGGACGGCGCACGGGCTAAGACTCTCTCTCACATACCCCATTTCCAATAGTTCGCTAACTTGCCACTGAAGTTCCTTTGTCTCCTCGGGATTGCTTCAATATGCGGGTCAGTTAGGTAATGGCGCACTAGGAATCAAGTCGATTTGATGTTCTATGCCTTGAAATGGTGGTATCCCTCCAGGAAGTTTATCAGGAAAGACATCTTCAAATTCCTGCAATAAAGACACAATAAGACTAGGCAAACTTGGATCAAAATTGTTAGTAGAAAACAAAGCCTCCTTGTACACAAGTACAAGCATTGGTCAGTCTAGAACTAAAGCTCTCCTCACTTCACTCGATTTTGCATAAAAATTATTTTGCCTCTTTTCTTTTCTCTCTTCTTTTCCCTCGGTTTTTATCACAATCCTCCTCTCGGCCTCTCCTTTTCCTTGCGTCTCAGACACACCATGTAAGCTCTAGGATTTCTCACATTTTCTCTCTCTCTCTCTCTCTCTCTCGGCTTCTCATTGTAACTTTAACTGATCTTGATACACTTCACTAGGTGTCATTGGTACCAAGGTGTAAGTCATCATCAATGAATAACGATTAGTATACCCATCATGATATACCTTTCGATCATATTGCCATGGTCTTCCAAGTAAGATATGACCCGCTTGTATAGGTACAACATCACACTCTACCTTGTCATTGTATTTCCCTATCTCAAATGGAATTCGAATTTGCTTCGACACTTTCACCTCACCACTATCATTTAACCATCGAAGTCTATAAGGTCTAAGGTGCTTTGTCATTTTCAAACCCAGCTTATCCACCATAGTACAACTTGTCACATTCGCACAACTACCTCAATCAATTATCATACTACAGATCTTACCATTCACCACACAACTTGTATGAAACAAGTTATCTCTCTGTTGGTGATGCTCCTCCTCATTTACTTGCACACTCAAAGAATGCCTAACCACCAATAAGTCTTCTTTTATAGCCACTGCTCCATCACTACAATCCTCCAATAGTGGCATCTCATCATCCTCTTCTGCCCTCTCACTTTCGGACTCAACATCACCATATCCCGTCATGACCATCACCCTTCTATTAGGGCATTGATTCGCCATATGACCTCTACCCAAACACTTAAAACATTTAATTTCACGAGTTCTAGTGTTAGGGTTTTCGGTTTTACCAAAAACCGGATTCGTTCCAACTTTACAGTCCCTTCCCTTCTCCTTTGAGGTTTCGGTTTTGGTGTTGTTTCCTCTTCAATTTGGTTTCTCATCTCTCTTCCGATTGGATCTCCAATTTTGATTTGAACCTCCTCCACTTTTGTGATTTCGGTCCAACTTCAATGGTCGCTCAACTTTGATGGCTTTGTCTACTAATTCCTCCAATTCAACATAGTGTTGTAGCTCCACCACCCTTGCTATGTCTCTGCTCAATCCACTCAAAAATCTTGACATTATGGCCTTACTCTTTGTGATACTCTTTGCTATGTCTTTACTCCACCACATTAACTCGGATCATGACAATCTCCATCTTCTTGTGATACTCTTCCACACTCTTATTGCCTTGTGTGAGATTTTGTAACTTTTGAAACAAATCTTGATGGTAGTGACTTGGTACAAAACGTCTCCTCATCACTGCCTTTATTTCATCCCACGTCTTTATTGTTCTTTCACCATTGCGCCTCCTACTAGTCACAAGTTAATCCCACCAAATTATAGCATAATCAGTAAATTCAATAGTTACAATTTTTACCTTTTTGAGCTTAGAGTATCGTTGGCAAATACCATCTTCATGCGTTTCTCCAACTCTAGATACGCATCAGGATCATTCTTCCCTTGGAAGGAAGGAATCTTCATCTTGATGTTGCCAAGTTCATCATCTTCTCGGTGTCTAAACCTTCGGGCTCCATTCTACCTTCCAAATCGAGCATCTCGATCATCCTTCACATCGGCCTCATCATTATCATAATGCCGCTGCCTTTTATGTCGTGTTCTAGAGACATCTCACTGATGTTGCGGCCTTCCCTAGGGTAGCTCTTAGTCACCATCAACCCTCATGCCATTTCTCATCATTCGACCACTAAGCTCCTCCACTACAGCCCTCCATTGCCAGATACTTTCCACAAGCGCTTCATCCCTTCGTATGGAGTCAACCTCCCATTGATTCACGCTTTCTTCGTGTGACATATTTTAGACATGTAAGTAAACGTTAGTCACAAAAATCCTCACCAATCGCTCCCTCACATGTTTCTCTCAAGGTGTTTGTCACTCCCCTCGTGTTTAACTCAAGTCTATGTTTTTTCCACCCTCAATTAAGCTTACACACTCTTGCCTTTTTTCCTTCTCGTATTCTCTTTTCACAAGCTCTTTATTGGACTCAAAACCAGTCTCTCAACTCCCTCACGACAATCAATCAAACTAATCAAACAAGATTAGATCACTATTGATTTTGTTTCAGCAAGTAACAATTTCAAACTAACAAGTACAGCTTTCGAAATTCCAATTGAAACGCAAATCACTACTGATTTTGTTTCAATTCGGTTCACTAATAAACGAGTTGCCTTCTTGATTTTTTTTTTCTGCCGAATCTTTTCTTTTCTTTTGCCCACTTTTTTTTTTTTTTTTTTTGTGTGCGTTTTCTTTCTCTTTTTTTTTTTGATGAAGTTTCTCTTTTTTTTTTTTTTTGATGAACTCAGATACAATTTAAGATGCTAGGAAAAAAAAATTAAAACTAACAGCAAACAACTACATATGGAAGCACAAAAGCAATCGGATCCCTAAATTGGCTAGAACCGAAACCCTAGCTCAATAAATCTTAAATTGCTGAATATAAACAGAAAATTAAAGATAACTAGACCTTATAAAAGCAAGCTCTAATGCCAAATGAAGTGAATCATTGCGGAAAGATCGTTCTACGAAGGCCCGAATGGTGCGAATTGCGAACCTTGACCTCTAATCAAATCTGTGATTGGCAACCTCGGTATGAACATGACCTGTTAACGAACGTGTGTCAACCAACCAACGTTATAGACGCCACAAGCAAAAGAATTCGCTATCTCACTCAATAAGTCGAATCAACCGCCATGAGAGAATCTTGATAAGGTCAAGTCCTCAAAAGAACAGTAGAAGAGAACCTCTCAATTATTTTCTTCAGAAATAAAATATATCTCCCAAAGAAAGTTGGCCAATCCTTAATATAGGCCTTCTAGTTGCCACACAAACCCTAAAACCAACCCTAGATATCTAATGCGTCATATTCTAGAAAATATCTAAACGAAAAGATAATTTTGTTTGACCTGGTCAAATATTGGTGACCAGATAATCAAATCGCGCCAAGATTTCTAAGATTCTTCAAGATTCGATCTAAGGTCATCTCCACAACAAAAATTACGCCAAGATTTCCAAGATTCTTCAAGATTTGATTCAAAGTCATCTCCACGCCAAAGATCATGAACCATGACGCCAACAGCTTGCCTAAAGTGCTTGGCCCACGCTCGAGTGATCGAACCAGTCGGAATAGACAATGGGTCCTTAGCACCTCCTCCTCGATATGGCTCGATATCCACATCAATTTCTTTCTACAACATTAGTGGGTGTGTTATTATGATCTTCCATCTCATATAATTGAAAGTCATTATTAATCTCACATCTACTAGAGAAATTATTCTCAAAGAATGTGACATCTCGTGACTTCATTTCGGCCATACGTCCATCAGCTTGTTCACTTATGAACACATACCCTTTGGAATATTTAGAATATCTTATAGAGATACATTTATTCCCTCTAGGACCTAACTTGTAAAATTTATGGGAATGATCATGAACATAAACTGCATAATCCCATGGATGTAAATTACTTAAGTCTGGTTTCCTACCAATCCACAATTCATAAGAGGCGGAAGTGACTGATTTTGAGGGCACTCGGTTAAGTACATAAGCGACAGTCAATAACACATCTTCCCAATAAGAGATAGGTAAATTTGCTTGTGCCATTATAGACCTAACCATTTTCAATAGGGTTCTATTCCTTCTCTCAGCTACCCCATTTTGTCGTGAAATATCATGAATAGTCAATTGTTGGAAAATTTCATTTTCATCACAAAAAACCTTGAATTGCTCAGATAGATACTCACGTCCACAATCGGTTCTCAATGCTTTTATTGTTTTACTTAATTGATTCTCTACCATCACTATATATCATCTAAAGCAGTCTAATGCTTCTGATTTATGGGAGATTAGAAAGACATGACCAAACACGTGAAATTATCTATAAAAGTGATGAAATATGAGGCTCCATGCCTTGCCCTCACGTTTAAAGGACCACAAATGTTAGAATGTATGAGTTGTAATGGAAATTCGGCTCTAGTTCTTTTACTGAATGGTTTTCTAGTTGCTTTTCCCGCTAGACAATATTCACATACAAGTAGATTAACATTAAGGAGTGACCCCAAAGGCATTCTTTAGCTAATCTTTACATTCTTTGTAACCCGATGTGAGCTAATCTAGCATGCCAAGTACTTGCATTAATCTCAACATTACTAGAAGATACAATTAAAGAAAAATAAGCATCGACATTAACATTGTATTGATCATAGTCAATGTCTAACACCATAAAACCATTCAGTACATGACCTAAACCATAATAAACGATTCCAAACAAAATATCAATATAATCACTATGGAAATTCAATACATAACCTAGACTAAGAAGAACAACTATGGAGACCAAGTTTCGTCAAATATCTAGAACATGGAGTACATCATGTAGGAATAGGCTTCGATCACCACATAAAATTAATTTACATGTGCCGATACCTTTCACTTCAATTCTTGAGTTATTCCCAATATATATCCATTTTCTTCCAAGCTATATCCGACAATACTCCACAAATGCTTCTCAATCTTTAGCTACGTGGTTTGTTATTCCTGAGTCTACAGTCCACATTGGATGAGATTTAGCAAGCATTACAATGTTTGAAACAAAAGCATTACTTAAAGTAATGGAGTAATAGGGTAACTCTTTTGACTCAGTGTATTCACGAGCAAAGTGACCCATCTTGCCACAATTGTAGCACTTCATCTTGGCCTTATCCTTTTTCCCACCACGCTTCTTATGTCAGAAGGTCTTACCCCTCTTAGATGCCTGATCAGTCTTCTTCACTTTGTTGTTGAATTGATGATTCCTTTTGCGCTTAAAGCCCGAAGCTTTGCGAGATCTCAATTCAGCAACATAAGAACGGGTAAAGGATCTCGCAACCTTTAGGCGCTCATCCTCTAATTCCAAATGATGCGTTATATCATCAAAAGTGACAATATTCTCATTATGTGTCATATTGATCTTCATATGTTCCCAATTGTCAAGAAGAGACCTTATAACAGCCTAAACTTGTTGTTCATCAGTAAAGGAGTGACCTGTTGATTTTAGCTTATGAATCATGTTTGACATCTCCCGAAGATGCTGCCTTATCATTACATTTGGGCACTTTCGATATGTGTCAAACTTGATGGTGAGTCTCCTCAATTTAGTGGCAGATGTACTCCCAAACTTATTTTTCAAGGCAACCCACATTATTTGAGCTTTATCATAACTTTCAAACTTACACATTAGATTATCTTGCATATAACTCAAAAATATGATGCGAGCAATGTTATTTTTTTTTCTTCCAAGCTTGATAAGCTTCTAGATCTCTTCTGTGTTGAAATTCCATACTTAGGTTCATCCATGGTGTGATTGAGGGTTCCCAAAACCTCATGCTCCTCAAGGATGTACTAAACTTTTCGATGCCAAATATCATAATTGTCACCGTTCAGCTTTTCATCCTTTTTGAGGTAAACCATAATGGTCTTGAATGCCGAAACCATAATTAATTGCTATAACACATTGACATAATAAACACAGAATCAATATTAACACATTTTTTTAGAGTAACACACATATTTAATTTGCAGTTAAAACAAACTAAATTAATGATAATTCAATTAAGGACATAGAAAAGAAAGTTCACTATGTTTCCAATTAGTTCCTATGTTCGATTGTTCTATTATCATTAATTAGTTTAATTTGCGCAAATTTTAAATTTTAAGTGAGAATTCATTTGAATTCGACCAATCTACAAACTCCCACTAAGAAAAATAATTACATAGCTTTATGTAATTTCTACATTTTTTTTTCATTAACACAAAAAGCATAGCATGATGTGAACCAATGTACAAAAAATAATCATGCAGCAATTATAATCAAACCATAATTCAACATATAACGAAAAAATAAGGATTTTCTACCATTGTTCGAATTTTCTTGGAATTAGAAAATTGCAAGCATATTAAACTATATACATGCTATCATCGAACCAAGCTTTACACAACTTATATACTACCATTTTCATGTAACTTAGCTACTGTAATTCCAAAACCACAAGAAAATATAGGCTAAAAAATGAATAAACAATACATTTATACCCCAAAAATACGTGTACTTAGGGTTCGGTACACATTTTTTACACTTATAAAACTTAAACATACAAAATAATAATACCATAGTAGAGAGAACATCCATATGAACCAAATATTGCTGACCATGTGTGGCATCCCAAAATTCAAGTCATCCTCTAGAGAAATTAAAGCCTATAATTAGGTAATGAAATTACCTATGGTCTATGTGTTAGCCATTAGTTTTCTTAAGGCTAGGTGTTATTGTGCTTGTGTTTATGAATTTTGAATTTAGGACTATAGGATAAATTAATAATAATAATAATAATAATAATAATAATAATAATAATAATAATAATAATAATAATAATAATAATAATAATAATAATAATAATAATAATAATAATAATCTATGCTTGGCCATGCACTTTATAAATTAAATTTCAATAAATGAAATGTCGAAAGACTTTGGCCATGTGGAAAATTTAAAGTTTAAAATATTTATAAAAGAAATTCAAAAAAAAAAGAAGGGAAAAGGGGTTAATTTTCGAATGGGCCTTAGGCCCATTGGCCTAAGCTTTTAATGGGCCAAGATGGCCGGCCCAATAGAGGCCCAAGAGGAGTGGTCGACCAGCCCAACTCCAAGGCCCATGATGCATGCCATAGGACAAGTGGCATGGAGGAGGTGAAGCATGGTGGACACTTGTCTTCCTCCACAATTACACTTGTCCCTCATGCAAACCTAGAGTGCATGCAAATATATACAACCAAAAAGAGAGAGAGAGAGGGAGAGAGAGAGAGTGGCTTGTTCGGCCAAGAGAATGAGCCGAGAGAGTGAGATGCGAGAGAGAGGGGAGGCCGAGAGAGGAGGAGAAGGAACCGTCGCCGCTCGCACGCCGTTCGTCCGTCGCCGATGTGCCGTCCGTGTGTTCATATTTGCTTGGTCTTAGAGGCAAGTGGAGTCCTCTAACTTCTCTTGCATGTGTGTATATGGTTTGCATGTTCGATTTTTGGTGTTTTTAGTGAGAAAAACCGAGGTAAGGTTGGTTTGTTCTCAAGCCGTGTGACTGTTCTTGCTCGGGTTGTGGGAGTCAGTAACTTGTTTGAGCTTGAATGTGTGTTTGGAGTCCGATTTTGGCTTTGATTTCTTCATGGAAGTTGTAGCTAACATCTTGTACTATAATATACTGAAATTTCGTGGAAAATGATGGAGATATGAGGGGTTAAAGTCCTATTTTACGGAGACCCCAGATCTGTAAAGTTTTTACTGACCTCTTGCTGGATTCTTGATTGCATGTTGATTTTTGTTGAAGATCTGACTTCGATGTCTTCATGAAAGTTCTAGGTAACACCTTAAACTACAACATACTCAAATTTTAAGAGAAATTAACCAGTATAGGCTAGTAAATCGGCTAGATCTTGGAGACGATGATTCTGGTGATGTGTTCCGAGACACCCGAGACTTCATGGACTTAAATGGTGACCATAATTTGGTTATTTGACCTAGATCTCTTCATGAAAATTGTAAAGGACACCTTGATACATAACATATCCAAATTCCAGAGAAAACGAAAGAGGATAGGTAGGTTAAATCTCAGTATTTCGGAGATGTGTATTCTGGACGATGCGGTAAGGGTTCCAGAAGTTTCGTGAGGTTGAATAAAATAATCTATAAGGAATATGACTTGGAGTTCTTCATGAGAATGGCACGAAAATGTCTTGGATATCACTCTGGAAAATTTCGTTATTTTTGGAGGCGGAATGGATATTTTAATTGAATTTATTCAGAAACCGTGCATTCTGATTTAATCCGAGAATCATAGGATGTTTTGGGAAAATTGTGAGATTTAGTAAAAATTCAATTTGGTCATGAATTTTGCAAGTAATTATCATCCTATGGGTTTGTTTAATAATTTCTTGGATTTTGATAATTTTGGGAATTTATTGATATTAAATAAATAAATAAATAAATAAATAATAATAAAATAAAATGGATTTTTATTTGGCCATGGATTCAATTTTATTTGTGTGGCATATGTGTGATGAGGTCTTTGTACATGTATTGAATTGAGATGTATATGTGATAAAGTTTCGGCATGTGTATGACATTTGAATTGAGATGCAAGTGTGAATTCCATGTCGAGTGTGATTTGTTTGATGCCATGCCAATATGCCATGTTAAATTGAGATTAAAATATTGGCAAATGTGAATGATGGGAAATGAGGAAATGGTTGTGGTGGAGGATGATGGCCGGAATGTATAGAGATACATTGCCGGAATTCCCCGGGAGTGTCGGGATGCCCGGTGGTATACGGTACATAATTCCAGGGGAGGCCTGGTGGTATGTCGGGACATAATTCCGGAAGCCCTGGAGGTTTTTGCCTAGGGGGATGCCTCGCGATGCCAGGATTGGGGTGCGAGATGCCTGGCTAGAAGGGTAAAGGCCAGAAGCCCTGTCGGAGATTTCTGCCCGAAGGGAATGCCTCGTGATGCTAGTTGGGATACGAGATGGCCGGAATGTGGGGGGCCGGAAGCCCGGTGGCCATGGGATGGCTGAATGCTGGGAACCCTGTCGGAGGTCTTTGCCCGAAGGGATGATGAAATTGATGATTTGAGAAATGGGTGATGTGGTGATCAAATTTAAAGATAAAGATGAAAAATTAACCCATGATATGATATGCATGATGATATGCATGATGATGATGATGATATGTGATGTGATATGATGATCACCCATGGTATGATATGCATGATGATATGCATGATGATGATGATGATATGTGATGTGATATGATGATCACCCATGGTATGATATGCATGATGATATGCATGATGATGATGATGATATGTGATGTGATATGACGATCACCCATGGTATAATATGCATGATGATATGCATGATGATGATAGTGAAGATGATATATGATATGATATGATATGCATGATGATATGCATGATGATATGCATGATGATGATGATGATGATGATGATGATATGCCATGATGATGATGACATGTATATGATTATGAGATTGATGCATGATAGTATTGTGCATGGATGCAAGGTAAGTTACGCCTGCAATGCATGTATGATTTGTATGATGCATTGAGTTGTTATTGGATTCCTTTACCTGCTGAGTGGTTGTACTCACCCCTTTTGGGGACCAACATTTCAGATTAGTAGATGGATTGAGCGGTTGGATATGACCGCGAGGAGAAGGATAGCAAAGGAGGGAACTTTTGGATGCCGACACTGATCGATGGACTTTAAGTGTATGACTATTGGAAGAAACGTCGGTCATCTTTTGAAGTATAGCCTAGTATAGAAAACTATGGCATTTTGATGTACCGATGAATGATGTCCATCTGCTCTATGTAAATAAACGTGTTCAGTTTTAACTTATATAAAATGTTTAGTAGGTGTGCATCGATTTCTGAATGTAGGGAATGGAATTGTTGGATATGCTTCCGTTATGTGAATTGCGCAAGGGACCGTTAATAAAAGATGTAAACCCCCATGGTTGTATGGACCCGCTGCAACTAAGAATGGTATTAGAGTAACATGTTATTTGGGAAAGAAAAAAAAAAAAAGGTAAGCGAACTGTGGTGACCCTAGCGGATCGGGGGCCGTTCGAGGGGTGCCACACCATGCTCTAATCGGAGCCTCACGAGCCCACACGCCCCAATGAGCCAAAAGGCTCCTGGCTAGTCCGATCGGTCTGACTGGTTGATCGGTCAACAGGTAGAGTTGGGTCGGTTCTCGGGTCGGCACTCGGGATGGTTTGATTCCCGAGTGGGGTCGAGTTGCCAACCGGCGACTGGCCGACCAATTGCTGCTGGTGGTGACGTCATTGATGAAGTCATCTGGTTGTTATCGACTATTGGATGACATCATCCGTGATGTTAACACGCGATGGTTCGCCGACGCGTTTGTGACACTCACGTGCTGGCATTCCCAGCGCGTTAGGTGCGTGGCGCCCACGCGCCATGGCTTCTAGCCACACGTGTGGGTGCGTTCGGCGTCCTTTGGTGACGCTCGACTCACTGTTGGACTCGTCTTGACGAGTATTTTCATCCTGTATACTTGAAAATTGATTTTGGTCGAAAAAATATTCCTAAAATTGGCCAAAACCGTATGGATGTATGCTGCCCTAAACGTGTTCTTCGCTTTGGTTCGTTTTCGATGATTCAGATTGCAATTCCGAGTAATAAATATCCAAATAGTGTAGATTTCATTCTTTTGATCTTGATATCAAATGGTAAACGAGAAAATTCGATGAAAAACAAGGAAAAAATACAACCTGGCTCTAATACCAATATAGGAAGAAAGTCGGCGGAAGACGACTTACCTCTTTCTGATGCATAATGAACAATTTACCCCAGAACGATCGTTGAATTGTGGATGAATGACGAACAAAATTACTTCACGTTGGTCTAAATGTAGTCAGGAGGAAAATATCCAATTTCCACAGCTTAAATGCCAATTTTTTTCGTAAAAAAGAAATGGAATGCCTTCTTTTTCTTTGATGGAAAAGGGACAAAAAAATGAAAACATTTTCTTTCTGAGTGTACGTTCTACCAACCGTTCCAACGGTTATCTTTAGAAGATTTTTATACGACTCCCTCATACCATTTCAAATGGTGTCTTTCCATCATAACTTATCAAGACGAAACGGTGCGTTCTAATCGCAACCCATCATGGACGTATTAATAAAATACTACAGTATGGGTGAAAGAGAAAGGACAGCCTTCTAACGAAATTGACAAATGAGATGGCTATCAAGAGATAGGGATGGATGCGTATAATATTCCTGCCAAAACAAAAGAGGATAAAAAAGGGAAAGAGAAAATGAGTAAACCTAGAACCAAATTCGACAGGGGTGAGAATAAGTTTGAGTCATCGGCTGGAGCGAACATGGTTCAGGTAAGACTTCCTCCTGAGTATAAAGCCTCGACAATGAGGGTTGTTCCCATAGAAGAGGAGGCTCATGAAGTGATGTAAAAGATGAAAGCTGAGTTTCAGTTCGCTGATAAGGACGTGGTGAAGTTTGAGAAACTCCCAACCCATAAGACGAAACACTTGAAAGCTCTCATGATGTTGATAAAATTGAGGGACATCTAATCAATAGGATACTTGTAGACGCCAGTGCTACATTGAACTTGATGCCGCACAAGTATTTGAGAAAGCTCGGTAAGGAGAAAAAGAAATAATTGCGACTAATGTCACAGTGTCGGACTTTGCAGGAGATGTGCATGATGCAAAGGGGGCAGTGGTGGTGGATCTTACAATTGGTTCACAAACTACTAAGAACCCCTTCTTCATAACAGATGCTGACGTGTCATTCAATCTCCTATTGGGACGAGATTGGATACAAACCCACATAATTCAAAAATTCACTTTAACCCGAAATTTGGGAAACAAACGTAATCAAGAATCCGATCTTAATTCTAAATGATCGAAATCTTGATTATATCCACAGCTCTTCCGGGCTATTACCTAATTGGTAGATGAACTTGCCAGAAACACCGACAATTAATGGATCACCGAAATCTCACAGTGAACCAATGTAGCACCTTCAGTTCATCTCAACCCATATTATATAATATGAAAAACATAATTATTGGAAATTTGTTGAAAAAATGAGAAAATAAGATTATTGTTTGAGTCATGTAAACATTGTCCTTAAAGTTTATTTTGCCCCTTGGAGCACAAACTCAGTACAAGCATTATTCCACTCCTTAGAGCATGAAACTCAGTACAATAAGCTCCAAAAATTATCATCTCAAGATATGACATACATTATTTTTTTACTCCTCATAGAATAATAAAAGGAACAAGAACAATGTTATATTTATAACCCAGTAAAGAAATGAAAGATATGTTAAGAGAAACAAGAAATTTCTATATCACTTTTCAATTTTATTCAGAGTAACAATCTATAGATAAAAGAAAAATAGTCATTGTACATCATCAATTCTTGCCTTCAATTAAAAACCGCTGCAAATTGATTACGGTTGAGACTTAGGAAACCATTATAAAAACGTTTATCTTTTATGACTGTCATAATTCTATCAAAGCAGTCGCTTTTAAATATTTTAACTGTTGAAATAAGATAGCCATGGAGATCACAACATCTAAAAGAATGGGGTCGATAATGATCATGGCGACTCTGATGCTATGGTCACGCATCGATGCTGACGAGGGTCCACCTATGGAGTGCGTGTTCAAGGCTATAATGTTTTGTGCATTCGACCCCCTTCAATTTTCATGCGTTCCAGATTTTATCAAGCTTTGCACTGACGCGCCCACTTTGGCCGCGGAGAACGAACCTTCTCATCAGATTCATAAAACTACGAAAATCATTGTAAAATCTTGTTTCATTATTATATTTTAATTATGAGACAATGATTGCGTACTAAATCATTTCATCTCCTTGGACTTCCATATATTCTCTTATTAAAAAAATCAATTTCAATCTTGATATAAGTGACTTTTTAATTTGTTTCATATTTGTACTCATGTAGACGCCAAGAAAGTTGAAGTGGACGTGAAGAAGGTCGAGCTTGTGCAGATGCATGGTCTTAGGGCTGCCAGAAGACCTATTCATTGCATTAGAGTTTGGAATTATTTTTTTTTAATAATTATATAAAGGCAATTGAGTTATGTAATACCTTTGTGGTATCATTCCACAACTAATAAATAGTTCCTTTTTAATTATCTGCTTGAACACAAATGAAGTATATGTTGGGAATAATGGATCCCCGAAAACCGGATTCGACACTAAATCGAACCCCTAAAACGAATGCGGAAGACAAGCCCGGGAAAATCACGTATCACCGATCCTAAAGCACACCACGGATTCGAGCGTACCTTGTTAGCCACATATTAAACACCGACGCCAAAAAGAGGAAGAGAATTTAGCCATGTTCGATCCGATGACGACAATTCGCTTGGAAGGAAGACGGCGTCGCTTCCTTTTACTTACTGTTCCTTGGAGAGAGAGAGAACGTTGAAGGAGAGGGAGATGTACGTTTCTTATTCCAAAAGGTGCGTCCTCCCTCTCTCTCCTCCTTTTATATACGTGCCTCCAAAAATAGCAACATACCCCTTCATCCATGGGCCCTAATCTCGTGGGCCGGGCTTTTAGGCCCAACATGGGCGGACGGGCCTTAAGCCCATCACTAATAAAACCATCATCTCCCACTCGCACATGGTGGGCCGAACAGGATTCTCTTTACCTCTCTTCAACATTCATACCGGTGAATAATCCGTGCGACCAGCATACTTAGAGTTCTCGTTATCATACATCTGTTAGGAATATATAGCAGCTCATAATGGGCATCACATCCTGAGTAGATTTAGTATGCAGTACCCTAGATCGATCGATCACATTTATATCTCTCTTGATCTCTTTCAAACAATGATATATATATTGTATTCACAATTATGATTATCTCAAAGACAGTCATAATTGGTTAACCGGTGAATACAAAACTACAATGTGATTCTCCAAAATCGATCTTCCTCTTTCCTTCAAACTCTCAATTTCAGTTCAGCTTGCTTTTCTAGAAATGCCCCATTAGATTGAATCAACTCATGACCATTGGCAACATCCTAAGATAGCAAACACTAAATAGAAATCTTGAGAATAAGTAAGAGTCATAAGGGGACTAAAAAATTGAGGAACTCTTTTCCTCAAAAGCCTCACACGGCATAAAAGTTGAGATCAAACTTTTGCCACTCTTATTGGTCGTCTCATGCATACATAGTATGAAATACGTATTACAGTATTAACTCCTTTCCCATGGAGCGTATGCCTACACTTTCAATACCGTACAAATGATAGTTCAGACATACCCAATGTCTAACTTGAATTCACGTATCTACTCATTCACAAAATTTATCAGAACTCACATCTGATATCATAGACAGATAAAGTAAAATATATGGGTTATTTTACTTTCGGACATAATAAGTATTATGTCCTCATCTTAATACTCAGTTAAGGCGACATACGTATTTTAAGCTTGAGCTCTCGATTATCACCTAGATAATAAGCTTAAAAATAGTCTCATCTCTATTTATCACACAGTAAATAGAGGCGATTACCCGTGTGAGTGGGCTAATCTTATATCTGTCAAACATACTTTCTCAACTTAAAGTAATGCACTGAGCATTAAGATGCATAAAGATCAAACAAAGATTCATAGGCAATAATGATGAAAACACAAATTCATCAAATGTGAACACTTAGGAAAATTACTATATTCAATACATCAGCCTCTACGCAATTCTAGAGATTTCATATAGCCACAAAACACATCTCTAGGTATTGGCTTTGTCATAGGATCTGCTACCATTCTATGCGTAGATATATACTGTAAGTTCACATCCTTTCGTGCAACCAAATCTTTGACAAGATTATACTTGGTATCTATATGTTTGGTCTTGCCATGATATTTTGGATATTTGGTGTACACTTTTGCTGCTTGGCTATCACAGTTAACCAACAATTAATCTGCAGCACTTCCAATAACACCTAAATGATCCAAAAAAAATCTCTTAAGCCAAACACCTTCTTATACTGCTGCTGATAATGCCACGAACTCAACTTCCATCGTGGACAAGGCTATACACTTTTGTTTCTTACTGCTCCAACATATGGTGCCATTATTCGGTAAGAAAACAAACCCAGAGGTAGATTTTCTTTCATCTAAATCTCCTACCTTAGTATTCTCTTAACAGCTTTTCAATGTGCTTGACTTGGATTGGATTGGTAACTACTCACCATTCCAACTGCAAAACATATGTCAGGTCTTGTACACATTATAGTGTACATCAAGCTTCCAACAGCACTAGCATAAGGAACATGTTACATTTGTTCCTTCTCTTGTGGAGTCCTTGGACACAGTCTATGGCTCAATCCTTCACCTTTTGCAATAGGAGTGTCTATGGGTTTGCAATATTGAAATCTTAACTCCAAGAATGTATGCAACATCACCCATGTCTTTTATATCAAAGTTGGAAGATAACCAATTCTTCACAGTATTAACAAACTCCATATTGCTTCCAGCAATTAGTATATCATCAACATATAATGATATGATCACAAATTGATCATTGGATCTTTTGATATATACACAATGATCCTCATGTATCATTATAAAATCACATGCCATTATGGCATTATGAAAACGTATATACCATTGTCTCGAAGACTGCTTAAGGCCATATATCGATCTCAAAAGTCGACATACCTTTTCTTCTTGGCCTTTCACTATGAAACCAGCAGGTTGTTCCATATATATTTCTTCCTCTAATTCTCCATTGAGGAAAGCAATCTTTACATCCATTTGATGTAACTCAAGATCCATACTAGCTACTATTGCCAGAATAATGCGAATCGAGGTAAATCTCACTACAGAAGAAAATGTACCTTCATAATCAATTCCTTCCTGTTGATTATACCCCTTCGCCACAAGGTGAGCCTTATGCCTTTCTATCGAGCCATCAGCTTTTCGCTTTATTTTGAGAACCTACTTGTTCCCAATAGCTTTGTGTCCTTTTGGAAGATCAACCAGTTCCCAAAAATGGTTTGACTTTTATTTACTCCATTTCCTCTTCCATTGCATGAATCCATTTTTTCCTTACTAGGGCAATTCAGAGCCTCATTGATATTTTTTGGCTCATCCTCATTTTGCGGAGCAATCATAAAAGTTTCCCCTTCAATGTCAAAACGTCGATGGGGAATACTTTGGCGACTTGTTCTCCGTATGGGAGATTGTACACTTAGCACATCATTTCCCATTATGCTCCCACTAGGATTAGATAATGATGATGTCGTCTTATCACGTGGTTGTAATTGAGAATGAGTTGAATTCAATTCATCACTTCTCATATTACTCCCACTTGGACGAAATCCACTAATATCATTATCTTGATCCTAGATTACAAATAGGGAGTAATCTTCTCCTATTTCGCCCTTCTTAGGAAATTCATCCACTAAGAATGTGACATCCCGTGATTCAAATTTAATCATACTCCCACTTTCCTGCTCACCTATGAACACATACCCTTTCGAGTGTTCGGAGTATCTCATTAAAATACTCTTATTTCCTTTGGGACCCAATTTCCCAAATTTGTGAGAGGACTCATGAGTATAGGCAGCACAACCCCATGGCTTAAGAAAACTTAAGTCCGGTTTTCTACCTGTCCATAACTTATATGGAATGAAAGCAACTGATTTGGAAGGCCCCCGGTTAAGTATATAGGCAGCAGTTAACAACGCATCACTCCAAAAAGTAATAGGTAAGTTAGCATGCGCCATAATGGACCTAACCATTTCCAGTAGGGTTCTGTTTCTTCTCTCTGCAACACCATTTTGTTGAGGAGTATATGGAATAGACAACTATCTTTCTATTCCTTTTTCATCACATAATTTTCTGAACTCATCAGATAAATATTCTCGACCTCGATTGGATCTAAATACTTTTATTTTCTTGTCTAATTGATTTTCAACCAAGTTCATAAACTTTTTGAAACAACTTATTGCTTCAGATTTATGAGAAATCAAATAGACATATCCAAATCGAGTATAAACATCTATAAAAGTGATGAAATAAACAGTCCCTTGCCTTCCTCTCACATTTATTGAACCACAGACGTCAGAATGAATTAAATATAGAGGAAATTCAGCTCTTTTATCTTTTCCAAATGGTTTCCTTGTCGTCTTCCCTACTTGGCAATGCTCACATATGAGCAAATCGACTTTTTCAATATTGCCCAACAAGCCATTTTTGGCTAATCTATTCATATGCTGTTGGTCAATATGACCAAGTCTAGCATGCCACATAATTACATCATTATCATATGAAGTAGAAGACGTGAAACAAGGGAATAACAAATATTGACATCACCACAGTCAACATTTAGTACAATAAAACCATCTAGAAAGTGACCACAATCATAGTAGTCTGTATCCAAATACAAATCTACACCTCTATTACGGAAGTTCACACTGAAACCAAGCTTAACCAACATCAAAACAGACACTAAATTTCGATGAATCTCTGGAGCATATAGAACATCATGTAGGAACAAAATGCGTCCACCACGCATGTTTGATTGGCAGGTGCCAATCCCTTTAACTTCATCTCTGAAGTTATTTCCCACATAGATCCACATAGTTCCAGTTGGTACTCGTTGGAATTCCACGAAGGATTCTCTATCCTTCGCTACATGGTCTGTCGCTCCTGAATCTACAGTCCACAAAGGATTGGATTCAGCCAATGATGCAGAACTCGACACATAAGCAAAGTTCTCAAATGTGCAAGAGGTGTTTACCTTCTTTGGCTCACGACAGTCGCGAGCATAGTGACCTTTTTTGTCACAATTGTAACACCTCACCCTTGACATTTTCTTCACTTGAGGACGTTTTCCTCTCTTGTGTTGGTTAACTCTTGATTTCTTACAACAAGGACTTAATCCTTTGCCTTCCCACATATTAAACGAATCAATACGCTTGCGCTTAGAGCACAAAGCCCTTTCTGAGCTAGAACCAGCATTGCAAATATCTATTTTCTACTCAAATGCCGTTAGGCGGTCCTCTACTAGCTCAAGATGGCGCACAAAGATCCTCAAGATCTTCCATAATATGGTCAAGAGCTTCTAGTGCTTTTTGCCTTTCCAGCACATATTGAATCTTCATATTCAATATTTCACAATTGTTGCCGTTCATATCAGCAATTACGTTCTTAGTTGCTGAAACCATCGATCCGAACACATCGTACATATATGCACGAATAATTAATGCCTATCATTTATGCATCCACTTTGCACGAGACCCATCATATCAATGAATAATTTCAAGTAAGGTTTCAAAATCAAAAGGTCACTATGTTTCCAATCATCCTCCCAAAATCCTAACTCAAAATTATTATTAATATAATTGTCTTATGCAAAATAAATTCTATGAAGTTACAAAAAACTTCTATCAACTACCCACAACAGTCAACAATAACAGAAAGCAAATAATATCTAACATCCAATAGAATAATAATGCTTTCACATAATACAACTATCCATTGCACTAAGCAATATATACAAAGAAAATTATCAACATAGAAAGAGATATTCACACCCAAAAACATCTCTAACTAATCTAAGAAATAATTAGGGAATGTCCCTTCTAATCTATCAGTCAAAATATCTGAGAAATTTGAAGGCACATTTGCCAACCATGGAAAAACTTTTGGAGAGCTTTCATGTCGCCTCCAAGGCGCATTCGCTCTGCGCCATGTGGCGCTCAATCTAAGGGTTGAAGTTTTGGTTAACTCAATCCTATAGTACTCTCTAACAAAAGCTTCCACTAGCCTCCTATAACGCGGGACCACGTTGACCTCCCATAGCCGATCTAACACTGCTTGCCATTCAGGTGGAAGAGTGTTCATCAAAGCCGGCACATTCTCAAAATCCGGCATAAGATAACCATTCTAGATGATTTCCTGTATCATCTGATTGACCCTGACCACATGTGATACTAAATCACCGTCATGCCACCGATAATTAGCTAAATCTGACATCAGCCTTATAAGTCTTGCATTTCCCTCGTCCGTTCTCAGGATTGTAGGTATCCGTGCATAACGCATCATAGTTCCTGCAACAAATGCAGAACTAAAAATGGATTACTTATTATCTATAATGTATATAGGGGAAAATAAATAATTTTCCATGATTCATGCAACAAATGCAAAATAAAAAATGGATTACCTATAACCCACACAAATATAATTGAAAAAGAAACAAATTCCTTTTTTTTTTTGGGGTCAATGGTCAACGGTCAACAGGTCAACGGTCGTCGGTCGGGTCAACGGGTCAACGGGTCGAGCCGGTCGTCGGACCGGACGGATCGGTCGGACCGGCCGGGCCGAGTCGGACGAACCGACCGGCACGTGCCGCGCGCGTGCGTGGGCTGACGTCACGCAGACATTAGCCGGTGCGTGTGTTGCACGCGCCAGGCCTCCGTGCGGGTCGGGTCGGGTCGGTTCGCCGGCTAGTCACCAGCTGGCCAACGGTCGTCGGCGATGACGTCATCGATGACGTCATCCCGGCAGTTACCTTGACGTCACAGTGACGTCAGCACATGCCGGTTCGCCGACCGGCGCGTGTCAGTTCGCCGGCCACCAGTGCGCACGTGCCGGTTCGCCAACGACGCGTGTGGCGCACGCGCTGGCCGATGCCAACGCTTCGGGCGCGTCGTGCCCACGCGCAGCGGCTTTTGGCCACGCGTGTGGGCACGTGCGGCGTCGCCCGGCGGCGCACGACCTGTCGCCGGACTCGTCTCGACGAGCCCTTTCTCCCAATGCCTTCAGAAATTGATTTCGACTTACGGAAACTCAGAAAAAAGGACGAACAGTGCTCGGTTGTAGGGATTTCTCGCCCCGATCTGTGTCGGCCGAATATCTTCGCGAAACATCAATAAAAAAACCATGAAAAGGGTCGGGAAAACATGAACTAGGGCTTTGATACCAATGTTGGGAATAACGGATCCCCGAAAACCGGATTCGACACTAAATCGAACCCCTAAAACGAATGCGGAAGACAAGCCCGGGAAAATCACGTATCACCAATCCTAAAGCACACGACAGATTCGAGCGTACCTTGTTAGCCACAGATTAAACACCGACGCCAAAAAGAGGAGAGAATTTAGCCCTGTTCGATTCGATGACAACAATTCGCTTGGAAGGAAGACGGCGTCGCTTCCTTTTGCTTACTGTTCCTTGGAGAGAGAGAGAACGTTGAAAAAGAGGGAGACGTACATTTCTTATTCCAAAAGGTGCGTCCTCCCTCTCTCTCTCCTCCCTTTATATACGTGCCTCCAAAAATAGCAACGTACCCCTTCATCCATGGACCCTAATCTCGTGGGTCTGGCTTTTAGGCCCAACATGGGCGGACGGGCCTTAAGTCCATCACTAATAAAACCATCAATATATTTTTATGAAACTTCAATTGTGATAAAATAAGTCTGCTCTCATCATCCTGATTTAGATTGAGATATCAATACCAAAGCGAAGTGGACTCCAACTTTGATCCAAATTATCGAACACAATGAAAACGGTGGTTTAGTAATTCCAGCTTTGCCTTGCTTATGGACGAGTTCCTGCAGATTCGCAGCCTTAAGTTGCTGCAGAGTGGTGATGCCCGTTACAAGGCAGATGGAGTGAAGAAAGTTGGATTTGCCGGAGCCGTTCAGCCCAGTGACAGCGTTGAAGTCGGGGTTGAAAAACAGGAGGATGATCCGGGTCGCATAGGATTTGAATGCCTCCGGACAGATTTCTGCAGGGTAAAAATGGAGAAAAAGAAAAGAGCGATAATTATAATAGGGATGAAATACTTATGAATCAGTCATGGAATTAGCTTAAATTTTGGAAAAATGATGAGTTTTTTGCCCAGAATTGGACGAAATCTGGAAAGGTTGTGTTTGAAGCGGCTGTGAAGAAGAAGAAAATAAGAGGAGCAAAAGAAGTCCAGTATATTTTTGTAATGGACGTGTTTCTCCTTCTTTTTGCCCCCCTTCAAGTCCTCATAATGGACGGAACATATGATTTTGTCCCATAAACTCAATTGTTCATCAATTTAATACAACTTTTATCTATTAATCACAAAATATTCAAATTATCAGTCTAAAACCCTTGAGATATTACCGGTTTCTTAGGACACGTTTGGTAATGCTCCCGAGAACAGTGTTTCGTTAGAAATAGAACGGAAACGTGTTTGGTAAGTTTTTTGTTCTCGAACAAATTTGGAACAAAAACAAGAAATAAAAAAAAAAGTTACTTCTTGTTTCCGGAAAAATTCAAAAATAAGAATCAAGAATCAAGTTTTTTTTTCCCTTTTCTTTTCTTCCTTTTTTTTTTCTCTTCCACCCTTCTTCCCTAGCCGCGTCGATGTGACATCTTGAAATTTAAATTCTATTTATAATTAAATAAATCGGGTCTTTCATCGACATGCTAATGGTGCTATTTTCTGAGCTGATCACTCATGAGATAACTAGACTATCTGGGGAAGCCATTAAGAGATTTTAGTGCAATAGACTTGAGAATTCGACCAAAAATTGACTACTCGACTGTGTTCATCTGTAAAGATCATTACAGCACAGATAAAAATCAATTAGAGATTAGAGATAGGTTGGTTCAACAGAGATGTGTGGCTAAACATGGGTGATTCCACCAAATTGCAAATTTCTCGTCGATCAGCATTAGATTGATTTTTCTATCATTTTGGTACCCTTTGTCTGTATTCGAAACCTCGAGATTTTCATGGCCACTAAGAGTCACCAATGTGTCGAAGAGGTACAATGTGGCTCGAAAAAAATTGACCATGGGTCAATTGCACCAAAAATTTCTATAAACTACCCGGTGGGTTAGGTCACGCTAAAATCGTGCCAAATTGAAATTAACCACGAATTTGAATCCGATTTTAGAAATTGAAAGTTCTACTATATCACGAGTCATTTTAGGAACGTTGACTCATCCTCCGAAGATTTTTCTGCAAACCGAGATTTTTGGCAAAAAGTCAAAATAGGGCCATTTTGTCCGGAAAATTAAGGGGACCGTTTTTTTATCACGTTTTTGGGATGTAAGTTGGATCTATTGGTGAGGAAAAATGTCAATTTGATTGAGGACACGATGGTGGAATTTTTTAGGGCCGAATTAAATCAATTCAAGTGAGAATTGAAGAGGATTTGGGGGAAAATGCCTTCAAAATTCGTAGCCCCATGGTCCCTCAACCTTTGGACCTCTTCAATGGCTTCTAAAGGAAGATTTGTGGCTGGAAAATTTCTGAGGAAGACAGCCCATCAAGTGGGACCTCTTCAAGGAGACAAGAGGATAGAATGGATGAGGAGTGGCCCTCTCCAAGCTTTGTTGTCCCCCTTTTTCCTCCTCAGCTGTTCTCTCCATCTTAGAAGCCTTTGAAGCTTTGAAAATTTGTAGGAAACCGAGTAGCACACCCCTTACCGTTGCAATCACCCGTTAAGCCCCTAGCCACTGCCACTGGCTGTCGCACCTTGCACACCAGTCACTTGTCCCGCGTGTCATCCTGCCCAACCACGACTTCTGCTGCATTCCCCTCGAGCTCAGGCCGTTGAACCAAGCATGCCAGGCCATTGTACGTCGCCGTCGTGGTTGCTGGAGTCGCCGTCGAGCACCGCCAAGCCTCATTGTAGCCTTCACCAGTCCTGTCTTGCTCAACTAGCTGTCGGTTCAGCCCCTGCCATCCTAGAATAGAACCAAACCCCCTCAGCCCAACCGTGTACTGTTTGGCCCGCTTTGGACCGCTTCCGGGTCTTGTAAGGTGCTGCCGCTTCTAAGTTTGTTGCCCAGCTTCGCGTCCCCGTCGTAGTGAACTCACCGGCTCGCAAATCCAGTGAGTTTACTCACTAATCTCTACTTAGGAAGTTAATTATGCATAAGGGTTGATTAGTTTAGGTTAAGTATGGATTAGGTGGTTAATTAGAACGGATTAGTAATTTAATTATTCGTTTAAGCATGTTAGGTGGTTAGAGTAGTGTAATTAGAGACTTGATAAGCTGTAGTATTTATCTAGATATGTTCGAAATTTTTCCGGGCCCGTTTCGATATTTAATTAGGCTTTTCTGGCCTAAGTTTGCATTTTTGGTATTTATTGGAATTTATTTAAATAATTTTGGTAATTATTTAATTATTTTTTATTTTTCGAAAATTAGACTAGGATAGCTTATGACCGGAATTTCATGTTGATTGCAATGGTGAGATTAGTTTATTTAATTGAGTACCGGTTTGTACAATTTAAGTTTGTATTGTAATTTTAGGGTATTATCCCAAAATTTAATATTTTTGGCATTTAATTAGAAAATATCAGGCGTTGGATTACAACGCCAAAAATGTGTTTATGGACTATTGGAATTAGTGGGATTTTCAAAAGGGAAAATATTGCATTTTGGTTAAGGCCAACCGTGTACGCACACACGATTATTTTTATCGGGAATGATAAAAGTGGTGAAATTGTAGGATGATTAGGATGGTATACTATATCGGCCTGTGAGCCTTGATATGTCAGCTTTTGGTGAGCAGTATACCGGTATACTATATCAGCCCGAGGGCTTTGATATGTCCGGTTTTGGTGAGAAGTATACTTTAACAGCTTCTAGTGAGCATTATGAGTATACTATATTAGCCTGTGGACTTTGATATGTCAGTTTTGGGTGAGCAGTATACTCTATTATCAGTTTTTGGCGAGCTATACTATCTATCTTCAGCTTAGGGTGAACAGTTCTTGATGTGATCGAACTTGATAGATAGTATTGAATGGGTTGACCGAGGGATGGTCTTGTTGACATGGAATCAACTGGATTGATTGATCGATAGCTCAATCTGATTTAATGATTTGATTTGTTGATGTGATTCGATGAATATATGAATCGTACTATATTGTAGGAAGGAACTGAGGTAAAGGTAAGTCACCTATCTCTTGTGTGCATAGGTAACCTTTAGGCGTATTTCCTTCCTAGTCAGAGTTTAGAGGGTGAACTTGCTGAGACGTCGTCTCACTCCGTTGTGGGATAATATTTACAAGTCCTTAGATGACTATACCTCTCGAGCATTTTGGCCAGCCGAAGAAGGTCACTGAGTAGGTATCTTATATTCCACTTCATGGGAACCCAAGGGGATGGGTCTATGAACTCATAAGGTCCGTTGTTTGGGTTGATGAGGGTCTACCCCATAAAGTACCCCATCAATACAGATTATGGTACCATTGTGAGTGGAATGGACAATGAGAAGGTCCCATACTGGAATCCGAGGTCCCTATGTTAGTGCTAGAGGTTGCTTTTGGAAAAGGCACAGCTGACTCTCCTAGTGGTTCAGTGGTGGACCTGAGTTTGTCGGATCCAGGGTCCCCAAAGTATTCAGTTGAAGACTCGAATGCTTAGAGATCTGTAGCACTCTAAACTCCCATTTTTGCAGACCTTGTATATATCGGCTAATATTGTATATGACTTAATTTGATATTTATATAAGTGTGTTGCGGTTTGAAAATTTTGTGGCCTTGTTTTTCGATCCCATATTGTTATTGTTTAGGGATTTATTTATTCAATTCTGCATGCGCATTAAAATGAATGGGTCGGTGACGCGTCCTAAGACATCGCATTTTAATCGACCACCGAGGGATGGGCACGCGCTCGAAGGATTGGGGCATGACATCCCCGCCCGAAGTGGTATCGGAGCTGGTTGATAGTTGGAGTGATAAGGTGCGATGATTTATGAGATAATTAGTAGGAATGACATTTATTTCATGCTGGTGCATGTCTGTGATAGTTGGTTGGTAGATTGTTTGCTTGTGATCACTTAGCTTCTAATTCGGTGTGGAATTGGAAGGTAGGTTTCAGTAGAAAGCTTGCATCATGAGTGATTAAAAGCAAAGGACTCCTAGAAAGCGTACTATCGGGCCTGTGACTCGGGGTAGGATGCTGACGAGGGTCGATACTCGAGGAGGCCGTGGTAGAGTGCCAACTCAGGCTAGCGCCAGTGGGGTAGCACCCCCGCCTGTTGGTGCTGGAGTAGTAGCCCTTGGTGATCCCAGGTTCGAAGGGATCATACAGGCGCTTGAAGCGATGAGAGATATGATAGGGCAGCAGGCCCAGAATCAAGTTGCCGCCATTGCCGCCAACGCTCAAGCTGCTGCTACTACTGTTGTTGCTGCCACCGCTGTTGCCGCACCTGTCGAAGTTCCAACTGGGAATATAGTTGTTGAGAGGGAGAGACCAATCCATAAGTTAGTAGAGCAGTTCCTGAAGCTAAAACCCAGTGAGGTTCACCGGTGCCAGAGATCCAGAGACTGCATCACTTTGGATTTAAGATTTAGAGAAGGCATTTACACTACTGATGTGCACTGAGGCAAAAAAAGTTGTCCTCGCAATATATCAATTGCAGGGTAACGCGAATACCTAAAAGGGCTGCCAGAGGTATAGTATTTCTGGAAGGCGTAGTCCTGGGGTGGAACGATTTTCTCAAAGCCTTCAACGACAAGTACTTTTCAAGTAGCGCCCAAGAACAAAAGATGAAGAAATTTCAATGCCTCCGCCAAGGAATGATGACTATTGACTTGTATGAGGTCAAGTTCGTTGAGCTTTCTCAGTATGCTCTGAGGTTGATAGAGGATGCAGAAGACATTGCTCAAAGGTTTAGGAATGGCTGTCAACTAGAACTGAAGAATCCCCTGGTGCCGCTGGATCTGAAGGACTATCATGAGGTGTACAACTGAGCCTAGTTGATAGAGAGAAGTCTGAATGAACAAGCTACCTCGTTTGGATCGAGGTTTAATTCGAATCGAGATAGGAACCGACATGGGAAGAGGCCCATGACCGGAGGAAAATTCCATATCCCGCCCAATAGGAAGGGTGGAGTTGGCAAGTCAAGGCCAAGTCAGAACGGTGTGTGTTGCTTTTGTGGAAGGTAACATGGTTCGATCCCGTGCCCCCGAAGAATGGGAGTTTGTTTCGAATGTGGCCAGTAGGAGAAAATATTCAGTGGTTGGCAACTGCCACGTCACCTGCCTACATGGCATATACATTCCACTCATAAAACGACACGTGTTATCTGAAATTCGAATAAAAAAATTACTTTATCTCCCCTAGGGCTAGTTGCGGGCGCGGGTAGGCCGAGCGGCCATTAATGGCTCCTCTCTCTTTCTCTCTCTTCTCTCTCTCTCCTCTCTCGAGACTTGTTGCACGTGTCTTTTCACATTCGAACATGGCGCTCTTCGTCTTCCTTCCCGGTCCTCACTCACCTCACTCACCTCAAGCCCTCACGCCCTCGTCCTCTTGCTTTTGCACTCCTTCTTCCACTTCGACTTCGTTCGTTGCCATCGTCGCCTTTCGGGCTTTGACGATAGAAACCACGAGTGGCTCGGTTTCAATTTTGGGTCAGGCGCGTCGTCACCAAAGCAGAAGAAATTTGCAGCTACTGGGTCGCGAGCCCTCTCGGCCTTCACACGCCGCTCGCTTCGTTTGTCGCCATCGTCGCCTTTCTGGTTCCGGCGATATAATCTGCGAGTGGGTCGGTTTCATTTTCGGGCTCGGCCGCGTTGGCACCAAAGCGGAAGAAGTTTTCAAGTGCTTCGGGTCCCGAGCCCTCTTCGCCTTCACACGCCGCTTGCTTCGTTTATCGCGGTCGTTGCTTTTCGGCTCGGGCTATAGAAACCGGTAGTGGGTCATTCTTGATTTCGGGCTCGGGCACGACGCCAGCGATTTTGAAGCCAAAGCAGAAGAAGCTTGCGGCTGCCGGGTCTCGAGCCTCTCCGCCTTCACAGTCGCTCGCGTGTCTTCACTAGACAGCGTATCCCCTTGCCATCGCTACCGGATTCTCTCCCACAAAATGTAAGAATCGCCATGCTACTCCTGTTCACTTAAGGATGAAACCCGTGAAGTGTCGTGTCCCAAAATATGTGATGTTTGTGATATTTATGTGTAGTTAGCGTGATTTATTGTCTAAATTTTGAGCCTAAACAATCTAGTTGAGTCGCCCACCATCCATTCGACGAAATGCCTGAACTAGGTTTACTTTCTTCAATTCTGGGTTTACTCTGTTTTGGCTTTTTCCTGCGGCGGTCAACGAAGTTTTGTTTGGTGATAGTCCAACGAGTGAGTAGGTGTTGTTCAGTGGAGATGGAGATCGGCCAACATTGATTGGCCAAAAATGAAGTCCAACGCCTTTGGTTAGATCGAGTTTCAATTAAACTCCCTTGCCTTAATAAGATAATAACGTAGATATGATCAACAATAAGAGTTTTTTTTTTTTTTTTTTGTAGCTAGAAGGTTTGTTGGTTGTGTGACCTGCTAATAAGGTTTTTTCTTTCAATATTTTGCAACGAAGTGGATCTGTTAAATAAACTAAAAAGGTTGTTGCTAGTTTTGTTAGAAAGCTTGTTGCTTATCTATTACATTTATTTGTTATTCCAAAACTGTTGCTTGAATTACTTTTGTTGATTAAATTTCATCTAATTTTGATTATATGATGCTATTGCTAACAGGAAAACTATCTATGGCTTTTCATTTTGTTTTCAAGAGTTCAGTCCTATCATAATTCTTTTGTCTTCACATACCAAAATTTAAGTTTGCTTTATTGGGTTTTCTCTTCAGGAAGTCTACACTTTACTATTGGCTATCATGAATTAATGGGCTCAAAAGTGCTGCTGATGAAACCATTTCTAGTATTGAAGAAAGTAAAACTGTGGATGCAGAGCAAAGCTCTAATATTGAGTTAGCCGATTCATCGAAGGTTGAGCTAGAAGTTGTTGGCATTATCAGGCATAAGATATTGTTCAAGACCAGGCCAAAGGTGATTTCTGTAAGCACTTCTATGCTGCTACTTTTATTAATGACAATTGAGAGTATATTATTGGAAATGGAAGCTTGATTATTTGTTCGAAGTGATTGTTGCTGAAGATTGTGAAATATTGAAGGAGATCAGCATGCAGAACAATTTAAAGTGACAATTTTAGTACACAATGATTTACTTAGAAATGTATTATGATTACTTAACTGTGATTTAGAAGTTTTTGGTTGTGTAGTTTTAATAGAACTTTCCAAGTATGGTTGCTTCTTGCGTTTCACCGGACTGCAAAGTGACCACTCCACAATAAGAAAAAGATAGCTATAAAACGGTAGAGGCAGTAATGATACATCCAAAAGAACAGAACAAAATTTGAAGGAATAAGATAAATTTCAATATGGAGCATACCAACGCTTTTAAGCTGCTTTTCACGTTTTTGCAAAGACATGGCATTCTTAACCTACAATTACAAGTATACTAAAGCTTAGAGCCTTAAAAAAAGTACGCACAAGGAACCCAAAACTAATCACCACATAAAAGCAAGGAGCTAGTAAGACATGGCACATACCTTTATAATAGGATCACATTTTGTTTGGAAATAATTAGAAGGGAATGGAGGAAGTATGTAAAATCTATAAGATAACACAAAAACAACAATGAAAGGGCAACCCTAGTGCACAAGGCTCCCCATTATGCGAGGGTCAGGGGGCAGCCTCTATTGTGCACAGTGTTCACCTCTTTGTACATATTGTAAATGCTTTAACTTGTATGTTGTACCTCAATTTTTTTTTTCTTTTACTACTTTAGTTTCAGAAAGAGAGGTGCTCTCACATAGCTAGGTGCGATTCTTATTTACTTAAAATTTCAGTTTGGCTTAAAAGAATGTCTATTGTTTATAGGATTACAAGGGAGCTTATTTTCAGGATTACAAGGAAGTGGCCTTAAGGTTGTTGCCGTGAGACTGGGTTAGAAGCGGGTGTTTACAAAGTGTGGTGAGAATACTATTTTGCATCTATTGCTTTTATGAAACCCACTTATAATCCATCATAACTGAGATAAAGTATGCACACAAACACTTTTGGACTAACTTTTATTTTTACTAATATTCAACAGATAATTTGTAGACCTTGGTAGCTAATTTGACGTGCTCTCGAGATAAATGGGTATGACTTATCTCTTTAAACTTTAAATTTGTTTTGAATTTATCTTTCTACTTTAAATGATGAGTTTTTCTTTTTCTTTTTTTAAAACTTGTAGAAGCTGTAGAGGATAATGTCATCATCAATAATGTTGATAAAGATTTTGAATTTAAAATTGGCATGAAATTTGCTAATGAGGACGAAGCTTATAATACATACAATGCATATGCAATTTGCAAAGGATTTCGAGTGCGAAAAGGACAAAAGGCAAACAATAGTAAAGGAATATTGCGAGCTTGCACATTTCTATGTAATTGTGAAGGATATTCTCCACCAATCTTACCTCATGAACAAAGAGATATATATAGGACTGTGAAAAGAAGTGGATGTAAAGCTTGCATTAAATTCAAAATTGAAGAGGGAGTTTGGGTAGTTGTCAAATTTGAGGATGTTCATAATCATACTTTTGTTGATGATAAACAAAAGCACTTAATACGGTCATATCGGCATATAACGAATACTAATGGAAGTATTTTGACTTCTTTGGTTGGGGCTGGTGTGAGGGCTACAAAAGCATATTCGTATCTTAGTGGTGAAGTCGGAGGACAAGAGAATGTTGGCTTTACACTACGGGATTGTCAAAAAATTTTGCAATCAAAGAGAAGAGCCTTTATTACTACGGGGGATTGTCAAAGTCTCATTAACCATTTTAATTGCTTACAATTGAATGGAAGCAATTTTTCTTATACATTTCAGTTGGATCGAGCAAAGATTGACTAATTTTTTTTGGTCCGATGGTATATCCAAGCTGGATTATGAAAGTTTTGGAGATGTTGTGGTATTTGATGCTACTTATCGTACAAATAAATACAATATGATATGCGCACCTTTTGTTGGGTTGAATCATCATTGGAAAAATGTTCTATTTGGTTGTGCATTTTTATTGGATGAGACTATTGCTTCTTTTGTGTGGGCTTTGCAATCCTTTTTAGAGGCAATGGGTAATAAAGCACCCAAGACTATTTTCACTGATCAAGATCATGCGATGGCAAATGCCATTAGAACTGTTCTTCCCAACACTAGTCATCGTTTATGTGTATGGCATATTGGGAAAAATGCTACGCATCATATTGGACATCTTCTTGGAAAACCAGGCTTTCGTGATAAATATTGGCATAAGATTTTATATAAGTGCGAGTCAGAATTTGAAATGGAAAACACTTGGAAAGCTATGTGTCATGAGTGGAAGCTTGAGGACAACAAGTGGTTGGATAATATATATCGCCTACGTCATAAATGGTGTCCTGCATTCGGCCGAGATACTTTTTCCGCGGGAATTAGATCCACTCAAAGAAGTGAAAGCACCAATAATGTCTTTCAAGATATGGCATGTAAGACTATGACTTTGTCTGAATTTGTCAATCATTATGAGAAGCAAGCTGAAAAATGCGCAACTCTGAAGTTATTGATGATTTTGAGTGTGCTCGAGGAATGCCGCGGATTATGGTTGAAAGTAGTGGAATATTGAAACATGCTGCACATGTCTACACGCATGTCATTTTTAGGAAATTTCAGGATGAGTGCTTGCATTCTTTGTCCGAACATGTTCTTAGATCAGAAATTGATGGGCCGTTACACACTTACATATTGGGAGCTGAAAATAGTGAAAGAAAGCATATTGTCCATTTTTGTTCGGGTGATTCAACCATTACATGTAGCTGCAAGTTATTTGAAATGCGAGGATGGTTGTGTAGGCATACTCTATGTATCTTGACACATGTTGTGAATGTTACAAGCATTCCATCACAATACATTTTGAATAGGTGGACAAAAACTGCAAAACAAAGTAGTCATTGCAATGATGTTGGAGAAAGCTCTCGTGATGCGGGACAGTCAAAGACATTGCGCTTGAAGAGGTTAATGCAGTTGGCTTTTAGTGTTATGAACATTAGTGCAAATCATGATGTTACGGAGAATATTGCAACTACAACCTTGATGGATCTTCACTCTCGTATAGTGAACAAAATGCAATATCTCACAGGTAAAGATGATGTTAATTCTTTGCTGGAAAATGATGAATCTGAATATGCAGCAAATTGTGGAATTCAAATACTTGATCCTCTTCGGAGAAGGCCAAAAGGTATACCAAATACTCGGTTGAAGAGTACTAATGAGAAGCGGAAGAGAAAGGAATCCTCATGCATAGGAGGCACCTCAAAATAGGTGCGTGAGATGAGAAAAGCCTTTTCTTTCCTTTTTGTACCTCTAATATGGTTGTATTTAAGTTGTGCATGGCATGTTGTGAGAAGTACATCATTTTTTTTCTTTTTGGTTTTTTGACTAATCCTTATGGTTTGAAATTTGTCCTTTTTTTCCTCTTTTGCAGATGAAGACAGTAGTCTTTTTTGTTTGGCAGATGAAGACAGCAGCCTTTTTTTTGTAGATGAAGACAGCAGTCGTTAATTGATGGTGTTTTATGACATCAACAAAGAGCAGAAGTTTTAGTTCTCCTCTTTTTGCAAGATGGGAGCAGCTTCCCATAGTTTATACTTGATCCGTGCTCAACTTTGCCCATTAGAGAGCATATTTGTAACAACTATTTGTTGCATTTCTTCAGTAGGCAGATTAAATTTCATATGCTCAGCTGATTGAAGGAATTTCCTCTGTCTTGATTTTAGGTCACAACTTGTCAATATAGGACAAAGCATAGTGTGATATTGTCCTGTGTACTGGAGTTCCTATGCCATGTCTCCATCTAGTGGCTGTTGGAGGAAACGCTTAGTAGTTACTAGTTGGACAATTATTTCAACAAATTGGTGGCTTTTGGTAATCACTTGAGTTCAGTGGATTCTGATTGTGGTCAACCTTCAACTTCGAAGTTGATCAGCCAGTCACTATACTGTATCACATCTACTTTTAATGAACCTTTTTGAATGGCTGTGGTAGCTTCTTGATAGCAAAAGCAATTTCTTATAAGCAGTTTTTCTATCCTTGGATTGAAATGGAAAATCCTAAGATTTTAGCTTGACTACACTGGTTATTGGTGTATAAAACTTACCATATCATCTTCACTACATTTGGTTGAGCGTGCAAATGCATTAAGTTACATATCTGTGGACTTGATTCTTAAGTATGTTATGCAAAAGTAGTGAAAGTTTCTCTCTCTCTCTCTCTCACGCGTGTGCCATATTGTAAACACATTGAGTGTATGAGTGTTAGAATCGCCGACATTATTCTTAACTCTTTATTGTGGCTTTAGCTTTGCTTCAATTTTACATTGAATAGGGCGTAGGATTTTGCTGCACTTTGAAGCAGTGGATTCTGCCTTCTGTGCATGGATTAATGGAGTCTTCGTGGGGTATAGGTAATTTTTTCTCCACTCTTCGTTATAGTTATTTGATCCTTTGACCATAAGTATATTCTATCAGAAAAAAAATTGCGACATTTGGTGAGTATTCTTCTTTGCATTGAACTTTGGGAATTATTGCCTATTCATCTAATGAAGGCATAGTTTCAATTTCAACATTACAGCAGAGATAAATATAACTTAAACACTTTCTGCCTCAGGTGGGTTTGCTCCTGCCTGAGCCTGAAGTGTGAATGAGAATCCTTTTTAAGAACACTCTTCAAAATGTTGCTGGTTGTGTATTAGGGTCTGTTTCGTTCTTAGATAATTAAATCAGAAATTCCAGAAACTTTCCTGTTAATCTAATCAGGCCTTAGGTTGGTAGAAAATGGTTTTGACACTTACAAACTTCTATGTCATGCTCTAGAACAATGGATGATAGTATCATGCAATGCCTCCTTATTCACTTAATTCTTTCATTCTTGCTTTGCTTGCACTTTGGTGGTACATCAGTTTGGCATTTCCTGTTGCATTGACATTTAACTGTATTATCAATAGATATCAGATAGTCTGGAAAATATTTTCATGGAGAATGTCTTCATTTACTTAATTGTTATTATGGCCCAAGTAGAAAAATTTCTATGGCCTTGTCTCTGAGAGAATAAATAGAAGGTCGAATAATGCACTTACCTCATTGTTTGATGTCATTGATGATATTTTATTCTGGATTTTGGCTGGTCAGAGCTTGTTTTGCTCTAAGTCATTGCCATTGTTTTTTGTTTGAAAGAAATTTGGGACTAATATTTATCCTCTTACTGTTTACTAGATTGTACCTTTTTTTCTCTCAAATTAAATGAGCTAAGAAATGTGATGTTTACAGGACGGAGCTTGTCAGCGGGAAAATGCCGACAAATGCATCCTTTAGTTTGGATATTGACATGGTCAAATTGGTGGAGACACATATTGAGATGCAAGGTTTGGCTTGGGAAGAGTTGATAGACCCTGCATTGAGCTTGCTCTTGGCTAGGGAAGAGAATGCAGCTTTTCAAGTGCTCGAAATTGCACTGCAACTGCCCCACAAGTGAGGCCATCATCCTGGCAGGCATGCGATCTCCTTTTCCATGTATTCAACAATAGGATGATGGATAACCTTGTTTGTATTTCCTGATGGTTGAATGAGCAGAAATCTGGCTAGAGTGATGTATGTGGTTATGTCCACCAAGATTCAGTTAGCTATGATGTGGTCTGCATAAGCTGCCTTGTTTTTTTTTTTTTTTTTTTTTTTTTTTTTTTTTTTTTTTTTTTTCTGTTTTTAACCCAGATTTCTGTTGTCTAATTGCAATCATGGCCGTTTGTCGTAAGATTGCCTCAAATATGAAAGTCGTTTTTGAGTATGAAGTTTGGTGTCATTCATTTTTGCAAAAGTTCTATTGGAGAATAATTGGTATGATAGCTCCTAAAGAAAATATTTACACTTTACGGCTCAGTTGCCAAAGATTGAAATTCACAGATCTTATAGCAATTTGGGTGCACTGTGGAGTCTCCTCCAAGGAAATTAATGGGTATACATTGATTGATTGGCAACGAGCATTTACATTGTAGTCCCCGAGTATGACTCAGAAATACAAAGCTGGAGCACTACAGAATTTATTTGGACACATTTGAAAGGAAGAAAGATTCCTCTATAAACGAACAACTATTTTAATCACTTAAAATAGGACCTGAAAGTAACAATTAAAGAATGAAGACTCCGGATATCGAGCGGAGCATTACCAAAGTCAAGACACTCATTGACTTGACTGTACTTACAAAATACGTTAGGGAGAATTTTATGGATCCTTTGACCCAAAATCCGACCCAGTTAAAGTGCCATGATTGGCAAACTTCATCTTAAATATGTTCATAAGCATGACTACCGTTAAAATAGGTAACTGGCATAACTGCTCAACCGACACCAATTAGTACATTGACAACCCAGATTTGAATTTACCAATGTTTTGCACAATCTGGGGTTTTGCAATATCAGAGGTCCAAATCATTTATTATACCAACACCAAATGCTACACGTGCTAAATGGAAATAAGATCAACAAACAAACCGAGGACCCGATACCATCTTGAGGCAAAGTCGTACTCCAGAATCATTGAGAACCAACACTCAACATCTCAAGGGCAACTGACCGTTGACTTGAGGCCAAAAGATCAAAACGACATGTTCACCAACTTGGTATTGATGGATGTTTGTGTTGGAACTCTTAACTATTTACCTTGGCCCGCTGCGTAGAAGACACTTTCCGTTGTTTTAAAGTTACAACTTTTGCTGCTGGAAGCATTGGCCTCGAGTTGACTTTGCCTGGATTCGCTCAGTACTCGTAGCATCTCGATTCGTTTTTATGTCTCCTTGCCATTTTGTTGCCTCATCCGCATGCCTACTGTCTTTCTGAACTTGATTTTCTAGCATTTGCAAGACCCCTGGATTGGGAGAAGACGTCTGAGGCTTTGGGCTGGCCCCCCAACCCTGGATGTAACTCAATTTCTTTGGACCAAGGACTTCTTCAAACATTTCATCCTCATAAGCAGTAATATCCCCATCCTACAAACATGCACATACATAATAATATAAGTCCTAGAGATTGTAACAACTTCCACACTCCACAGAATGCATCCAAAGATGTATTTTTTTTTTCTAGTTGAATGAGATCGAGGTACTTGAAATTCTCCAAAAGCCCAGTCAAAATTTAAAAAGGCTAAACATGTGATTATTAGATTAAAAAATTATACAATAAACATCAATAACGAGAAAATAAAATGAAATTCTCATGCTGCTGACCTTCACGACCTAAAAAGTCGGATGACGCGCCCACCACACAAGTGCCACCAGATAATGGGTTCAGAAAGTGCGATGGAGTGAACTTGAAGGCTATTCATGCTGTTCAAGACATCATATCTAACTGCAAGGTACTTGAGCTCTTAAAAAGCCTCCAATGCATGCTTAGAAGCTGTAGTATGATCATCTTCTAAGACTTTTAACATCCATATTGAACATCCTATTTCAGGTGCTTCCATGTCCAAGAAGCTAAAACAGGACTCGATGGAATATTTACGTAATTAATCGACAGGAGGCTCTTTCTGCTTGACAAAATTCTTACCATGCTATGATGCTGAACATATAAAATTCCACTCAACCATATAAATCTTGGAGGGGTTGCTCACATCCTCTCATGAAGGGACTATGATGGAACCTCTTAATCCAATCTTATTGTATAGAAATGAGCTACCAGTAGTCATTGCAAGAGCAAACCCTGCTTTTGAAATGGTGGAATCGGTTTGAATCTCTCACCACTATCTCCCTGTTGAGAAGATCTGCGGCTATTTTCATGAAGTTATGGCAATCGACACAAATGCGAATATTTTTCATGATTTTTATCACTCTAGGCATGCCACTTTCCTTCATTGTTGCAAATACCAAAGCCAGCTTCTCACTATGGTAATATAATTGCTCCTCTTTGTGCTCCTCTTCTAAGTCATGCAATGCCAAGCATGTTTCTGGTGTATAACCCAGCTCTTTCAGCTTCCCAATAAATACATCGAGCTTCGCATATATCCTGTCCCTCAGTGGATGCCTCCTTCCTCCAGATGCAAACTCATGGATCTGATTTCCTATCTCGATCCAGCTTAAACCTGGTTCCTTTTTCACTCTGGACCAATTCATTTCATATCTAATTAGACCTGCTTCATCAAATCTTCCACCTGAACAACATATGTTCGACAGTTGCACATATCCCAAGGACTTAGTAGGTTCCAACTCCTTCAGTTTAATAGCCGCTATTTTTGCTAATTGTGCATTACCATGTTTCCTGCATGCTCCCAGCAGTGCACTCCAGACCACTGAATCAGGTTGCACAGGCATTCTGTGTATCAGTTCCTGTGCCTCAAGGACACGCCCAGCTCTTCCAAGAATATCAACCATGCAAGCATAATGATCAAGCCGTGGGGCAACACCATAGTCCGTGGACATGGTATCGAATATGCGAATTCCATCTTCTACCAGTCCAGCATGGCTACATGCAGAGAGGAGAGCAACAAAAGTAGTGCTATCGGGTTGGAAGTCCATTCTGGCAAACAGCAGCAATGCTTCCTTACCTTGCCCATACAGAGCATATGCTTTAAGCATTGAGTTCCAAGAAACCAAGTCAGGAGATTCCATCAGATCAAAAACTTGCTTAGACAAGGCCATGCAGCTACATCTTGCATACGCATGTATTAAGGAGTTGGCAAGCACTGTATCCCCATCAAATCCAGATTTAATTACTTGACAATGCACTGACAAGGCATGTTTCTCAGTCATAAGACCAGCACATGCTTTTAGGACCCTAGAAAACATATACCAATCTGGAGATATTCCCTCCCGAAGCGACTGGCGAAAGAGGAAGAAGGACTCTTCAGGTTCACGTTCTGCCAATGCTGTTATGATGCCCGTCCAACAAATAACGTCTTTGTGAGAATTGGTCTCCGAAAAGAGCTTGTAGCAGTCAGCGGCATCCCCTCCAAGATCTGAATAAGCCTTCACCAGTGCGGTCATCACTTCCACTTCCGAGGAAAAAACCAGTTTTAACTGTGAGACAGTGTAACTGAAGACAACAATTAAGAGCAAATCCAACACCAGCATCACTGCTTCCAGACAAGGACGAAAAGATTCCAAGAAGTGTAGCACGATCAAACCCATATCCTCCTGTATGCATTTGGGCAAACAGATCGATAGCCAGTCTTCCAAGGCCACGGAGCTCAAGCCCTGCAATCATTGAGTTCCAAGTGATCAGATTGCGAGACTCCATACTTCTAAACACGGTCCAAGCCTCATCTTTATGCTTATCGAAACCACTTTGGCAGCCACTCGTCTTGCTATACATTGCAATAAGAGAATTCCCAACGTAAAGACACGAATTGACCGACATTTTCAGGGCAAGTGCGTGTACCTGTCGGCTACGATCATCGTCACGCTCGCGGCATGAACTGAGCACGCTGGCAAACGCAAACTCATTCGGGCGGTGGTGGGCCAACATCCAAATTTCTCGCACACAATGGGTGTGTGAAGTTTCCTAGTTTTCTTGAACCTGGATTGGAAAAGAACCAGAGAACAGCCGTACACACGAGCAAGACCAGAGATAGTGAGCTTGTTGCGCGTTTTCTCCTTCCTCATCATTTCTGTCGCTGGGTCATACGCGGGCAGCCCCAAGACGCTCTTGTTGATGTTCTGACGGCTGGAAATGGCAAGATGCTGCAGAGAGGGGGCACAGAAGAGCGGCGGGCTAGACGCCACCAGGTTTCCAAGAGATCAGCGCGCGGCGCGGATGGGAGAGAGGAGTGAGCTGACGAATTGTAGCCGCCGATGAGACTCCGGAGGTGACGGCGGAGGCAAAGGGCGCTCGGGATCCAGCAGCTGCGACCCAGCGGGGTTTTCAAGGAGGCGACGTGCCGAGACAGATCGACCAGCACCTGCGACCGACGGGGCTTTGGGGAAGGGGAGGGGCATGGCGAGGCGGAGGTGGAGGTGGAGGCAGTCGGGCGTGCCGGAGAAGGAGAGAGCGTGCCGAAGAAGGAGAGAGAAGGTATCTGCGTTTCCTCTTCTCGACTCGAGAAAGGAGAAGGCAAAAAGCGCTCGAAAATTGAAAAGAAGAGAGAGGTTTTTGAGCGGCAATGGTATTAATTAATGCTTCTGCCGAGTCTCTTTTCTGCCGCAGCAGAGGAGAGAGAAAAATAAATCCTCTGACTTTTTTATTTCTTTATTTTTCAGCTGGTCTAAGTCTTAGGACACGTGTCGACCTGTTAGTGGAGCCATCTAGACTTGCGCGCGCCACCTAGGACAATGACGTGGTGATTAGCAACCACTGAATATTTTCTCGGCCAGTAGGGTCACGTAGCTAGAGATTGTCCTAGAAGACCAAGAGGACAACAACAGTTACTGCCATTGCCACTGATGGGTCAGATCAGAGGATTTGCGCTGCAGAATGCACCGTAAGGTGGAGAGATCAGACCCCTAGCTCAAGGGATAGTGTATGCCATTACAAGAGGTCAGGCAAAGGACGCATCTAATGTAATTACTGGTACGGTTTCGCTGCACGACCATGCTGCTTATGTTTTATTCGACCTTGAAGTGACTCATTCTTTTATTGCTGAGTAATATGTTAAGCTGATAGGATTAAATCCCGAATTGCAAGAGTCAGTGGTTAGCATATCTACACCGTTAAAGGATAAGGTGTTTTCTTGTGGCATCCCAAAATTCAAGACATCCTCTAGAGGAATTAAAGCCAATAATTAGGTAATGAAATTACCTATGGTTTATGTTTTAGCCATTAGTTTTCTCTTAAGGTTATGTGTTATATGCTTGTGTCCATGAATTTTGAAATTAGAACTATAGGATAAAGTAATGAGAATAATCTATGCTTGGCTATGCACCTCATAAATTAAATTCCTATAAATAAAATGTTACAAGACTTTGGCCATGTGGAATTTAAAATTTAAAATTTATAGAAGAAAGTATAAAAAGGGGAAAATTTTAATTTTATTTAGGTTTGGGCCTTAGGCCCATTGGCCTAAGCTTTAGTGGGCCGAATGGCCGGCCCAATTAGGCCCACGGATGGGGCTGTTGCCGGCCCAAGGGAGGCCCAAGAAGAGGAATGGCCAGCCCATTGCATGGGTCTTGCCATGTGGCAAGAAGAGCTTCCATGTATTGGCCAATTGGAGTGGCAAGTAATCATTGCCAATGATGGGGATTTGGGGGAATAAAAGGAAGAGGAGAGAGAGGTGGCCGGTTGTTCGGCCAAGTGAGAAAGAGAGAGAGTGAGTTGCGAGAGAGGGAGAGTGAGGCCGAGAGGAGAGGAACCGAGAGGGAGGAAGGAGCTCGCCGCCCGTTTGCCGCCCGTTCGCCGCCGTGTGCTCGTCGCTAGCTCGGTCTAGAGGCAAGTTGGGAATCCGCTTTCTACTCTTGCACTAATGTCTTGCATGTGTGGTCGGAATCTAGGATGTTTGGAGGCATGGGAGTGAAGCTAATGTGGTTTGTTCTTGAGTTTGCATGCTGTTTTCGCATGAACCGCTTGAGCCAGAACTTTGTGAGAGCTTGCATGCATGTTTTGAGTTCGATTTTTGACTTTTATTCCTTCATAAAAGTTGTAGCCAACATCTTAAACTACAACATAATAAAATTTGGTACAAAATGATGGAGATTTAAGGGGTCAAACTCTCATCTTACGGAGACACCGGATCTGGAACGATTTCACTGACCTTTCGGTGGCTTTGTGGTTGCATGTTGATTTTTACTAAGAATATCTCTTTGACTTCTTCATGAAACTTGTAGAGAACATCTTAAACTACAACATAATCAAATTTGAAGTAAAATGAACAAGTATAACCTAGTGAATCGACTTACCATTGAAGACGGTAAATCTGGAGACGTGGTACAGGACACCCGAGACTTCATGGACCCATATGGTGACTGTTCTGTGGACATTTGACTTAGATTCCTTAATGAAATTTGTAGGGGACCTCTTGAAGTAAAACATATCCAAATTTCAGAGGAAACAAAGAAGAATAAGTGGGTAAAAACTCGGTATTTCGGAGATGACTACACTGGACGTTTCGGTATGAGGACCAGAAGCTTCGGACGACTATAGAAAATTATCTAAAACGAATTTGGCCGAGAAGTCTTCATGAAAAATCTAATTTAGTGTCTTAAATAGAACCTGGTAAATTTTCATAATTTTCGGGGGTCGTTCGGGTCTTTTAATTGAATTATTTCAAAAACCGCACATTCTGTTTTATCCGAAATTGCATGCTGTATTTGTGTGAATGATATCTTTTGTGTGGAACTTTATTGGCCATGTGTTTTTCATGAAATCAATGTCTTATTGTCTTGTCTATTACATGTCTTAATTTCGTGATTTTTGAAAATCATATGGATATTTAATTCAAATATTTTCAAAAATGGTACAAGCTGGAATTTAAATAAATTTCAAAAAGGCATGATAAATGGACTATGCTAAATTGTATGAGTGCCATAAATTTTATGTTTATGATTGATTGCATATTCCTGCGTGTATGATGATGACTGATGATGCATATATAGATCGAAGCATGAAAGTGGTTTTGTTTGACATTACATCATGTGATATGCTGAGTTAAGACCTAAATTGGTAAGCATGAATAATGATAAATGAGGAAACTGTTTGTGGCGGATGATAATGCCTTGGGAGTATCAGGATGCCCGGGATGGGGGGTGCCGGATGCCCGGAATGTATAGAGATACATGGCCGGATGGCCCTGGGAGTATCAGGATGCCTGGAATGGTTGGGTGCCGGAAGCCTCCGAGGTCTTTGCCCGAGGGGATGCCTCGTGATGCCAGTTGGGATGCGAGATGCCCGGAATGTGGGGGATGCCGGATGCCTGGTGACCTTAAATGGCTGAATGCTAGAGGTTTTTCTCGCGATGCCAGGATGGGGTGCGAGTGTAAAGTATGAGATGAAATTGATGATCCCGAGAAAGAGTGATGTGGTGATCGAATTGAAAGTTAAAAGTGGAAATTGAATCATGCATATATGATATGATATGATGATGATCACCTATGGCATGATGATATGTGTATGATATGATGATTACCTATGGTATGATGACATGTATGTGATATGATTGTGATGATGATGTATGATGGTACATGCATGGCTTCAAGGTAAGCACGCATGGATGCATGAATGGCATGTATGATGTTGTGATTGTATTGTATGATGCATTGAGTGGTTATTGGATTCTTTTACCTGCTGAGTGGTTGTACTCACCCCTTTGGGGCCCAACATTTCAGATTAGCAGCATGCCGCTCCCTGCTGTCACGCGGGGTGTGTTTTACGGCCTACCTTCCGATGTAGAGGTCGAGTGCGAGGAGTTTGGCTGTCCCTCTGTTCCTAGACTGACGTATATTCGAGTGCGTTGTTTAGTTATGTACGATGTAGGCCTGGCTAGGGGCCCTGTTGTCCAGGAGTTCATATCCGTCCACATTCGTCGCGACAGAGTGATGCGTGGGATGTTGCCGCCGCCACTGCCTGATGCACCGGGATGGGTGTGAGGGCCCGTGCGTGACGAGTAGGAGCTGAAACTTTTTGAGATGGTTAGCCGACACTAATGATGGGGGATCTTGCACGTGAGTCGTAGTGGGTCGTGTGTTTCTTTTTGGGGTTTTAGGCCGGGTGTGGCTTCATGTCCTGGCCTTTCTTTTGATGTACCGACCCAAAGAAACCCATCTTGAAAATATGTAAATAAAGTGTCATTGCTTTGTCTTTTGTTATGATGATTAGTGGTGTGCAATTGTATCATGGTTGATTGAGGGTGAGATGGCGATGTTTTATTTTGCTTCTGCTAATGAGTCGCGCTGGGACCATTTAAAAAAAAATGTGTCTATGAATTACGACGCTTCTTCTAAGAGATGTAATAAGGTGTAACGCTGGTGCCTGTGGCAACCTAAGAATGGTTCGGGGTGCCACATTTCTGCATTGGGTTGTTCTGGTTGCAAGTTAGTGATTGGTGAATGAGAGGGGAAAATAGATTTATTAGTCCTAGCCATGTATAACTTTGATTTGATAATTAGCATGGACTGGTTCACCAAGTAATGAGCTAAGATTGACCGCTATCATAAAGTGATTCAGTTTGACTCGTTAGGGGGTGGAAGTTTCAAGTTTGTTGGGAATTGATGAGGATCCTCGATTACCTTGATCATGTTGCTTGAGGTAACCCGTTTGTTAGACGGGGGTTGTCAAGGTTATCTAGCAACTATCGTGGATACGACAATTGAGAAACTAAAGATCAAAGATATCTCAATGGTGCAAGAATTTCCATATGTATTTCTGAAGGAATTGCTAGGCCTACCGCCAGAGAGAGATAGAGTTCGTGATTGAATTAGTGCCCGGGACAAAGCTAATCTCTAAGGCTCCTTACCGGATGTCATTATCTGAGTTGAAGGAACTGAAAGTGTAGAGGCAAGAATTGTTGGATAAGGGATTCGTAGCTCCCAGTGCATCACTTTGGGGAGCACCAGTTCTGTTCGTGAAGAAGAAATATGGTTCATTATGTCTATGCATCAACTATGATCAACTCAATCAGGTGACGATCAAGAATAAATATCCACTCTCGAGGATCGGCGACTTGTTTGATCAGTTACAAGGAGCATTGATATTTTCAAAAATCGATTTGAGGATGGGATATCATCAGTTGAGGATCAAGGAGGATATTCCAAAGACAGTGTTTTGTACTCGATACGACCATTGCGAGTTCACTGTAATGCCGTTCAGTTTGACGAATGCTTTAGCTACTTTTATGGATTTGATGAACTGAGTATTTAAGGAATACCTGGATCAGTTTGTGATCATGTTCATCGATTATATTCTGGTGTATTCGAGAAGTGCTGAGGAGCACGAGAGTCATCTAAGAATGGTACTGCAGACTCTGAGGATTCACGAGCTGTACTCCAAGTTCAGCAAGTGTGAGTTTTGGCTGACTCATGTAACATTCCTAGGTCACGTGATTTCAAGTGAAAGAATCTTCGTGGACCTGACCAAGATTGAAGCAGTGATCAACTGGCCAAGACCGAATACAATGATAAAGATTAGAAGTTTTTTGGGTTTAGCAGGCTACTACATAAGGTTCGTGGAAGGATTTTCAACTTTGGCGTCGCCATTAACTCGACTCTTGAAGAAGTAAGAAAAGTTTGTGTGGACAGACAAGTGCGAGTGAGTTTTTAAGAGCTTAAGCAAAAGCTGACTACCGCACCTGTGTTGACCATTCCATCTAGTCCTACAGACATTATTTGTGTGGAGAAAGATTCCAAATCTTTACTCACCATCAAAGTCTCGAGTATCTATTCTCTTAGAAAGAGTTGAATATGAGGCAGCGTCGCTGGATGGAACTTCTAAAAGACTACGATTGTGATATTTTATATCACCCTGGGAAGGCGAATAAGGTCGCAGACGCTTTGAGTCAGAAGTCTTCAGTCACACAGATGATAGTTAAGGAATGGGTTTTACTCGAGAGAGCTCGAGATTCGGTTTTTCAAATTTGAGGTAGGTCAACTTTCGAATCTTATGGACACCCTCATAATTGAGTCGGATGTGCAGATCAGGATCAAGATACTTCAATCAACAGACCCAGATGTTTAGAAGATTCTACAAGAGAATACTGATAAGAGAAAGGCCGATTTTCAGATTTTTTACGATGGAACACTGAGGTTTTGAGGACGATTTTGTGTACCTGATGATGTAGAGCTTAGAGAGGAAATCCTATCAGAAGCTCATCGTAGCAGTTACAACATTCATCCTGGTAGTACAAAGATGTATCAGAATCTATGTCAACACTATTGGTGGTTCGGTATAAAGGTGGACATCGCCAAGCATGTCACCAAGTGTTTGACGTGTTAGCTAGTGAAGGCACAACATTGTCAACCGGGGGGATATTTACAACCTCTCGAGATCCTATAGTGGAAATAGGAGCACATCACGATGAATTTTGAAACGGGTTTACTAAGGAGTTAGAGGGGTAATGATTCCATTTGGGTAGTGGTTGACAAACTGACGAAGTCGGCTCATTTCATCGCAGTACGAAAGAACCTTGATTTGGATAGGCATGCGGAGTTGTATGTGCGTCAGATTGTTCGTCTGCATGAAGTGCCAGTAATGATTGCTTTAGACTGATTACCAAGATCCACAACTGCTTTTTTGAAGAGCTTGCAGGCTACTTTAGGAACGAAGCTGTAGTATAGCACAGCATATCATCCTCAAACGGATGGCTAGTCTGAGAGGATGATTTAAATCCTCGAAGACATGTTGCGAGCTTGCATGCTGGACTTTAAGGGAAGCTGGGAGGACCAACTTCATCTTATCGAGTTTGCCTACAACAACAGCTACTATCAGAGCATTTGGATGACTCTTTTCGAAGTGTTGTATGGAAAAGCGTGCAAAACGCCAGTGTGTTGGGATGAAGTCGGGGAAAGAAAGATCACAGGCCCAGAGTTAGTTCAGCAGTCAATGGATGTAGTTGTAGTCATCAGAGGCATGTTAAAGACCGCTCAGAGCCATCAAAAAAGTTACACAGATAAGCGCCGGAGACCATTGAAATTCCAAATTGCTGATCATGTTTTTCTAAAAGTGTCACCAATGAGGGGTACTTCGCGCTTTGGCAAGAAGGGAAAACTGAGTCCAAGGTATATAGATCTCTTTGAGATTCTAGAGAGAATGAGGATCCTAGCGTATCGTTTTGCATTGCCGCTGAGACTGGCGCAAGTATATGACGTCTTTCACGTGTCGATATTGAGGAAGTATGAATCTGATCCAACCCACGTGCTTAATTTTGAGGAATTGGATGTGGACGAGAGAGTGTTGTACGTGAAAAGTTCGGTTCAAATTGTGGATCGGAAAGAGCAAATTCATTGTACCAAGACAATCCCGTTGGTTAAAGTGGTCTGGCAATACCACAGCATTGAATGAGCAACTTGGGAAAGTAAGGATTCGATTAGATGATTGTACCCCCACCTTTTTTTTTTTATGACCCAAGGAAGCCTCGTACGCCAACAGCGCAGCGGAGTAAACCTTGGGGAGGCACGTGAGTCACCACCACCCCTCGTGCCCCGGGTAAGTCATCCTTGCAACGCCCAAGAATCAAACTCCTCCCCTTGCGTTAAGGGGAGAAAGCCGCTGCCAGTAACGCCACCAAGGCGGTGGTTTTTATTTATTTATTTAAAGTATTGTAATGGTTTAAATTTCAAGAATGAAATTTTTATAAGAGGTGAAGAGTTATGACATCTTGAAATTTCAATTGTGTTTTCAATTAAATAAATTGAGCCTTTCATTGAGGCGCTGATGGTGCTATTCTCTGAGCTGATTACTCATGAGATAACTAGACTATCTGGGAAAGCCATTAAGGGATTTTAGTGCCACAAACTTGAAAATTCGACCAAGAATTGACTACTCGACTGTGCTCATCTATAGAGATCATTATAGCACAGTTAAAAATCGATTAGAGATCAAAGATAGATCGGTTCGACAGAGATGCATGGCTAAAGGTGGGTGATTCCACCAAATTGCAAAATTCTCATCGATCGGCACTAGACTGATTTTTCTATTGTTTTGGTACCCTGTGTCCGTATTCAAAACTTCGAGATTTTCACGGCCACCGAGAGTCGCTAATGTGTCGAAGAGGTATAATGTGGCTCGAAGAAAATCAACCACGGGTTAATTGCACCAAAAATTTCTAAAAGTTATCCAATAGGCTAGGCTACGCTAAAATCGTGCTAGATTGAAATTAACTGCGAATTTGAATCTGATTTCAGAAATTGAAAGTTTTGCTATGTCACCAGTCATTTTAGGAATGTCGACTTATCCTCCAAAGATTTTTCTACAAGCCAAGATTTTTGGCGAAAAGTCAAAATGGGGTCATTTTCCTCCGGAAAATTCAGGGGATCGTTTTCTATTGCATTTTTGGGATGCAAGTTTGATCTATTAGCAAGGAAAAATGTCAATTTGATCGAGGACACGATCAATTCAAGTGAGAATTGAAGAGGATTTTGGGGAAATGCCTTCAAAATTCGTAGCCCCATGGTCCCTCAACCTTTGGACCTCTTCAATGGCTTCTAAAGGAAGATTTGTGGCTAGAAAATTGTTGAGGAAGATAGTCCATCCAAGTGGGACCTCTTCAAGGAGACAAGAGGATAGAATGGATGAGGAGTGACCCCCTCCAAGCTTTGTTGTCCCCCTTCCTCCTCCTTAGTTGTTCTCTCCATCTTAGAAGCCTTTGAAGCTCTGAAAATTTACAGGAAATCGAGCAACACACCTCCCTTGTGGTCGCAACCGCTTGTCGAGCCCTTAGCCGCCGTCGCTGGTTATCGCGCCCCCGTCGCGCCCCACACGCCAGCCACTAGTCCCACGCGTCGTCCTGCCTAGCCACAATCCTGCCGCGTTCCCCCAAGCTCAGGCTATTGAACCAAGCACGCTAGGCCACCGTACGTTGCAGTCGTGGTCGCCGGAGTCGCCGTCGAGCATTGCCAAGCCCCACTGCAACCTTTACCAATCTTGTCTTGCTCAACCAGCTGCTAGTTCAGCCCCTGCCATCCTAGAACAGAACCGAACCCCCTCAACCCAACTGTGTACTATTTGGCCCGCTTTGGACCGCTTCTGGGCCTCGTAAGGTGCTGCCGCTTCGGAGTTTGTTGCCCGCCTTTGCGTCCCCATCGTAGTGAACTCACCGGCTTGCAAATCCAGTGAGTTTACTCACTAATCTCTACTTAGGGAGTTAATTGTGCATAAGGATTGATTAGTTTAGGTTAAGTATGAATTAGGTGGTTAGTTAGAATGGATTAGTAATTTAATTATTCGTTTATGCATGTTAGGTGATTAAAGTAGTATAATTAGAGACTCGATAAGCTGTAATATTTATCTAGATAGGTTCGGAATTTCTTTGGGACGGTTACGGTATTTAATTATGCTTTTCCGGCCTAAGTTTGTATTTTTAATATTTATTAGAATTTATTTAATTATTTTTTTATTTTCCGGAAATTAGACCAGGATAACTGGTGACCGGAATTTTGTATTGATTGCAATGGTGTGATTGGTTTATGTAATTGAGTGTCGGTTTGTACAATTTGAGTGTGAATCATAATTTTGGGGTATTTCTCCCAAAATTTAATATTTTTGGTATTTAATTAGAAAATACCAGGCGTCGGTTTACAACGCCAAAAATGTGTTTATGGATTATTGGAATCAGTGGGATTTTCAAAAGGGAAAATATTGTATTTTGACTAAGTCGACCGTGTACCCACACACGATTATGTTTATCGGGAATGATAAAAGTGGTGAAATTGTAGAATGATTAGAATGGTATACTATATCAGCCTGCGAGCCTTGATATGTCAACTTTTGATGAGTAGTATACCGGTATACTATATCAGCTTGGGGGCTTCGATATGTCAGCTTTTGGTGAGCAGTATACATTAATAGTTTCTGGTGAGCATTATGAGTATACTATATCAGCTTGTGGGCTTTGATATATCAGCTTAAGGTTAGCAGTATACTCTGTTATCAGCTTTTGGCGAGCTATACTATCTATCTTCAAGTTAAGGTGAGCAGTTCTTGATGTGATAGAACTTCATAGATAGTATTGAATGGGTTGACCGAAAGATGATCTTGTTGACATGGAATCGACTGGATCAATTGATTGATGGCTTGATCTGATTGGATGATTTGATTTGTTGATGTGATTCGATGAATATATGAATCGTACTAACTTGTAGGAAGGAATTGAGGCAAATGTAAGTCATCTATCTCTTGTGTACATAGGTAACCTTTAGGCTTATTTCCTTCCTAGTTAGAGTTTAAGGGATGAACTTGTTGAGACGTCGTCTCACCCTGTTGTGGGATAACATTTACAAATCCTTAGATGATTGTACCTCCCGAGTGTTTTGGCCAGTCGAAGAAGGTCACCGAGTAGGTATTTTATATTTCGCTTCATGGGAACCCAAAGGGATGGATTTATGAACTCAAAAGGTCTGTTGTCTGGATTGATGAGGGTCTACCCCATAAGGTACCCCATCAATATAGATCGTGGTATTGTCATGAGCAGAATGGACAAAAAGAAGGTCCCATACTAGAATATGAGGTCCCTATGTCGGTGCTGGAGGTTGCTTTTGGAAAAGGCACAGCAAACCCTTTTGGTGGTTCAGTGGTGGACTTGAGTTTATTATATCTAGGGTCCCCAGAGTATTCAGTTGAAGATTCAAATACTTAGAGGATTTATAGCACTCTAAACCCCCCTTTTTATAGACCTTGTATATATCAGCTAATATCGTATATAACTTAGTTTGATATGTATATAAGTGTGTTGCGGTTTGAAAAATTTGTGGCCCTACTTTTCTATCCAATTTTGTTATTGTCTTGGGATTTATTTATTCGCTTCCGCATGCGTATTAAAATGAATGGGTCAGCGATGCATCCTAGGATGTCGTATTTTAATTGACCACCGAGGGATGGGCATACATTCGAAGGATCGGGGCGTGATAATCGGCCTCAGCGCCGGCCGGCGATGGCCGATGAACTGTTGGACCCCCGCCACCGGCGAAGCCCCCCAAAGTCTTGTCGTGGCTAGGCAAAGCTCAACCTTACCTAGATCTAGCGAGGCCCCCTCGAGCCTTGCCCGGCCACCGCGAGCCTCTCCAAAGCTAGGTGATGCTCGACCTCACCCAAATTTGGCGAGGCCGAGCCTCACTCGACCACTATGAGGATGAGGCTTGGCCTACCTTGGCTAGGGCAAGGCCGAGACTTGCCCAGCCATGTCAAGGCTCGACCTCACTAGTGGTCAAGCAAGGTTGAGCCTTGCTCAATCACGGCGAGGCTCAAGGTGACATCGATGGTGGTCGGCAAGCCTCCCCTGAGGCCAACTTTGTGACATCCTAAAATTTTAGTCATGTTTTCAATTGAATGAATCGGGCCTTTCATCGATGCACTGATAGTGCTATTCTCTTAGCTGATCACTCAAGAGATAACTAGATTACCGGGGGAAGGCATTAAGGAATTTTAATGTAATAGACTTGAGAATTCGACCATAAATCGACTACTTGACCGTGTTTATCTGCAGAGATCATTACGGCATAGTTAAAAATCGATCAGAGATTAGAGATAGGTTACTTCTACTGAGATAGGTGATCAAAGTGTGGGTGATGCCACCAGATCGCAAAATTCTCGTCGATCGACACTAGACCGATTTTTCTAGTCGTTTTGGTACCCTGTGCTTGTATTTGAAATCTCGAGATTTTTATGATAACCGAGGGTCGCCAATGTGTTGAAGAGGTTCATTGTGACTTGAAATAAATTGATCATGGGTTAATTGCACCAAAAATTTCTAAAAGCTACCAAATAGGCTAGGCTACGCTAAAATCGTGCCGGATTGAAATTAACTGCGAATTTGGATCCGATTTTAGAAATGGAAAGTTCTATCATGTCACAAGTCATTTTAAGAACGTTGAATCATCTTCCAAAGTTTTTTTTTCTGCAAACTGAGATTTTTGGCGAAAAGTCAAAATAGGACCATTTTTGTCCAGAAAATTCAGGGGACCATTTTTTATTACGTTTTTGGGATACAAGTTGGTATTGGCGAGAAAAAAATGTCATTTTGATTGAGGAAACTTTGGTGGAATTTATGGGAGCCGAATTAATTTAATTCAAATGGGGATTGAAGTGGATTTGGGGAGATTAAGTCCAAAATTCATAGGTCCCGTGGTCCCCAACCTTTTAGACCACATGAGACTTGTTCTAGGGGGAATTGTGTGCACAAAATTGGCTGAGGAGGTTTGCCATTTGAGGTGGGACCATGTCAAGGGGACAAGAGGATAGAGTACTTTGGAGGCCAATGGGACCCTCCACTTGGGTAGCTGTCTTCATCTTCTTCCTCAAGCCACCTTTCTCCATTGACAAGCCACTTGAAGCTCCCAAAAACCAGAGAGAAGCTGAGCAGACCCCCCCCACCGTCGCAAGTTGTTGTTGCGTCGTCCAACTCGCCGTTGTGCCGCCTGTGAGCTCCGCTTGCCAGCGGCTCATCCCGCTCCAACCGCGACTCTAGCTCGCTGTTCCACAACCCCCAGCTCGTGTTTGAGCCCCTCTGCCGTCGCCCTAGTTGCCGTCGTCCCCGTCTAGCTGCCGGAATCCCCCGCTAGCCCGTCTAGCTGCCCGCTTGGCCTATTTTGGCCTCAACCGTTGCCCGTAGCTGCTCCATCCAGCAGTAAGCAGAATCGAAGTCCAGCAAGAAGCTATGGGCTTCAAGACCCATTTTCGAGCCCTTCCCGGCCTCGCTTGGTACCCCCACTTTGGAGTTTGTGGCCCGTCTCCACCTCACCGTCCTCATGAACTCATCAAATTTCAAAACCGGGGAGTTTGCTCATTAATCTTTGCTTAGGAAGTTAATTATATTTAAGGGTTGATTAGTTTATGTTAAGTATGGATTAGGTAGTTAATTAGAACGGATTAGCAATTTAATTATTCGTTTGTGCATGTTAGGTTATTAGAGTAGCGTAATTAGAGACTAGGTAAGCTGTAGTATTTATCTAGATAGGTTTGGAAATTTTTTGGGCCCATTTCGGTATTTATTTAGGCTTTTCCGACCTAAGTTTGTATTTTTGGTATTTATGGGTATTTATTTACTTAATGTTGGTAATTATTTAATTATTTATTATTTTTGAAAATTAGATCGGGATAGCCGGTGACCGGAATTTCGTGCTGATTTCAATGGTATGATTGGTTTATATAATTGAGTGTTGGTTTGTGCAATTTGAGTGTGAATTGTAATTTTGAGGTATTTATCCCAAAATTTAATAATTTCGGTATTTAATTTGAAAATACTAAGCGTCAGTTTACAACGCCAAAATTGTTTTTAGGGACTATTGGAATTAGTGGGATTTTCAAAAGGGAAAATATGGTATTTTGGCTAAAGGCGACCATGTATTTACACACGATTATTTTTATCGGGTATGATAAAAGTGGTGAAATTGTCGAATAATCAGGATGGTATACTATATCAGCCTGCAGGCCTTGATATGTTAGCTTAGTGTCAGTAGTATATCGGTATATTATATTAGTCTAAGGGCTTTGATATGTTAGCTTTTGGTGAGTAGTATATCTTAGCAGCTTTTGGTGAGCATTATGAGTATACTATATCAGCCTGAAGGCTTTGATATGTCAGCTTTTAGTGAGTAGTATACTATGTTATCAGATTTTGGCGAGCTATATTAATTATCAGCCTTTAGCGAGCTATACTATCTATCTTCAGCTTATGGTTAGTAGTTCTTGATGTGATTGAACTTGATAGATAGTATTGAATGGGTTGACCGAGAGAGGATCTTGATAGTATGGAATCGATTGGATCAATTGATCGATGACTCGATTTGATTTGATGATTTGATTTGTTGAATATATGGATCATACTGATTTGCAGGAAGGAGCTGAGGCAAAGGTAAACCACCTATCTTGTGATGTCCCAGTAGCGTCACATACTAAGCGCAAGCGGAAATTACATGACTTATTGATTTCAAATGTCGGACTACAGTGTCCACCTTTAAAGGTTAGCATGTATAACATGGATATCTTAAGATCTAAATTTTATATCACAAGGTTACTTTGCAATAGTCCTGTCCACTAATATTAGACAATCCAACTATAATCATAGATAAAGATCATGAGAAGCTTCATTACTTTCCTGTTAAAAACATTCAGGCTTACAAAAATCAACCTGGATTACTTACAAGTTCTTCACCTATATACAACATACTTACTGTTCAAACAAAAGTGTAAGTAAACAGCCAAGGAAAAAGGTGAGGGGGGTTCCTAACTCCATTACCCCACACTAGCCCACGTCTATCAAAGAAACAAAAGACGTCTCCTCCAGCTTCTAACGATCTAGGTGCTTAAGCGCCTCCCATCCCGACTCCAGGTCCTCCAGCACCAAAATGAAGGGGGCCAAACAACTCTCATTTGTTTATGAACCACGCAACAAACCTCATCGGAATCATATCTACTCTGCTGTCGTCCATCCATAGCGTAGCCTCATATTTCGTATAGGTCAGCTCGATATCAGGATCATACACATTATGGAAAGAAACATCAATACGCGCTATCACCCCGTAATGAGCAATTGGTGGCACGTCCATACTAACGATCTAAAAAAAAATAAGGAATGAGCAATGCCCAGTAAAGAAATAATAAGATTCTAACCTAGACAATCCACAACTGCCAAAGAAAACAAGAGAACATAACCAAATAACTTTAGATACTAAGATAGGATTGTCACAAGTATAGCTAAATGAATACCGAAACATCACATGAATGATCACTCCATACCAAACATGCTAAATGGACATGTACACCTCATGCTCTAAATCTGTACCGAGATGAAATGCAACAATAGTATGCGAAACTCACACACCAAGTGGAATTTATATTTTAGTGTGTATATGAAGTCCACCCTTGATCAGTTTACCCACCGAAACGCCACCGGCTTGATCGAGTTACTTCCAGAATCCCACATTCGGATTTCCACAATACTACTATCATGGGCATCTCACTCCGAGGCATCCTAATATCACACAACCGAGGCATCCCAATATCACTCAACATGGGCATCTCACTTCGAGGCATCCCAGTATCCCACAACCGAGGCATCCTTGATCACCTATAGGGGCATCTCACTTCGAGGCATCCTAGCGTCGTACTCAACCGAGGCATCCAAGAATACACAACATGGGCATCCCACTCCCCGGGGCACCACCGGCATCTCAGTGCCAATGGAAATATCTTACTCAATTAATGCACACATTCCACACATCACACCTTTGATTAATATCACATCATAGCATGCACAAGACCTCAAGAGCACACAATTACATCAAGCAGGACTCATGCTCACACAATACTTCATTCATGTCACACTCATTGCACACGCATGCCGCAATTGGTGACTATACAATAACCACACTTCAAATGATGGAAGAGGCATGCTCATGCACAAACCAACTGCTATCATGAGACCGTTAGACTCCATATATGTCATGAAAGTTAGGTACAAGAGACACAACAAACATTGCACATTCTCGGATCAAGGCAGTATATGGGCTAATATGGGCAGTTTCAAACACAGACACATAAAGTACATCTAATCTTATCAGAATGTTACGAAATTTTAGTATGTTATAGAAGAGACATAGATTAACATTTTTCGTGCAGAAACCTAAGTCTATATCTCAATGTATAAATAGCAGTAGTTTGTTGTGTTCATTCCTAAAATTCTGCAGCAATTTCCAGATTGAGTACCTACAAAAGAAAGATCATTTCACTACCCGAACCTTCACCGTTTGTCCTCAAATTTTAATATGTTGTTCCTAAAGATGTTTCCTACAACTTTCATGAGAGGGTTTAAGGTCCAATTCTTTCTAGAAAATTACAGAAAATTCGTAGAACTACCTAAGGTTTTGCTGTCTTCTACAGAACAGCTTAGTATTTCAAATAGAAAAGCTCTCGTCAATACATTTTCGCATGAATCTCACTATAACTAGAGGTAGAAACCTAAAATATTTAGTGTACTCTTAAGTAAACTTGTTATTTTCTTTATTAACATCTTTAAAATCCAAAGCGACGCATAACTAAAGGGTTTTCCATCTCTATTTTTCTAAAACAAAATGTTTGAACCATTTTATTCATCTACAGCTCAACTAAACCATTTAGCTCCTCTACAACTTCTCTTTTAAAATCCCAACACTTCTCCAACAGCATCTAAGAGTAACCACAGTAGCTCTTCGCTTACATACAACCATCCACAGCTCAATTCAAGACAAGTACTCACATCTTGACTCATCTACAACAACGTGCATCACCTATCTTCACTTGGCAGTTGGCTTTTCACTTACTTGACCAACTCAGCTTGCTCATATTCAATTTTTAAACCATCCAAAGCTTTAACATGACATGCAAGGACTCACAACTTCAATCTAGAGCTCATCTAGCCTATTTCAACACAAAACAGCATCATCACCCTAATCCTCCACCATTCAGCTAGTTCCGCGAGTTCCCTCGACAAAATTGCAGATAACTTCTAGCTTAGGAACTTATCATTTCCTTACCGGTTATTTGTCTTCGTTGGTGGCTCAAAGCTCTCTAAGAATCTGCTCCTAAACTCACACAAGAAGAAGCAAGAATTGCTGGAATTGTTGTGCTTCGTTTCTGTTCGAACCGCAAGAGAGAGAGGAGAAAAAGAGAGGGTTTCGGTTTGTTTTGGAGAGAGAGAGGAAATGATGTGAACTTTGAGGGAAATGAGGCTAAATGTGTAATACCAAGGAGAAGTAATCATTAACAAGCTTAATGATTACGTTTCTTCTGAAGCTTCGGTTTTGGGGAAGAAGAAAACCGAGGGAGAACAGAGAGAGAGAGAGAGGTGTCATGGCCTTCATGCACGATCCATCCGTTCCTCACGATCGACGTCTAGCGTTTGATAAAGATTAACTTCTAATCCATGTCGTTAGTCGGTTTATTAGTTTCTAATGTCTTTCACTTAGTTTCATTTCGAATCCACTAAATTTCGATTCCCTCATGACTATACGAATGAAATGGCGAGTTAACATCTCAGCACTAATCTACAAAGAATTTATCGCAAGAGATACTAAAGTAAGTAGTCGACACTAGCATTACAATTACTTATAAGTCTTTAATAAAATTTCTAATTAAATCTTTATAACAGTAATCTATAAACATAATCAGAAATGAAAACACTTGGGCCTAAATACCCGTCTCTGGCCCACTGGGCTCATCCTACGACATTCACGACCCACTAGACTTAATTTACTATTCTAATGAACCCGACACTTGGCCCGTTCCAAGCCAAGCCCGAGTCCATAACCTATCCTTCTGATGATCAAGCCCATCTCGAAAACTCGTGTGGCCTGCTAACTACTTAAGCCCATACATTCCTCATGGCCCATTGGGCTTGTCTTCTGGCCCGATTTGAACATAATCCAAGCTCTTAACAATCCGATTACACTAATAGGGTCGGTAAATTTTAGGATGTCACATATCTCTTGTGTGTATAGGTAACCTTTAGGCGTATTTCCTTCCTAGTCAGAGTTTAAGGGGTGAACTTGCTAAGACGTCATCTCACCCCGTTGTGGGATAACATTCACAGGTCCTTAGATGGCTGTACCTCAAGAGCATTTTGGCCAGCCGAAGAAGGTCACCGAGCAGGTATCTTATATTCTGCTTCATAGGAACCCTAGGGGATGGGTCTATGAACTTAGAAGGTTCGTTGTCTGGGTTGATGAGGGTTTACCCCATAAGGTACCCCATCAATAAATATCGTGGTACCGTCGTGAGCAAAATGGACAAAAAAAAGGTTCCATACCAGAAGTTGAGGTTCATATGTTGGTGCTGGAGGTTGCTTTTGGAAAGGGCATGGCAAACTCTCATGGTGGTTCAGTGGTGGACCCGAGTCTATCAAATTTAGGGTCCTCGGAGTATTCAGTTGAAGACTTGAATGCTTAGAGGATTTGTAGCACTTTAAACCCCCCTTTTTGCAAACCTTGTATATATCGGCTAATATTGTCTATTACTTAGTTTGATATATATATATATATATATATATATATATATATATAAGTGTGTTGTGGTTGAAAATTTATGGCCCTACTTCTCTATCCTATCTTTCCGCTATCTAGGGATTTATTTATTCACTTCCGCATGCTTATTAAAATGAATGGGTTGGCGATGTGTCATGAGACGTCGCTATTTAATCGACCACCGAGGGATGGGCACGCGCTTAGAGGATCGGGGCGTGACATCCCCGCCGAAGTGGTATCAAGGCTGGTCGATAGTTTGAGTGATAAGGTGAGATAAGTTTATGGGATAGTTAGTATGATTGGCCTTTATTTCATGCTGGTGTATGTCTGTGATAGTTGATTTGGTAGATTATCTGTTTGTGATCACTCAGCTTCTAATTCGATGTGGAATTGGAAGGCAGGTTTTAGTAGAAAACTTGCATCATGAGTGATTAGGAGCTGAGGACTCCTAGAAAGCGTACTATCGGGCCTACAACTCGAGGCAGGACGTCGAAGAGGGTCGGTAACCAAGGAGGTCATGGTAGAGCACCAGCTCAAGCTAGCGCTAGTGGAGTAGCATCACTGCCTACTGGTGCTGGAGTAGCAGCCCCTAGTGATCCCAGGTTTTAAGGGATCATGTAGATGCTTGAAGCGATGAGAGATCTGGTAGGGCAGCAGGCCCAGAATCAAGCCGTCGCCATTGCCGCCGCTGCTCAAGCTGCTACTACTACTACCGTCACCTCCGTTGCTGAAGCTGCCGCCGTTGCCGCACCTGCCGAAATTCCAGATGGAAACATAGTTGCAGAGAGGGAGAGACCAATCCATAAGTTAGTAGAACAGTTCCTGGAACTAAACCTGCCGAGGTTCACCGGTGTCGGAGATCCAAAGACTGCATCGCTTTGGATTCAAGATTTGGAGAAGGCCTTTGCACTACTGATGTGCATTGAGGTAGAAAAGGTTATCCTAGCAGTACATCAATTGCAGGGTAAGGCGAATACCTGGTGAAGGGTTGCAAGAGGTACAGTGTTTCCGGAAGGCGTAGTCTCGAGGTAGAACACTTTCCTCAGAGCCTTCAACGATAAGTACTTTTCAGGTAGCGCCTAAGAACAGAAAATGGAGGAATTTCAACGCCTCCGCCAAAGGATGATGACTATTGACTAGTATGAGGTCAAGTTTGCGGAGCTTTCTCAATATGCTCCGAGGTTGATAGAGGATCCAGAAGACAATGCTTGAAAGTTCATAAATGGCCTTCGACTAGAACTGAAGAATCCCCTGGTGCCACTGGATCTAAAGGACTATTGTGAGGTTTGCAACCGAGCTTAGTTGATAGAGAGAAGTCTAAATGAACAAGCTACATCATCTGGATCAAGGTTTAATTTGACTAGAGATGGGAACCAACATGGGAAGAGGCCCATGACTGGAGGAATGTTCCATGTTCTGCCCAACAGGAAGGGTGAAATTGGAAAGTCAGCGACAAATCAGAATGGTGTATGTCACTCCTATGAAAGGCAACATGGTATGACCCCGTGCCCTTGGAGAATGGGCGCTTGTTTTGAATGTGGCCAACAGGGTCATCGGATCAAAGATTGTCACAAAAGACTGAGGGGACAATAGCAATTACCGCCACCACCACCGATGGGCCAGATAAGGGGCGTAGCGCCGTAGTTTGCACCGCAGGGTGGACAGAACCGGCCCCCAGCTCAAGGGACAGTGTATGCCATCACAAGAGGTCAGGCAAAGGACGCACTTGATGTTGTTACAGGTATGGTTTCACTGAACGACCATGTCACTTATGCTTTATTCGACCCTGGAGCGACTCATTCTTTTATATCTAAGCAATATGTTAAACTAATAGGATTAAATCATGAATTGCTGGAGTCAGTGGTTAGCATATCTACACCATTAAAGGATAAAGTGTTAGCTGCATTGGGTTGTCCTGGTTACAAGTTAGTGATTGGTGAGCGAGAGAGGAAAATAGATTTATTAGTCCTAGCCATGTATGACTTTGATTTGATAATTGGAATGGATTGGCTCACCAAGTAACGAGCTAAGATGGATTACTATCATAAAGCAATTTAGTTTGACCCATTAGAGGGTGGAAGTTTCGAGTTTGTTGGGAATCGAAGATGACCCTCGATTACCTTGATCTCGTCGATTGAGGTAACCTCTTTGTTAGATGGGGGTTGTCAAGGTTACTTGGCAACTTCGTGGATACAACAATTGAGGAACTGAAGATCGAAGATATCTCAGTGGTGCAAGAATTTCCAAATGTATTTCCGAGGGAATTACCAGGCCTACCGCTAGAGAGAGATATAGAATTCATGATTGAATTAGCGCTCGGGACAGAGCCAATCTCTAAGACTCCTTACCGGACGTCGTTATCTGAGTTGAAAGAACTGATGGTGCAGATGCAAGAGTTGTTGGATTAGGGATTCATACGTCCTAGTGCATCACCTTAGGGAGCACCAGTTCTATTTGTGAAGAAGAAAGATGGTTCGTTGTGTTTATGCATCGACTATCATCAACTCAATTAAGTGACGATCAAAAACAAGTATCCACTCCCGAGAATCGACGGCTTGTTTGATCAATTACAAGGAGCGTCGATATTTTCAAAAATCGACTTGAGGACAGGATATCATCAGCTAAGGATCAGGAAAGAAGACATTCCAAAATCTGCATTTCATACTCGATACGACCATTATGAGTTCACTATAGTGCCGTTTGGTTTGACGAATGCTCTAGCCGCTTTTATGAACTTGATGAACCGAGTGTTTAAAGAGTACCTAGATCAGTTCGTAATCATGTTCATTGATGATATTTTAGTGTACTCGAGAAGTGCCGAGGTGCATGAGAGTCATTTGAGAATGGTACCGCAGACTCTAAGGATTCATGGATTGTACGCTAAGTTTAGCAAGTGCGAGTTTTGGTTAACTCGTGTTGCGTTCCCAGGTCACGTGATTTCAGGCGAAGGAATCTCCGTGGACCCAACCAAGATTGAAGCAATGATAGAGATCATAAGTTTTCTAGGTTTAGCAGACTGCCACAAAAGGTTCATGAAAGGATTTTCAGCTTTAGCGTCGCCGTTGACTTGACTCTTGAAGAAAGAAGAGAAATTTGTGTGGATAGATAAGTGTGAGCGTAGTTTCCAAGAGCTTAAGCAGAAGCTGACTATCGCACCTGTGTTGACCATTCCATCTGGTCTTGGAGGATACGTGATCTATAGTGATGTGTCATTTAGAGGACTGGATTGTTGCTGATGCAACATGGTAAAGTTGTTGCATACGCCTCCCATCAGTTGAGACCACACGAGCTGAATTACCCGACGCACGACTTGGAACTCGCAGCAATCATTTTCGCTTTAAAGATTTGAAGATATTATTTGTGTGAAGAAAGGTTCCAGATCTTCATTGACCATCAAAATCTCAAGTATTTATTCTCTCAAAAGGAGTTGAATATGAGACAGCATCGCTGGATGGAACTTCTGAAGGACTATGATTGTGATATTCTATATCACCCTAGGAAGGCGAATAAGGTCACAAATGCTTTGAGTCGAAAATCTTCAGTCAAACAGATGATAGTTAAGGAATGGGTTTTACTTGAGAGAGTTCGATATTCGGTTTTCAAATTTGAGGTAGGCCACTTTTCGAATCTTATGGCCACCCTTAGAATTGAGCTGGATGTACAGATCAATATCAAAACACTTCAATCAGCAGACCTAGATGTTCAGAAGATTCTACAAGAGGATACCAATAAAAGAAATGCTGATTTTCAGATTTTTGAGGAAGGAACATTGAGGTTCCGAGAACGATTGTGTGTACCTAATGATGTTGAGCTTAGAGAGGAGATCTTATTAGAAGCTCATCGTAGCAGTTATAGCATTCATCCTGACAGTACGAAGATGTACAGAATTTGCATCAACACTACTGATGGTCTTGTGTGAAGGTGGACATTGCCAAGCATGTTGCCAAATGTCTGACATGTCAGTAGGTGAAGGCACAACATTGTAAGCCGGGAGGACTTTTGCAACCTCTCGAGATTCTAGAGTTGAAATGGGAGCACATCATGAAGGATTTTGTGACAGGTTGACCGATGAGTCAAAAGGGTAATGATTCCATTTGGGTAGTGGTCGATAGATTGACAAAGTCGACTCACTTCATCGCAGTACGAAAGGACCTTGATTTGGATAGGCACGCAGAGTTGTATGTGCGTTAGATTGTTCGTCTGCATGGAGTGCCAGTAATAATAACTTCAAACCAAGACCCGAGATTCATAGTTGCTTTTTGGAAGAGTTGGCAGGTTGCTTTAGGGACAAAGCTGTAGTATAGTACGGCATATCATGCTCAAAAGAATGGCCAGTCTAAGAGGACGATTCAAACCCTTGAAGACATGCTACGAGCTTGCATGCTGGACTTCAAGGGAAGCTGGGAGGAACAACTTCATCTTGTTGAGTTTGCCTACAACAACAGCTACTAGCAAAGCATTCAGATGGCTCATTTTGAAGCGTATTATGGCAGAGCGTGCAGAACACCAGTGTGTTGGGATGAAGTTGGGGAAAGAAATATCACAGGCTCAGAGTTGGTTTAGCAGTCAGTGGATGTGGTTGCAATCATCAGGGACAAACTAAAGATCGCTCAGAGCCGCTAGAAAAGTTACGTAGATAAGTGCTGGAGACCATGGAATTTCAAGTTGGTGATCACGTTTTTCTTAAAGTGTCACCAATGAGGGGTACTTCGCGCTTTGGCAAGAAGGGAAAACTGAGTCCAAGGTACGTAGGTCCCTTTGAGATTCTAGAGAGAATCGGGATCCTAGCATATCGTCTTGCATTGCCACCAAGACTAGCGCAAGTGCATGATGTCTTTCACGTGTCGATGTTGAGGAAGTATAAGCCGGACCTAAACCACATTCTTAATTTTGAAGAATTAGATGTGGACGATAGAATGTCGTATGTGAAAAGCTCGGTTCAGATTGTGGATCAGAAAGAACAAATTCTACATATCAAGACGATTCCGTTGGTCAAAGTGGTCTGGCAACACCACGACACTGAAGGAACAACTTGGGAAAATGATGATTCGATGAAACGATTGTACCCCCACCTTTTTGTTTAAAGTATTGTAATGGTTTAAATTTCGAGGATGGAATTTTTATAAGAGGGGAAGAGTTGTGACATCCTGAAATTTTAGTTTTGTTTTTAATTAAAAGAATCAAGCCTTTCATCGATGTGCTAATAGTGTTATTCTTTGAGCTGATCACTCAAGAGATAACTAGATTATCGGGAGAAGCCATTAAGGAATTTTAATGTAATAGACTTGAGAATTCGACAAGGAATCGACTACTCGACCATGCTCATCTGCAGAGATTATTATGGTACAGTTAAAAATTGATCAGAGATCAAAGATAGGTCGTTTCAACTGAGATAGGTGATAAAAGTGTAGGTGATGCCACCAGATTGCAAAATTCTCGTCGATTGGCACTAAACCGATTTTTCTATCATTTTAGTACCCTGTGCCTGTATTTGAAACCTTGAGATTTTCACGACAACCTAGAGTCACCAATGTGTCGAAAAGGTATATTGTGACTCAAAATCAATCGATCACGAGTCAATTGCACCAAAAATTTATAAAAGCTACCCGGTAGGTTAGGTCACACTAAAATCGCGCCAGGTTAAAATTAACTATGAATTTGGATTCGATTTCAAAAATTGAAAGTTTCGTCATATCATGAGTCATTTTAGAAACGTCAACTCATCTTTCAAGTTTTTTTTTTCGCAAACCGAGATTTTTTGCGAAAAGTCAAAATAGGATCGTTTTTGTCCAGAAAATTTAGGGGACCGTTTTTTTTATCGCGTTTTTGGGATACAAGTTGGTTTTATTGGCGAGGAAAAATGCCATTTTGATCAAGGATACGTTGGTGGAATTTATGGGAGCCGAATTGATTTAATTCAAGTGGGGATTAAAGTGGATTTGGGGAGGTTAAGTCCAAAATTTGTAGGTCCCATGGTCCCCAACCTTTTGGACCACATGGGACTTGTTCTAGGGGGAATTGTGTGCACAGATTGGCTGAGGAGGTCTGCCATTTGAGGTGGGACCATGTCAAGGGGACAAAAGGATAAAGGACTTTGGAGGCCAAGGGGACCCTCCACTTGAGCAGCTGTCTTCATCTTCTTCCTCAAGCCACCTTTCTCCATTTACAAGTCACTTGAAGCTCCCAAAAACCGGAGAGAAGCCGAGCAGACCCCCTATCATCGTAAGCCATCGCCGTGCCATCCAGCTCGCTGTCGCAATGCCCACGAGCTTCGCCTACTAGCTGTGACTCCAGCTCGCTGTTTTGCAACCCCCATCTCATGTACGAGCCCTTCTGCCATCGCCTTGATCGTCGTCCTCCCCGTCTAGCCGCCGGAATCCCCCGCCAGGCTGTCTATCCGCCTGCCTAGCTTGTTTTGGCCTCAACTGTAACCCATAGCCGCTCCATCCAATAGCAAGCAGAACCGAAGTCCAGCAAGAAGTTGTGGGCTTCGAGGCCCATTTTTGAGCCCTTCCTGGCCTCACTTGGTGCCCCCACTTTGGAGTTTGTGGCCCGTCTCTACCTCACCATCCTCATGAACTCATCGGATTTCAAAACCAGTAGAACTCATCGGATTTCAAAACCAGTGAGTTTACTCACTAATCTCTGCTTAGGGAGTTAATTATGCTTAATGGTTGATTAGTTTAGGTTAAGTATGGATTAAGTGGTTAGTTAGAACGGATTAGCAAGGTAATTATTCGTTTATGTATGTTAGGTGGTTAGAGTAGCGTAATTAGAGATTAGATAAGCTGTAGTATTTATCTAGATAGGTTCAAAAGTTTTCTAGGCCCGTTTCGGTATTTAATTAGGCTTTTCTGGCCTAAGTTTGTATTTTTGGTATTTATGGGTATTTATTAATTAATTTTGGTAATTATTTAATTATTTTTATTTTCCGAAAATTAGACCGGGATAGCCGATGACCCGATTTCATGCTAATTTCAATGGTATGATTGGTTTATTTAATTATGTGCTGGTTTCTGCAATTTTTTAATTGTAATTTTGGGGTATTTCTCCCAAAATTTAATAATTTTGGTATTTAATTTGAAAATACGGGGCATCAGTTTACAAAGCCAAAAATGTGTTTATGAACTATGGAATTAGTGGGATTTTCAAAAAGGAAAATATGGTATTTTGGCTAAGGCCGACCATGTACCTGCACACAATTATTTTTATTGGGTATGATAAAAGTGGTGAAATTGTCGAATGATCAGGATGGTATACTATATCAACCTGCGGGCCTTGATATATCAGCTTAGTGTGAGCAGTATACTAGTATACTATATCAGCCTGAGGGTTTTATATGTCAGCTTTTGGTGAGCAGTATATCTTAGCAGCTTTTGGTGAGCATTGTCACGACCTCTTTTTTTCCGTCCGAGGAAAAGAAAGAAAGGTTTGGGGGTATTTGCCTAAAGAGGCGGACCAATGGCCCTAGATTAGGCGCGGGCTCTCCCAAGCCCATACCTCGCGCGACGTTGGATTTCATGTTTCAATTCTTAACAACCTAAATATTTCTAGGAGTCGCCACTAGCCTATTGGGGTCGGCTAGAAACCAATCGAGACACGTGAGTGGTGTCTCGATTCCTACGCAACCAGAGATTTCTAGGAATGGGGACTTGTTTACGCCAATGTTTCTATTAGCGCCCTTGCGGTACCACTAACTTGGAAAGTTATTTATCTAAATGGCCACACATTCTTGATTATCAATTATAATCTTTATGAAACCACTAAGTGTCCATGCAAATGTTTTTGTAGGTTTTTTGTTTAATCTCTAGACTAATCCTAACATAATCTAGAAGAGAAATTTACACTCAAATTATTGAAAAGCAGTGCGGTAAATAACATCCAAGAAATTGAAATGACTTGAAAGTAATGCGGAAAAGAAAGACCCGATACAAGTCGGGCAAATAATATTACATGGCCTTATTATCACGCCCCGGGATAGGACCCCCGTGAGCAAAATGAGAAGTTAAATATGCATTAAATTACTCTAGATGCATGAAATTACTCTAATTAATTTTAATCTACGCAAAATAGATTATTTACAAAAATGGTTATAAAATACCAAAATATCATTAAATTAAGAAAATGACCTTTTAAAATTAGGAAAATTTCCTAAATGTCATTTCTATCTTAATTTGATATCATCCATCATTTTTATAATTTTTTTTGAAATTTTCATATTTTTCATATTTCTAATTTTTTTTTATTTAAAATTAATTCCCTAAACCGATATATGCTAACATTGAACAACACAGCACATGAATATCACAATAACCAAGCTCAAATCAACCGTTTTGAGATCGAAATTTGGTTTGCGCATTTTGTCGAACATTTGGCGTGCATCAAATCATCTCAAATCAGCTTCCTCGGGCCATGTTTGTGGCCTTCAATCTTCACCCATGAGCAATCTTATGTGGAACTAAAGTATCAAGATTATACTACCACATGCAATGAGCAATATTAGATAGAAATCATAGCCTACAACACACAAGAACCAAGCTAAAATTGGCTTCAAATATGCGGGTTGAGCTGATTTTGAAATATGGGTTTGAACCAAAGTCAAGCAAACAGGTTGCATGCCCATATTCAAGCCCCAACACTCATCGCATACGAGATCTAAAGGAAACATTACTTGATCCGAGTGAAAGTAGGTAACATGAGCTTTCAAATGCAACAAACATCACAGAGAATAACTAACCGAACGCATCAAAACAACCTCTCCAAGAAGCCCACATGCAAAGACTACACTAACCAGCCAAGAACTAATGTGGATAGGCTTGTTTTTTGACGATCTTATAGCTCACACGGGGATTTAAAGACTAAACCAAGCTAACCTATGCATCATTTGTACTCCCATATAACATTAATCAAGCTCGTGAAGATAGAAAACACATGCAAAAGGGAGTAGCAAGTAAAACATGTATGGTTCTTGAAGAGGCTTCAAACACTTAGAAAAATTTCAGCCTCAGGAATCAATTTTCCGGGCTGGTTTTCCTCTTGATTTTCACTATTAAAAAACGTTCAAAATCGACCAAAAATACATCTAGAACTCTTACCTTGCTTCCTAGTTTCATTTTCAAGTGGCTCTTGGCGAATAAGGTCACAAAATGAAACTAGGAAGCAAGGTAAGAATTCTAGATGTATTTTTGGTCGATTTTGAACGTTTTTTAAAAGTGAAAATCAAGAGGAAAACCAGCCCGGAAAACTGATTCCTGAGGCTGAAATTTTTCTAAGTGTTTGAAGCCTCTTCAAGAACCATACATGTTTGACTTGCTACTCCCCTTTGCATGTGTTTTCTATCTTCACGAGCTTGATTAATGTTATATGGGAGTACAAATGATGCATAGGTCAGCTTGGTTTGGTCTTTAAATCCCCGTGTGAACTATGAGATCATCAAAAAACAAGCCTATCCACATTAGTTCTTGGCTGGTCAGTGTAGTCTTTGCATGTGGGCTTCTTGGAGAGGTTGTTTTGATGCGTTCGGTTAGTCATTCTCTGTGATGTTTGTTGCATTTGAAAGCTCATGTTACCTACTTTCACTCGGATCAAGTAATGTTTCCTTTAGATGTCGTATGCGATGAGTGTTGGGGCTTGAATATGGGCATGCAACCTGTTTGCTTGACTTTGATTCAAACTCAGATTTCAAAATCAGCTCAACCCGCATATTTGAAGTCGATTTTAGCTTGGTTCTTGTGTGTTGTAGGCTATGATTTCTATCTAATATTGCTCATTGCATGTGGTAGTATAATCTTGATGCTTTAGTTCCACATAAGATTGCTCATGGGCGAAGATTGAAGGCCACAAACATGGCCCGAGGAAGCTGATTTGAGATGATTTGATGCACGCCAAGTGTTCGACAAAATGCGCAAACCAAATTTCGATCTCGTAATGGTTGATTTGAGCTCGGTTATTGTGATATTCATGTGCTGTGTTGTTCAATGTTAGCATATATCGGTTTAGGGAATTAATTTTAAATAAAAAAAATTGAAAATATGAAAAAAAATGAAAATTTCAAAAAAAATTATAAAAATGATGGATGATATCAAATTAAGATAGAAATGACATTTAGAAATTTTCCTAATTTTAAAAGGTCATTTTCTTAATTTAATGATATTTTTGGTATTTTATAACCATTTTTGTAAATAATCTATTTTGCGTAGATTAAAATTAATTAGAGTAATTTCATGCATCTAGAGTAATTTCATGCATATTTAACTTCTCATTTTGCTCACGGGGTCCTGTCCCGGGTGTGATAATAAGGCCATGTAATATTATTTGCCCGACTTGTATCGGGTCTTTCTTTTCCGCATTACTTTCAAGTCATTTCAATTTCTTGGATGTTATTTACCGCACCGCTTTCAATAATTTGAGTGTAAATTTCTCTTCTAATTATGTTAGGATTAGTCTAGAGATTAAACAAAAAACCTACAAAAACATTTGCATGGACACTTAGTGGTTTCATAAAGATTATAATTGATAATCAAGAATGTGTGGCCATTTAGATAATTAACTTTCCAAGTTAGTGGTACCGCAAGGGCGCTAATAGAAACATTGGCGTAAACATGTCCCTGTTCCTAGAAATCTTTGGTTGCGTAGGAATCGAGACACCACTCCCGTGTCTCGATTGGTTTCCAGCCGACCCCAATAGGCTAGTGGCGACTCCTAGAAATATTTAGGTTGTTAAGAATTGAAATATGAAATCCAACGTCGCACGAGGTATGGGCTTGGGAGAGCCCGCACCTAATCTAGGGCCATTGGTCCGCCTCTTTAGGCAAATACCCCCAAACCTTTCTTTCTTTTCCTCGGACGGAAAAAAAGAGGTCGTGACAGCTTGGCGACTCCGCTAGGGAGCTGGTTGCAAACCATAGAGGACTTAGGCCGTAATAACTTGGTTGGTTGTTCACTAACATGGTCTTCATTTGATAGCGTGTGTCAAAGTCGCGTGGAAAACAAGGTTAGTTCGCTAACATGTGTTAAATTTTTTTGTAGGTATGGAGTAATAAGGGGTGGAGTGTTTGTTAACCCATTTCTTTTACAGGGAGGCGTAGGAATGTATGCCTATATGGGTGAAATTGAAGTGTTGTTTGTATATCAATTGATATGCGTGCCTTTATACTTATCTTAGCACTACACATTTACACACACAACCCGCGATCTAAAACCCCGATCACACTAGGAAGCCCATAGGAGGTGCCAAAGGATGGAACCCCTGCGGGGAATGACCCATGGTTATCCACTTTTGGTCCCACTCATTTTGATTAATGATAAAGAGAACTGTCCGACGTAAGTGCGGAGTGGGGAAAACTCTTTTTATCTAATCAAAATGGGGACTTTAAGCCTTTAGAATTCCACCTTTATGCGTCAAACCTCACAAGTTTACATTCGCATGTCTATGTGATTGAAAAAAATGTCTCTTCACCCACTATAAGTATGATTTCTCCATCTACTTGCTCACTTCGGATTGGAATTTTCATTTTTTTTTTAGATTCGCGGAAATCAATGGAATGCCCTTGAAAATATAGGCTTGGCACTCACTTTTGATAAATAAGCATTTCAAATACCTATGATCTACTGAACATATGTTTTCGTTTTTGTTTTCAATTGTGAACTCAAAGTCACATTTTGTATAGAAATTCTTCCAAGTCAATATTACATTTTGGGGCATAGAATTAAAATCAAAATTTCAAGAAAATTCTTGGTCGCATTTTGAAATTCAAATCACATTTTGTGTATTGATTTCTCAAAGTAAAAATCACCTCACCTTTGCATGAGTGAAATTACAAATCTTTCAAAATCAATGCCCCATTTGTGTATGAAACTTTTGGAACAGAGTGGGCATTCAATTGTTAGCCGCGGATCGATCTTTTAATGAAATCTCCTCTTACTAATAAAATCTTGACGAAATGACCAAATTCTCATAAGTGGATACTACGGAGAAGGTATTGTCGCCTTGATTTCATTGTAAGAGGCAGCTTTATTGAAAGATCAATTTTTCATTCATGTACCAACATTATCTTCGTCTTGTAAGTCATGCGTGACAACCATTCATTAAACTCATCTTGCTTGACCATGCCAAAAGTGGACTTTAAAGCTAGAACGAGAATTGTGTTTATTATGCTCCTCTACGAAAGAGCTTCTTGTACTTTATCCTTGTCATTATTCCTATTAGGAACCGTGTTTTGCGTTTTGGGTTTTGATTGTGAACCCAATCAAATGCTTTTGTAAATCATACAACTCACATTTTTTAACAATGAAATTAGAGTTCATAAAAGTTATATTCTTTAAAACACTTGAAGTGTTTCAAACGGACCCTCTGGGCTAAGTTTTATGCTTTAGCTTCAAAATGTGTGAAAATGAGTTTCAAGAAGAACTTGCGTAATACTTTATCTCTTCACTTAATCGCTTTTGCAGGTTGATCTGTAGAACGATGCTTTGAGGGGGTAAGGTTGTAATCGTTCCAATAGGGATTTGTTGCGCAACAACTAACTCAATCATCCATTTTTGACAAACAGGCAAAATGATGGTTTTGTTCAAGATTGACAAAAGTGCGGGCCTTTCCTTAATAGAGCAAGTCATGAGATGCACCAATTCATGCTCATTTATGGGCATATTTGGTTTAGCCATGAACTACTTGAATATTTTCGCAACATATGAATTCAAACATTGTGATTAAGTGTGAAAAGAATCATCAAGGCCTCGAAGATCACAAGGACAACCTCATATTAATTTGACATTCTTCGTGGAAGAAGAAATTTGTGGACATTCTTTGGCAACAAACTACTTCGTTGGTTGTGAACAAGAAGCATCTGCAATCCTTACACTTCCAACGGTTTCTTGGCATCCAATCCTGTATGGAGATGATTATTGGTGGTATGCAAGACAACACTTCAAGACGTAGATGTACACAAACAAGCATCGGTCATCAAACATTGCCCTCAAATAAAAGATTTTAGTGAGGCAAATTACTGGCAAGCAACAAGACTACATGGGAAGGACAACCTGGTCCAGAATCACACGATCTCTAAAAGAAAAGGGTGTGTTCGTTCCAAAAGTCAAAACAACTCATTCATAAACTGACATAGCCACCCATGTTTACAGATTGTGAAGTGGGAAATGCGTTGACGCAGCAAAAATGGCGAAATATCACCTAGCCTAAAAGGGGTACACGGGAAACCGAGTAAAGCATGAAGGATTCAAATGAAATGAAGATTCATCAATCCAACATAATGGAGCTGCATATGGACAAGTTATCTAACCCAGTGTGGCATGCATTTGACCATAAGGACAATGTCTAGCCTTCTTCCACAAAGCTACAATGAGATGCTAAATTGCTCAACTTTGAAAAAGGGTGTACTTCGTTCCTAAACCTAATGTACCTAAGAATAGAAATAATACATTGTTTCCATATGTGTAGGAAATTTTAATTGGGGCAAATGGCAACAAAATGGATCGAGGGCACGCAATGCCTGAGTCACCCGACTTCTAAAAGGGGAAAATTTCAAATGGAATAGACATTTGATAAGTGAATTACTATCAATCATGAAAGCAAATCCCTCTCCATAGCCAAGGAAACGAGATGGAACACAGTCATCATATATGCCGTAAAAGGGAGTATACCGTTCCTAAAATGAATCGTGTCGAGTATGAAAATAACATATTCATCTCTTTTTCCTTGCAGTTGATGAATGAGGCAAATCACTTAAAGCAGAGCAATTTTGACCCATGAGCAAGATGAAACAAAATCAATTGATTCAGCACAAAAAGGGAGTATCGTCCCTAAATTAGTCCAATTCAATTGTGGAATATAAGTAACATGCCCCATTTCTTGTAGGAAAAGGTGCACATTGACCGCTGAAGCAACACCTTATACCAAGAAGGCATGCTAAGGTCCAACCATCCATTTTGATGGAATAAATGGAGTAAAACATCTAAGGAGCAATGCCCTCCCGTGTCGAAACAAGGAGTACCCCTCTCCTTTCATCTTTGACACCCACTCAGAATGAGTGAATTCGATAACATCTAAATGGCCCATTTGAAAGCAAGATCTTCAAGGAAATGTTAACACTTGAGGAGTAAAAGCACATGAAGAGGAAACATGAGACATTTAAAGTCAGATGCAGGAGAAGGGTAATTCGGTATCGTTTCCAAAATGCCTCATCTAAGCTTCTTTTATTTGACGCAGTTCCCTTGTTTGACAGGAAGCGTCGGTATTTGAGGAACAAACTCGAGAAATTGATTTAAGCATAATCTATATCGACCAAGCAAGCATGTGGAGTTAACACATGTCAAAGTCACCTAAGTTGGCTTAAAATGTGTCGTTCTAGAGCCGGTTCAATTAAATAAAAAAGAAACACCCCATGGACACTACCAGCGCTTCGACCTGGTGGTATGGGGAATGAAGTGGTCCGAAGCGGTCGGGTTCGATCCCCGGAAACAGCAATGAGTTTGCCATAAAATGTAAAAAAAATAATAAAAAAAATTGCATCATTTACTTTTGCAAAAGGAGGAAAGCACTTGAACTAATGAGACCTAAGACCTGAGATTCTCTTCAAACCTTAGAACAGCATGTCCATTCTACTGTTTGCCGCCAAATGGTGAAATTGACCAAGGGTAATGTTGTATCGTTTCTAGTTTTACGATCCCTAAGGATTCATGAACTAACACATTCCCTTTTGTTCTTCGTAGGGTTGCCTGACTACTAAGGCACATGTAAGTACCCTTCTTCTCAAAATCAAATGAAAACAAATGGAGAATTTCCATCACAAAAAAAGAACATCTAGTGTTTTTCTAGAAACAAGCACAAAAAATGGAAATTGAAGAAAAAAAGTTTTCCACAAAGTTTGCAAAAATCTTCTTTATCTTTAAATTGTCCATCCACTCAATAGATCACTCATTTCGAATCAAAATTCACTATGGAGGTTAATCCACTCATATGATCTCAACAAAAATGAAAGGCGGTGTCACTTATGCCAAGCGAGAAACACCTAGGATGAAGAAAGGCAACTCATTTCCAAACATGTCCTTTAAGCACTCTGGGATTCAAGCGAGAAAGAAAACCCGTGTTGTTTAATGTCAATGAATTCATTCGTAAGTGGTACATAGATCAAGATGATAAGAGGCATTTCTTTCCTCTATCATACACACTACAGGTGACAATAGTTAGCCCATTTGAGCCTTTTAATGGAAGAATTTTCTACAAAATACCCCTGTCAAGAACCACCCCACAATGGGGCAATTATGGAGGTTTGGGTTGACATTATTTCGAGAGGAAAGATGAGAAAGACTTCTTTGTTCTCACTTGCATAAATATTTTGTGGTAACGTCAGATGAATTCTTATGGAAACTTGAAGTATCCTGAGGTGAAGAAGAGCATTCATTTCTCTACCCAAACACAGATACCCATTGCTTAAACCATATTGAGCCTAACTATTCATTTCTAAAACCCGAGTGGTGATTATCTCCCCACATTGGGGCAGGGCACATGATTTACCAATGCAATTGGTGTTTATATGAGAATATGAAGAGCATCTTGAAAGTCCCAAGAGCTCAAAAAGTTCGAAAGAACAAAAGTCAAGTGAAAATTAAGGGGCATGAAAAAAGCAGTGTGCCTGGTAAAAGCAAGGCCAATGCCCCAAAAAAAAGGGGGCGGGGGAGAGAGAGTGGAAGAAAAACAATTGCATCAAGAGGAATATCTCTGTGAAAGCAAAAATGGCAAAAAAAAAAATGCCTGCATTGAAAAGAAAATCATTGCAAATGCAAAAGCCATTATGTTAAGATGATTAGTCAAAGGACTTTCGAGACAATTTGAATTCTAAGCATTGAGTGCTTTTAAAAAAAAATGGATGATATGGTAATGATGCCATGTTAATCACCAACTCCCAAATCCCCCTTTGACAAAAAGTTCTAAGCCTTTTGAGCTAAGCCTTTTGAACCTTTCCCCGAATCAATATTACAACCCATTTCCAAAGTCTCTTCAGATTGTGATGATTCAAAGTGGAAATAAGGACTTCCTAAAGAAGATGCCGCTTGAAGAAGTGAGAGTAAGGTTGTCTTATCTCATCTTAAGGTTTCTTGACTTGTAAACCTGGCGAAGATGTCAATCAATGATTAATTCATTTCATAGCCAATCATGCCTATCCATTGCTAAAACCATGACCAAACCCACACTACGATCCTTCTAAAAGACCTCTTTGATTGGTCAATGTGTACTTATTGCGAATGATTCAAAGCCTTGCGCACTGGAAGAGTGAGGTTGAGTGATCAGTTTATTTCCCACATGAACAGATGGGATCAAACAACCATTTTCTTGAGGATATGCAAGAAGCCCTTTCTGACTAGGGATCCTTGCTTGGCATACTTAACAAACCTTTCTCATAAGTCAGGGTCATTTTGACAAGGACTTTTCTCCCAAGAGAATTTGACGATTAATGATATCATCCGAGCATGATGACAGTTTTGCGAGTTTGTCAAGTTGTTGGAATTAGTTTGATTTGTTTATGCAATCATTGCCTTCTCATTACCGATACACTTTTGATATTGTTTCTAATGACATATGTTGAAATTGACCTCATCTAGTATGCTTTCGCTACTAGAATACTTGTTATAATGAGTACTATTTGATGTGCAGTATCCATTTCAAAATATTCTCGAATTACAGGTTCTTCCAGTGAAACCATACAATTTTGCAGGGTTCATGGGTTAGCCTTAAACCATGCATTTTCAAAGGGTTCTTGGTTATCTTTAAACCATGCAATTTCAAAGGGTTCATGGGTTAGCCTTAAAGCATGCATTTTCAAAGGGTTCTTGGTTATCCTTAAACCTTGCAATTTCAAAGGGTTCATGGGTTAGCCTTAAACTATGCATTTTCAAAGAGTTCTTGGTTATCCTTAAACCTTGAAATTTCAAAGAGTTTTTGGTTACCCTTAAACCATGCAATTTCAAAGGGTTCATGGGTTAGCCTTAAACCATACATTTTGAAAAGGTTCTTGGTTATCCTTAAACCTTGCAATTTAAAAGGGTTCATGGGTTAGCCTTAAACCATGCATTTTCAAAAAGTTCTTGGCTATCCTTAAACCTTGCAATTCACAAGGTTAGTGGGTTAGCCTTAAACCATGCAATTTTCAAAAGGTTCTTGGTTATCCTTAAACTTTGCAATTTCAAAGGGTTCATGGGTTAGTCTTAGACCATGCATTTTCAAAAGGTTCTTGGTTATCCTTAAACCTTGCAATTTCAAAGGGTTTATGAGTTAGCCTTAAACCATACATTTTCAAAAGGTTCTTGGTTATCCTTAAACCTTGCAATTCTAAAGGGTTCATGGGTTAGCCTTAAACTATGTACTTTCAAGATGTCGTTTTAAAGGGTTCATGGGTTAGCCTTAAATCATGCATTTTCAACAGGTTCTTGGTCATCCTTAAACCATGCAATTCACAAGGTTAATGGGACTACCTTAAAACACACGGTTAGTGAGACTGCCTTAAACCACACGGTTAATAGTACTACCGTAAACCACAAGGTAAGTGGGATTGCCTTAAACCACACGGTTAATTGTACTTCCTTAAACCATAAGATTAGTGGTACTGCCTTAAACCACAAGGTTTGTGGGATTGCCTTAAACCACACGGTTAGTGGGACTGCCTTAAACCACAAGGTTCGTGGGATTGCCTCAAACCACAAGGTTCGTGGGATTGCCTCAAACCACAAGGTTAGTGAGACTGCCTCAAACCACAAGGTTAGTGGGACTACTTGAAACCACACGATTAGTGGGACTGCCTTAATCCACACCGTTAGTGGGATTGCCTTAAACCACATGGTTAGTGGGACTGCCTTAAACCACAAGGTTAGTGGGACTGCTTTAAACCACAAGGTTAGTCATATCACATGGTTAGTGGGACTGCCTGAAACCACACGGTTAGTGGGTCTGCCTTAAACCACAAGGTTAGTGGGACTGTCTTAAACCACACGGTTAGTGGGACTGCCTTAAACCAAAAGATTTGTGGGACTGCCTTAAACCACAAGGTTCGTGGGATTGCCTTAAACCACAAGGTTCGTGGGTATATCCTTAAACCACAATTTTCAAAGTATTCATAAGTACATCCCTAAACCACGCTTTTTACATTAAGCTCACTTACATCTTCATTTTACTATAGTAAAAAAAAAAAAAAAAGCTAGTTGTCACCTTATCTTTGAAAGAAATCTCTTTGAGCTTCCTTCTAAAGAGAGGGTGATGACACCTAAATTTTTGCATATAGATTATCTAGGCATTTAATATAGAATTTTTTTTTGAAAATATATAAAAAAGATTAAAAAAAAGAAGAAAAGAAAAAAAAGTTGGGGCCAATGATCTAAATGTGACTAGCCAAGCCCAGGAGGTCAGATTGGAATTCAAATGGCGAGTTGGGGTCAAAATGCAATTTCCAAAAGTTGAGGGACCAATTCGCAAATTTTGCAAAATTTGTGCCCGAGCCCGTAAATCATCATCTTGGTCACCAATTAAGTTGAAATTGAATTTGGGCCAACTCGAATCAATCAAATCAAGCCGAAAAGACCAAATTTACCTTGAATTGGGTATTTTCGGATAAGAAAATGGTTAACTTTGAGGGACCTTTTTGCAAAATTGCAAAATCCGATCGAGTTCTTAAACTACTATACACGAGCTTGCTAATTGATCAAAAATCGCAGCCAAATTCATGGATTAAAGCACCTAAACCAGCTGACAAATCCCAGTCCTCAAGTTAGTCTGAAGTCAGAACTGCTGAGTAAGCAACTTGGTGGCCCCACCATATCCTCCTTAGCTGTCGAACTGGCCTGATCTTTGCACGTGATGGAAGAACGTAATGAGTAGTGCAAGTGGACGGAAATTTGCCAGGGATCAGCTGCTGAAACCACGGGAAAGTCGCAGCAAAATCGGCACACTCAACATCTGCAAGATTTGAAAATTCTGGCTAAGTCAGAAAGTGGGTGAGTAGCTCAGTTGGCAGGCTTGGTAGGTGGACAAAAAGCCGACCAAGAGATTGATGAATCTGGGGAATAAGATCATGGAAGCAAGGTCTTTCGAAGGAGGGGAGAGAGGAGACGAGAGGGAGAGGATAGAGTTCGCGGTCGTCCCCCAAAGAGGCTCTCAGACGCAACTCCAGAAAAGAAGCCCCGAAATTCCAGATCAACCTTCTGAGAGAAAAGTGAGATTTTCACAATCATTCGGCCAAAATTAGCCAAAACCTTCAACTAGAGAGTGAAACTTCATTCAAATATCTTTCCAACCATAGGTCGTACGTCCCAAATGGAGATTTGGAAGGCCTCATAAAGCCCCCCGAAACAGTGCCCTCCTGGCGGGCCAAGAAAGTCCGAAAATTTGTCCAAGTGTTGAGACCGGTTGGTCACAAGTGGAGAAAAGCCAGTGTTTTTGAGAAAGTTGAGAAATAAATGAGGAAATCCATGATTTACAAGCCAAACTATAATACATATAGTTCGGTTTTGTTTTAATTTGGCCAACAAAAGAGGTTCTGAAGCTTGATTTTGGAGGTCAATGAAAACCTTCGTTATCATTTCTTTCTTTGCAGATCTCATTTTCCAGTTGAAGAAGCCAATTTCCACAAGCCCCCCGAGGATAATTTCTCGGCTTCCTTGGCCAAGAGCCACTTGAAAATGAAACTAGGAAGCAAGGTAAGAATCCTAGATGTATTTTTGGTCGATTTTGAACGTTTTTTAATAGTGAAAAATCAAGAGGAAAACCAGCCTGGAAAACTGATTCATGAGGCTGAAATTTTTTAAGTGTTTGAAGCCTCTTCAAGAGCCATACATGTTTGACTTGCTACTCCCCTTTGCATGTGTTTTCTATCTTCACGAGCTTGATTAATGTTATATGGGAGTACAAATGATGCATAGGTCAGCTTGGTTTGGTCTTTAAATCCCCGTGTGAACTATGAGATCATCAAAAAACAAGCCTATCCACATTAGTTCTTGGCTGGTCAGTGTAGTCTATGCATGTGGGCTTCTTGGAGAGGTTGTTTTGATGCGTTCGGTTAGTCATTCGCTGTGATGTTTGTTGCATTTGAAAGCTCATGTTACCTACTTTCACTCGGATCAAGTAATGTTTCCTTTAGATCTCGTATGCGATGAGTGTTGGGGCTTGAATATGGGCATGCAACCTGTTTGCTTGACTTTGGTTCAAACCCAGATTTCAAAATCAGCTCAACCCGCATATTTGAAGCCGATTTTAGCTTGGTTCTTGTGTGTTGTAGGCTATGATTTCTATCTAATATTGCTCATTGCATGTGGTAGTATAATCTTGATGCTTTAGTTCCACATAAGATTTCTCATGGGTGAAGATTGAAGGCCACAAACATGGCCCGAGGAAGCTGATTTGAGATGATTTGATGCACGCCAAGTGTTCGACAAAATGCGCAAACCAAATTTCGATGTCGAAACGGTTGATTTGAGCTCGGTTATTGTGATATTCATGTGCTGTGTTGTTCAATGTTAGCATATATCGGTTTAGGGAATTAATTTTAAAAAAAAAAATTAAAAATATAAAAAAATATGAAAATTTCAAAAAAATTATAAAAATGATGGATGATATCAAATTAAGATAGAAATGACATTTAGGAAATTTTCCTAATTTTAAAAGGTGATTTTCTTAATTTAAGGATATTTTGGTATTTTATAACCATTTTTGTAAATAATCTATTTTGCGTAGATTAAAATTAATTAGAGTAATTTCATGCATCTAAAGTAATTTCATGCATATTTAACTTCTCATTTTGCTCATGGGGGTCCTGTCCCGGGGCGTGATAACAAGGCCATGTAATATTATTTGCCCGACTTGTATCGGGTCTTTCTTTTCCGCATTACTTTCAAGTCATTTCAATTTCTTGGATGTTATTTACCGTACTGCTTTTCAATAATTTGAGTGTAAATTTCTCTTCTAAATTATGTTAGGATTAGTCTAGAGATTAAACAAAAAATCTACAAAAACATTTGCATGGACACTTAGTGGTTTCATAAAGATTATAATTAATAATCAAGAATGTGTGGCCATTTAGATAAATAAATTTCCAAGTTAGTGGTACCGCAAGGGCGCTAATAAAAACATTGGCGTAAAGAAGTCCCCGTTCCTAGAAATCTCTGGTTGCGTAGGAATCGAGACACCACTCCCGTGTCTCGATTGGTTTCGAGCCGACCCCAATAGGCTAGTGGCGACTCCTAGAAATATTTAGGTTGTTAAGAATTGAAATATGAAATCCAACGTCGCGCGAGATATGGGCTTGGGAGAGCCCGCGCCTAATCTAGGGCCATTGGTCCGCCTCTTTAGGCAAATACCCCCAAACCTTTCTTTCTTTTCCTCGGACGGAAAAAAAGAGGTCGTGACAAGCATTATGAGTATAATATATAAGCCTGAGGGCTTTGATATGTCAGCTTTTGGTGAGCAGTATACTCTGTTATCAACTTTTGGCAAGCTATATTAATTATTAGCTTTTGGCAAACTATACTATCAATCTTCAGCTTAGGGTGAGCAGTTCTTGATGTGATCGAACTTGATAAATAGTATTGAATGGGTTGACTATGAGAGGGTCTTGATAGTATAGAATTGATTGGATTGATTGATCAATGACTCAATCCGATTTGCTGATTTGATTTGTTGAAGTGATTCGTTGAATATATGAATCATACTAACTTGTAGGAAGGAGCTAAGGTAAAGGTAAACCACCTATCTCCTTTGTGCATAGGTAACCTTTAGGCATATTTCATTCCCAGTCGGAGTTTAAGGGGTCAACTTGCTGAGTCGTCGTCTCACCCCATTGTGTGATAACATTTACAGGTCTTTAGATAGCTGTACCTCCCGAGCATTTTGGCCAGTCGAAGAAGGTCACTAAGCAGGTATCTTATATTCCGCTTCGTGGGAACCCTAAGGGATGGGTCTATGAACTCAGAAGATTTGTTGTCTGGGTTGATGAGGGTCTACCCCCATAAGGTTCCCCATCAATACAGATCGTGGTACCATCGTGAGTGGAATGGACAAAGAGAAAGTCCCATATCGGAATCTAAGGTCCCTATGTTAGTGCTGGAGATTGCTTTTGGAAAAGGCACGGCAAATCCTCCTAGTGGTTTAGTGGTGGACCCAAGTCTGTTGGATCTAGGGTTCCCAGAGTATTCAGTTGAAGACTTGAATGCTTAAAGGATCTGTAGCACTCTAACCCCCCCTTTTGCAGACCTTGTATATATCGGCTAATATTGTATATGACTTAGTTTGATATGTATATAAGTGTGCTGTGGTTGAAAATTTGTGGCCTTACTTCTCTATCCCATCTTTCTACTATTTGGGGATTTATATATTCGCTTCCGCATTCGTATTAAAATGAATGGGTTGGCGACACGTCCTAGGACATCGCTGTTTAATCAACCACCAAGAGATGGGCATACGCTCGGAGGATCGGGGCGTGACAAACTTTGCCGGTCCTTCTCTGGGCAGTCACGGGCTGGAGGAAGGAGAAGAAAAAGAAAAAAAGAAAATGTAATTGAATTATTAATAAATTAAAAGAAATTTTAGATCATAAATATATATTGGGTCGTGCCAAACACATTTCTCTCTCGATAATAGAAATTTTGTGTAGTTACCAAACATATTCAAATGCTTAGAAACTGTTCTTGGAAATAGAAACAGAAAAAAAGTATTTAAAAAAAAAAATTATTCCTCAGAACAAAAATGTTATCAAACGCACCCTTAATCAACATGACCTTAGTTTTTGAATTTATCAGTATTAGTTGTTAAATCACTCACATTTTAAAAGGATTTAAACAAACAGTTTCAGTCTTGTGCGGAAAACCATTTTTTTTCCTTCTACCTCGTCTGTCTTGCACTCATGTCCCGCGATCAGACTTGCAATATGGTGTTCATAGGACATGATCGTGTCCGCGAGACCAAGTGCTGCTTTCTCAACCCTGAACTGTTTTTCTTGGTGTTGAGAGTTGTTTGTCTTTGTCCACGAGCCTACAAGATTATGGGACGATCTTTCGATTGAGTCGATGCCAAAAGAACTTGACCTTAGCCGCGACGCTGCGAGGCTAGTCAGTTTACCCTCTTGGCTGTTGGATACTTCAACGATTTTAAATCTTTCAAAGCAATTGTCCAATAATGTCTTTTATGGAAATTATGACCACAGTTAATTTGTAACAGCTCTATAGCGTTGATTTGATTTATTTCTTTATTAACCACGTGCTTTGTTCGCCTATAAAGATAATGTCGAGATCACAATGAGGACATACCAAGAATTTCCAAATGACAATGAGAGTTTTCTCCGTTCTTTTCATTTAATAGCTGGGTTTCATTCATTTGTATCCGTTAGTGAGTATTGTATTACGATGAGCAGAATTATCCCTTGCACGTCTCAGATATTCTTGTTCTTATTTTTCCATCTTTGCTAATACACTTTTACTACAACAATTTTATGGATAATTCCCTACATAAGACCGAGTCTCCAAATAAGACGGAGTCTCCAATCTCCAGCAAATCTCCTTTCGTCGCAAGGAGGACGATTCTGGCTCCACCAAACGAAATCGAGTCTTCTAATTCGGACTCCATCCCGAGAAGCATGGACGCGGACCATTGCTCGAAGCCAATCGTCCTGGTCACCAACGTCGGACGGAATCGAGTCCCTTGGCCTCGCTTTCCTCCTCGAAGCTCTCGTCCGCGAAGGCCTCTGCAATGTCCATGTCTGTGCCAGTTAACAAGCAGGTGGCATGTGTCCCATTTATATCAAATTAAATTTTACTTTACGTTTGTCTTCTTAAAATCTTGCTGGATAAAGGAAGCCCTTAAATAGCCTCTTAATAAATTCACAATTCCTTAGATAAGTATTTCACTTGAATTATGTCGTCATGAAAATACATTGTTACTCTTACATCAATAATTGAAGGTGTCAAAGAAAAGCTAATCAAAACTTGTACTAGATGGATATGTTGGTTTCGAATTTGAATACTTCCTCTTATGTTTTCTATGAATTGTGCTATTATCTTGAAATGGTTCTCCATCAAAGGGATTAGTTATTTAAAATTGAACAATAGCCGCATATGATTATCATGTAAGAATTATTGTGGCCCACATAATATGATTTATTATATGGTTTAATAATTGTTGAAATGCTATAAAATAAATATTGCTTATGAGAAATTATGTCTCTAATAAAATGAAATGGTATAATCCTCAAGGGAAGTTACTGCTTTTCCAAAGAGGTGCGATCTTTATGGAAGTTAAAAGGCACTTTGATGGAAGGCACCTATTGATAGAACATATAAATAGAATTCGGTCCTCTCTCCACCCATATGAACAACAATAATTGAAAAGAACTTGGTATTCTCTCCTCCATCGATAGAATACATTAAAGAATAGTGGGTTAAGGGAGAGAAATTGGATTTCTTCATTTGGCTCAAGTTCTTCGATTTTCCACAACGATTATCATCAAGGGTAACGCTATGAATAAAGGTGCATCTTAATCTATTTGTGAAAATCATGAAGATCAAAGATCACTGGCTTTTTTTTTTTGGAATTTCCCCATCAAAGAGTTATATGTATCTTCTAACAATTGGTATCCGAGCAATGGTTTATGATCTCATGATTTTTCCATTTATAGAAATATTATGATTTATGTATGATGATTCATTGAACGATCCTGTTCATACTATTTGTTGTTGTTGAAATGTTTTCGGATGGTTTTGTTGAAGAAAATCCAAATGATGGAACGTTTTCATGGAGAAAAGCATGAAAATGGAGGAGTTCGGGGGAAACGGGGGAGGAACCGGTGCAAGGAAGAAAGGCGCGTGGGAACATGCGCGCACTGCAGTTGCAGGTGCGTGGTCTCCATGTGCCTGGCACTGCAGGCGTTGCTCGTGCATGCAATGCACATGCCCACGTGGCAATAAAGGCGTCTGCAGTGCACACACCTGGCGCTGCAGGCGTTGCTTGCACATGCAATGCACGCGCCCATGTGGCAATAAAGGCACATGCACTGCACACGCCCACACTGTAGTAAAGGCACGTGCACTACACGCGCCCGTGTGGCAGTTTTCCAACTTGCATGCACTTGCGCATTGGACGCACACGAGCGGGCCATGTGCTTGACGTACCGCGTCGTGTGCTCGGCTCGTGCCTGACGTCCCCGTGACTCCCTTTTACCCTTTTGCCCTTGCTTTTCACATTTTTACGATTCTACCCTGGGGCAATTTATTTATTGTTCTGCCCTTGTTTATATATAATTATGATTATGCCCTTACTGATTATTTACCATTTTGCCCCTGGATTTTAAATTTATGCTTCTGCCCTTATGGAATTATGATTTTACGATTTTGCCCTTATGATTTGATTACATTTTGTCCTCGTGTGCAATTTGGTAAGTATTTGTATTTTACAATATTAAAAATTCATATTATGAATGGTTTGAAAGTCACCAAAGTGGCCAAACTTTGAAGTCTTTTTGAATTTTTTGATATTGTAAATTGTTTTATTCAATTACCCATGATTAATTGATGCCGTTGTAGCACCCCGAACCCTTCGGCGGTCGGCACAAGCTCTGGTGTTATACTTTATTACCTTTTCCATCTTGTACTTAAAACAAGCGTCGTTAATCACAGGCATTTTTTTTTAAAGCGGTCCCATGCGCAACTCATAGCGGAAGCAAATTAAACATCACCATCTATCCCCCTACCAATCCATGATACCAATACACACCAACTAACATCAGGATTTTATAAACGACTTCGACGCTTTGCTTACATATTCTTTTAGGATGGGACTCCTCTTTTCTCGGGTCGATACAAAAACAAGAAAAGCGAGGACTCTGCCATGTCCTGCCTAAAATCTCAAAAAGAAACCTCGACCCCTAACATCATGTGAACACAAAACCCTCCTATCGAAAGCGTCGATTATCTACATCAAAAAGATCCAGCTCCTACTCATCGCGCGTGGGTCTCACACCCAACCCAGTGCATCAGGCGGTGGCGGCGGCAACATCCCTCGCATAGCTCCATCCCGTCGAATGTGCATAGAAATGAACTCTTGTACGCCCCCAGCCAGGCCGATATCATACATCACTAGACATCGCACTCGAATGAAAGTCAGTCCGGGAACAGAGGGACAATCTATCTCCGCACACTCGACCTCTACATCAGACGGTAGACCGTAAAATACCCCCCGCGAGACAGCAGGAAGCGGCATGCTTGCTAATCTGAAATGTTATTCCCCAAAAGGGGTGAGTACAACCACTCAAATAGATAGGGAAATCCAATAACAACTCAATGCACCATGCATATCATCACACGTTGCAAGCATCATTTACCTTGTAATCATGCGCATCATGCATCATCGCATCATATATATCATCATCATCATGGCATCAGTATATCGTACATGTCATCACGCATGTCATATATCATCATCATCATCATCATCATCATGCATTTCATCATGCATATCATACCATGGATGATCATCATATCGCATCACACATCATCATCATCATGCATCATCATGCATATATTATCACAGGTGATCATCATATCACATCACATCTTATCATCATCATGCATCATCATGCATATAATATCATGGGTGATCATCATATCACATCACATGTCATCATCATCATGCATCATCATGCATTTCATGTCATGAGTTAATTATCATCTTTATCTTTAAATTTTGATCACCACATCACTCATTTCTCAAATCATCAATCTCATCATCAACAACCCTTCGGGCAGAAACCTCCGACAGGGCTCCCGGCCAACTCAGCCATCCCATGGCCACCGGGCTTCCGGCCCCCCACATTCCGGGCATCTCGCATCTCAACTAGCATCACGAGGCATTCCCTTCGGGCAGAAACCTCCGACAGGACTTCCGGCCTTTACCCTTCTAGCCAGGCATCCCGCACCCAAATCCTGGCATCGCGAGGCATTCCCTTCGGGCAGAAACCTCCGACAGGGCTTCCGGCCCCCCACATTCCGGGCATCCTGAAACTCCCAGGGAATTCCGGCAATGTAACTCCGTACATTCCGGCCATCATCCTCCACCACAACCACTTCCTCATCCACATTTATCTTTTTATCTCAATTTAACATGGCAATTGGCATGGCATTAAACAAATCACACTTGCATTTCAATTCACATGTCACACACATGCCAAAGCTTTATCACATATGCATTTCAACTTAATACATGTACAAAGGCCTCATCACACATGTGCCACACAAATGAAATTGAATCCATGGCCAAATAAAATCCATCTTATTTTATTATTTTAATATTATTTTAATATTATTTTATTATTATTTTATTATTTAATTTAATATCAATAATTTCCCAAAATTATCAAAATTTCAAGAAATTACCAAATCAACCCATAAGATGAAAATCACTTGAAAAATTCATGGCCAAATTGAAATTTTTACTTAATCTCACAATTTCTTCCAAAAACATCCTAAAATTCTCGGATTTAAACCCAGTGCAGAGTTTCCGAATAAATTCAATTAAAATATCCATTCGGTCTCCAAAATTACGAAGTTTTACAGGGTGATAGCCAAGACATTTTCGTACCCTTTTCATGAAGAACTCCAAGTCAAATTCTTTATGGATTATTTTATACAACCTCACGAAACTTCTGGAATCTCTACCGCATCGTCCAGAATGCACCTCTCCGAAATACTGAGATTTCACCCATCTATTCTCTTTAGTTTCCTCTGAAATTTAGATATGTTATGTATAAAGGTGTCCTTTACAAGTTTCATGAAGAGATCTAGGCCAAATAACCAAATTATGGTCACCATTTAAGTCCATGAAGTCTCGGGTGTCTCGGTACACCTCACCAGAATCAATCATCTCCAAGATCTAGCCGATTAACTAGGCTACACTTGTTCATTTCTCTTCAAATTTTAGTATTTTGTATTTTAATGTGTTACCTACAACTTTCAAGAAGACAACGAAGTGAGATCTCCAACAGAAATCAACATGCAATCAAGAAATCAACAAGAGGTCAGTGAAAATTTCGCAGATCTAGAGTCTCCGTATGATAGAACTTTTGACCCCTCAAATCTCCATAGTTTTCTACGAATTTTTAGTATGTCATAGTACAAGACATTAGCTTGAACTTTCATGAAGACACCGAAGCCAAAATCGAACTCCAAACACACATGCAAGCTCGAACAAGTCACTGACTTCCACAAACCGAACAAGAACAGTCACATAGGTTGAAAATAACCAACCCTTATCTCGGTTTCTCTCACAAAATCACTCAAAACCGAACATGCAAACCCATAGACACACATGCAAGAGAAGTTATAGGACTCCACTTGCCTCTAGGGTGGACAAACGACGACACACAGTGGACGAACTCGGCAAACGGACGGCGGCACACGGCGGACGGACACGGCGGCGACGGCGACTCCTTCCTTCCTCCTCCTCTCGGCCGCTCCTCTTCTCTCGCACAACTCTCTCTCTCTCTCGGGTGAAAAATGAAGCAAGTAACCGGCCACTCTCTCTCTCCTTTTTCCTTTTATACTCCCCTAATCCCATCATTTGTAATGATTACAAGCCTTTCAAATGGACCAATGCATGGGGACTTTGCTTGCCACTTGGCAAGGTCCATGCATGGCCGGCGATTGCTCTTCTCAGGCCACTAATGGGCCGGCGAATTCCCTCTTGGGCCGACTAGCTTGGCCCACCAAGCTTTAGGCTAATGGGCCCAAGGCCCATTTCGAAAATTCAACCCCTTTTCTTTTTTTCTTTTTTTTTGAATTCCTTTCTACAATTATTTTTAAATTCAAATTTCATCTTGGCCAAAGTCTTGGGATATTTATACTCATTGAAATTTAATTTATAAATCATATGGCCAAGCATTAATCCATTAAATTTAAATTTCCACAATCACAAGCACAAGTCATCAAATTGAAAGACAAATTGGCTAAAACATAAGCCAAAAGAAATTCTATCACCTAATTAAAGACTTTAACACACCTTATGGCTTGTCATTAAATTTGGGATGCCACAACTCTCCCCTCCTTAGAGAATTTTGTCCTCGAAATTCAAGCACTACTCGCGCCTTCTTGGAACAAATAGGGATACTTTTCCTTCATCTGATCCTCACTCTCCCATGTGGCTTCCTCCACATCATGATGTCGCCATAACACCTTAACTAATGGGATCTTTTTAGTCCTAAGAATTTGCTCCTTTCGATCCAATATCTGCACAGGCTCTTCAATATACCTTACTTTCTCATCCATCTTGATGGCTTCATGATCGAGTATGTGACCAGAATCCGGCTGGTACTTCCTCAACATCGATACATGAAACACATCGTGCAGATTTTCTAACTTAGGAGGTAATGCTAAACGATAAGCTACATCCCCTATCCTCTCCAGTATCTCAAAAGGTCCAACAAATCTAGGGCTTAACTTACCATTCATCCCGAATCGAGATATTCCCTTCATTGGAGATACCTTAAGGAATACATGGTCTCCTACATTAAATTCCAAAGGTCTCCTACGTCTATCTGCGTAGCCTTTCTGTCTACTCTGAGCCGTTCTAAGTCTTTCTCTAATAACATCAACAGCCTCAGTGGTAACTTGTACTAGCTCTGGTCTTGTCAATTTCCTTTCACCTACTTCACTCCAACAGACAGGAGTCCTACATCTCCTTCCATATAATGCTTCATAAGGTGCCATGCCTATACTCTTCTGAAAGCTATTGTTATAGGCAAACTCTACCAAATGCAATCTTTCATCCCAATTTCCTTTGAAATCAATTACACAAGCCCTTAACATATCCTCCAGTATCTGGATTACTCTTTCTATTTGTCCATCAGTCTGAGGATGAAAAGCAGTACTAAACTGAAGCTTAGTCCCTAACGCAACTTGAAGACTTTTCCAAAAATTCGAAGTAAACCTCGAATCTCGATCTGAAGTAATGGTCACTGGAACACCATGTAAGCGTACCACTTGACTTACATACATGTCCGCATACTTATCCATCGGGTAGTCCATACGAATCGCTAAGAAATGTGCCGACTTAGTCAAACGATCCACTATAACCCAAATTGAATCATGACTACTTGATGTCTTTGGCAACCCTTGCACAAAATCCATCGTTATATGTTCCCATTTCCATTCAGGAATGTCTAATGGTCTCAAAAGTCCTGCGGGTTTACGATGCTCCGCTTTTACTTGCTGACATGTCAAACATTGAGATACGTGCTTAGCCGTATCTGCCTTCATACCATTCCACCAAAATTGCTGACGTAAATTTCTATACATCTTTGTACTACCTGGGTGGATACTATAATTACTCTTATGTGCCTCCGACAAGATTTCCTTCCTCAATTCCTCATTGTCGGGAACACAAAGTCGTCCTTGACATTTCACTATTCCATCATCGTAGATCTGAAATTCTATCTTTTCCTAAAGATACAGCATCCTTCACTTTCAAAATCTCTGGGTCGATTCTTGCGGATCTTAATTTTCTGGATAATCTCCGGCTCAATCCTTAATGCACTAAGCATACCAGTAAGACAATCCATTTCCAATTTAAATTCGGAATTTGCTACTGATTCTAACAATTTCCATTCCGCCATTCTCAAACTAGCTATCTCAATGGCCGACTTACGACTAAGAGCATCTTCTACTCTATTCGCTTTCCCTGGATGATATCTTATCTCACAGTCATAGTCCTTTAACAACTCCATCCATCTTCTTTGTCTCATATTCAATTCCTTTTGTGAGAATAGATACTTCAAACTCTTGTGATCCGTATAAATCTCAAACTTTTCCCCATACAAATAGTGTCTCCATATCTTCAAGGCAAACACTATAGCTGCTAGCTCTAAATCATGCGTTGGATAATTCAACTCATGGGGTTTCAATTGTCTGGATGCATAGGCCACAACTTTGCCATGCTGCATCAACACACATCCTAGTCCTTTATAAGATGCATCACTATACACTGTAAAACCATCAAGTCCAAGAGGGTATAGTCGAATTGGAGCTGACGTCAATTTCCTTTTGAGCTCCTGGAAACTCCTTTCACATTCCCCATTCCACTCAAATTTCACATTCTTTCGAGTCAATTTAGTTAAAGGTCCTACTAGTCTTGAAAATCCTTCAATGAACCTTCTATAATAACCAGCCAGCCCTAAGAAACTTCGTATTTCTGTAGGTGTCGTTGGTCTCGGCCAATTCACTACCATTTCAACTTTTGCTGGATCTACTGCAATTCCTTTCCCTGACACCACATGTCCTAGAAATATTATCCGGTCCAACCAGAATTCACACTTACTAAACTTAGCATACAACTTGTGCTCTCTTAGGGTCTGTAAAACTATTCTCAAATGCTGCTCATGCTCTTTAGGCCCTTTCGAATATACCAGAATATCATCAATAAAAACAATCACAAATTGGTCTAAATAAGGCTGAAATATTCTATTCATCAAATTCATAAATGCAGCCGGGGCGTTAGTCAATCCAAATGGCATAACAAGGAACTCATAATGTCCATAACGAGTCCTAAACGCAGTCTTAGGGATGTCCTCCTTCTTAATTCTTAACTGATGGTATCCTGATCTCAAGTCAATCTTAGAAAAGACTGAACTTCCCTGGAGTTGGTCAAACAAGTCATCAATTCTAGGCAAAGGATACTTATTCTTAATAGTCACTTGATTCAGCTGCCTATAGTCAATACACAAGCGCATTGACCCATCCTTCTTTTTCACAAACAAGACCGGTGCACCCCAAGGTGAAGCACTTGGTCTAATGAATCCTTTATCAAGCAACTCCTGCAATTGTACTTTTAACTCCTTCAATTCAACTAAGGCCATTCTATATGGGGCTTTTGATATAGGTCCTGTTCCAGGCATTAATTCAATTTCAAATTCAATCTCCCGCTCTGGCGGCAATCCAGGCAATTCCTTAGGAAATACATCTTGAAATTCATTAACTACATGAACTTCCTCAAGTCTAAGCTCCTCCCTTGCATAATCTCTAACTATGGCTAGGTACCCTTGACATCCTTTGTCAAGTAACTTACAGGCTTCTACTGCCGAAATAAGCGCTACAAGCAAATGGGTCTGACCTCCTAAAAATTCACAACTAGACTGATCAGGTAAAACGAATTGAACCACTCTTCTATAACAATCCATTCTAGCCCGATACTTACGAAGCCAGTCCATTCCTATAATAACATCAAAATCATACATAGCCATTACAACCAAGTCTATCTCCATGTCCTTTCCTCACATTGATATCTTACAATTTCCACATACCAACGTAGACAATACCATATCCTTTAAAGGCGTGGAAACACATAGAGGTGTCTCAAGAGGCATAACTTCTATCTTATTCAAACATCTATATCTTTCATACACAAACGAATGCGTTGCACCCGTGTCAAACAATGCATATGCCTTTTCACCATTAACAAGAATCGTACCTGAGATAACATTTTTGGAAGCTTCCGCTTCCTCCTGGGTGATCGCATACACCCTTCCTTATGCAGGTGGTCTCTGGGGATTTCCTTGTGGATTTGACCTAACAGCACTCTGGTATCCCTGTCGTATTGAGCCAACACTCACTTGCGACCTCTCTTGTGGGCAATTTCTCCTAAGATGACCCACTTGTCCACAGCCAAAACATTTCTGTTGTCCAGGCTGATAGGGTGTTTTCCCTACATTCAGACCACTCCTTGCTCCTCCAAAATTTCCAAAGTTACCCTTCTTCTTCACATTCCAGGTCTGACCTTGACTAGAATAAGGTCTCTTTCCTCTTCTCACATCATTAAAATTCATCGGTTTCTTAAACTCCAACCGTTCCCTCAACAACTCCTGCTCCACTAACTGTGCCCTTTCATAGATCTCCTTATAATCTCTTATATTCAAAGGCACCAGCTGCTTCCTAATATCAGTCCTCAGCCCTTTCAAGAATCTCTTAGCCTTCTCCTCCCGATCCTCAATCAATCTAGGAGCATATCTAGACAATTCAGAAAATCTAGCCTCATACTGATCTACAGTCAACCCCTTTTGTTCTAGCTGAACAAATTCAGTAATCTTCCTATCCTTAGCACAATCAGAAAAATGCTTCCTATTGAAAGCTCTAACAAACTCCTCCCAATTAACATCAGTACCTAGTGGAAAGATTATGTCCTTCGAAGCTCTCCACCAAAACTTCGCATTTCCCTCCAACTGGTACTCTGCTAAAACTATTTTCTCAGCATTAGTGCAGTCCAACAGCCGGAAAATTCGTTCCATCCCATCAATCCATTGCTCTGCCTCCTCAGGACTTCCCATTCCATTAAACTTAAGTGGCTTCAGCTTCAAAAACTGCTCCACTAGTCCTTGAGTATGGCGTTTTGCTCCGGGCTGTTGCTGCGCCTGCCTTTCCATCAGATTTCCAATATTGGCTAATGCCTGCAGGATGTCTTCCATTCGGGGTTCAGCCTTTGCAGCAGAGGCTTCAGCCCTCGATGGATGAGCACTTCCAGCTCGCACCATGACTTTCCTGCAATTTCCAAGCATTGCCTCAGGAATAATCTGAGACTCACTGCCTCCACTCAAATCAACTACTACTACTACTACTACATAAGTAACATATGCATGTTACTGGTAATTCAAGGCAAACTACTAGGGATCTACGAGTGAATACCCATCACCCGTTATTCAATTATTTCGTTTTACATCCTATGGTGTGCATGGTCGTCATGTTCCTCAATTCCAAATGAGGCTCCTTATCACTCCACCTATAACCATTCGCTCTGATACCAAAAAGGAGCGTTGTAGCACCCCGAACCCTTCGGTGGTTGCCACAAGCTTTGGTGTTACACTTTATTACCTTTTCCATCTTGTACTTAAAACAAGCGTCGTTAATCACAGGCATTTTTTTTTAAAGCGGTCCCATGCGCAACTCATAGCGGAAGCAAATTAAACATCACCATCTATCCCCTACCAACCATGATACCAATACACACCAACTAATATCAGGATTTTATAAACGAACATTGACACTTTGCTTACATATTCTTTTAGGATGGGACTCCTCTTTTCTCGGGTCGATACAAAAACAAGAAAAGCGAGGACTCTGCCATGTCCTGCCTAAAATCTCAAAAAGAAACCTCGACCCCTAACATCATGTGAACACAAAACCCTCCCATCGAAAGCGTCGACTATCTACATCAAAAAGAGATCCAGCTCCTACTCGTCGCGCGCAGGTCTCACACCCAACCCGGTGCATCAGGCGGTGGCGGCGGCAACATCCCTCGCATGGCTCCATTCCGTCGAACGTGCACAGAAATGAACTCTTGTATGACAGGGCCCCCAGCCAGGCCAATATCATACATCACTAGACATCGCACTCGAATGAAAGTCAGTCAGGGAACAGAGGGACAATCTATCTCCGCACACTCGACCTCTACATCAGACGGTAGACCATAAAATACCCCCCCGCGAGACAGCAGGAAGCGGCATGCTTGCTAATCTGAAATGTTATTCCCCAAAAGGGGTGAGTACAACCACTCAGTAGATAGGGAAATCCAATAACAACTCAATGCACCATGCATATCATCACACGTTGCAAGCATCACTTACCTTGTAATCATGCGCATCATGCATCATCACATCATATATATCATCATCATCATGGCATCTCATATATCGTACATGTCATCATACATGTCATATGTCATCATCATCCTCATCATCATCATCATGCATTTCATCATGCATATCATACCATGGATGATCATCATATCGCATCACACATCATCATCATCATGCATCATCATGCATATATTATCACAGGTGATCATCATATCACATCACATCTTATCATCATCATGCATCATCATGCATATAATATCATGGGTGATCATCATATCACATCACATGTCATCATCATCATGCATCATCATGCATTTCATGTCATGAGTTAATTATCATCTTTATCTTTAAATTTTGATCACCGCATCACCCATTTCTCAAATCATCAATCTCATCATCAACAACCCTTCGGGCAGAAACCTCCGACAGGGCTCCCAGCCAACTCAGCCATCCCATGGCCACCGGGCTTCCGGCCCCCCACATTCCGGGCATCTCGCATCTCAACTAGCATCACGAGGCATTCCCTTCGGGCAAAAACCTCCGACAGTGCTTCCGGCCTTTACCCTTCTAGCCAGGCATCCCGCACCCAAATCCCGGCATCGCGAGGCATTCCCTTCGGGCGAAACCTCCGACAGGCTTCCGGCCCCCACATTCCGGCATCCCGAAACTCCCAGGGAATTCCCGCAATGTAACTCCGTACATTCCGGCCATCATCCTCCACCACAACCACTTCCTCATCCACTTTTATCTTTTTATCTCAATTTAACATGGCAATTGGCATGGCATCAAACAAATCACACTTGCATTTCAATTCACATGTCACACACATGCCAAAGCTTTATCACATATGCATTTCAACTTAATACATGTACAAAGGCCTCATCACACATGTGCCACACAAATGAAATTGAATCCATGGCCAAATAAAATCCATCTTATTTTATTATTTTAATATTATTTTAATATTATTTTAATATTATTTTATTATTATTTTATTATTTAATTTAATATCAATAATTTCCCAAAATTATCAAAATTTCAAGAAATTACCAAATCAACCAATAAGATGATAATCACTTGAAAAATTCATGGCCAAATTGAAATTTTTACTTAATCTCACAATTTCTTCCAAAAACATCCTAAAATTCTCGGATTTAAACCCAGTGCAGAGTTTCCGAATAAATTCAATTAAAATATCCATTCGGTCTCCAAAATTACGAAGTTTTACAGGGTGATAGCCAAGACATTTTCGTACCCTTTTCATGAAGAACTCCAAGTCAAATTCTTTATGGATTATTTTATACAACCTCACGAAACTTCTGGAATCTCTACCGCATCGTCCAGAATGCACCTCTCCGAAATACTGAGATTTCACCCATTTATTCTCTTTAGTTTCCTCTGAAATTTAGATATGTTATGTATAAAGGTGTCCTTTACAAGTTTCATGAAGAGATCTAGGCCAAATAACCAAATTATGGTCACCATTTAAGTCCATGAAGTCTCGGGTGTCTCGGTACACCTCACCAGAATCAATCATCTCCAAGATCTAGCCGATTAACTAGGCTAAACTTGTTCATTTCTCTTCAAATTTTAGTATGTTGTAGTTTAATGTGTTACCTACAACTTTCAAGAAGACAACGAAGTGAGATCTCCAACAGAAATCAACATGCACTCAAGAAATCAACAAGAGGTCAGTGAAAATTTCGCAGATCTAGAGTCTCCGTATGATAGAACTTTGGACCCCTCAAATCTCCGTCGTTTTCTACTAATTTTTAGTATGTCATAGTACAAGACATTAGCTTCAACTTTTATGAAGATACCGAAGCCAAGATCGAACTCCAAACACACATGCAAGCTCGAACAAGTCACTGACTTCCACAAACCAAACAAGAACAGTCACATAGCTTGAAAATAACCAACCCTTATCTCGGTTTCTCTCACAAAATCACTCAAAACCGAACATGCAAACCCATAGACACGCGTGAAAGAGAAGTTATAGGACTCCACTTGCCTCTAGGGTGGACAAACGATGACACACAGTGGACGAACTCGGCAAACGGACGGCGGCACACGGCGGACGGACACGGCGGCGACGGCGACTCCTTCCTTCCTCCTCCTCTCGGCTGCTCCTCTTCTCTCGCACAACTCTCTCTCTCTCTCTCGGGTGAAAAATGAAGCAAGTAACCGGCCACTCTCTCTCTCCTTTTCCTTTTATACTCCCCTAATCCCATCATTTGCAATGATTACAAGCCTTTCAAATGGACCAATGCATGGGGACTTTGCTTGCCACTTGGCAAGGTCCATGCATGGCCGGCGATTTGGAGTTATTGGGCCACTAATGGGCCGGCGACAGCCTCCCTCTTGGGCCACTAGCTTGGCCCACCAAGCTTTAGGCTAATGGGCCCAAGGCCCATTTCGAAAATTCAACCCATTTTTCCCCCTTTTTTTTTTGAAATTCTTTTATAATTATTTTTTAAATTCAAATTTCATCTTGGCCAAAGTCTTGGGATATTTATACTCATTGAAATTTAATTTATAAATCATATGGCCAAGCATTAATCCATTAAATTTAAATTTCCACAATCACAAGCACAAGTCATCAAATTGAAAGACAAATTGGCTAAAACATAAGCCAAAAGAAATTCTATCACCTAATTAAAGACTTTAACACACCTTATGGCTTGTCATTAAATTTGGGATGCCACAGCCATATATGAAATTTATATGTTTCATATCATTATTGGTATTATGAGTATATTGAAGTTCATTCATTGTAAGAACTTAGGGATTAACCCAAAGGTTAATTATTATCTTATAATTCATGAACATGATAGTTGGTAATTAATATAACTTGTTAAATTTGTTTGTATATCCAAATATAGCAAATAAATTTTAATAAGATATATTTACAATTACCAAAAAAAGTTATTAGCATCATTATGGTTTATATATATTTGTATATTATAGGATCGCCCAAAGGAGAACTATGATGTACATGTGTAGTTTAGTTTGAATTTGATTATGTGATATTCTCAAGGCATTAATGTATGAGTATTTTCTTGCATATTTGTAGTATATGTACCTGGTTCACTCCATTCGCATGTTTTGTATGTTCCCTTATTCAATGGGATAAATTTTCTTCATTGGAGTGAACAAGTCAAGTTTCACTTAGGTGTCCTAGATCTTGATTTAATGCTTCAAGCTAAGAAACCAGCTACTATTACTGATCAAAGTAGCGATGATGAAATGTCTTTTTATAAAGCTTGGGAAAGATCGAACAGACTGAGCTTAATGTTCATGCGAATGACAGTTGCAAACAATTTAAAGACTTTTCTTCCCAAGACTTACAATGCTAAGGAATTTATGAAATTTGTGAAAGAATGTTATCAAACTGCTGATAAGTCACTTGCTGGTACATTGATAGGTCCACTGACCACCATGAAATATGATGGTTCGCGTACCATGCATGAGAATATACTTGAGATAACAAATTTAGCGGCAAAGTTAAGAACTTTAGGAATGAACGTGGATGAGTACTTTTTAGTAAAGTTTATACTTAATTCCTTGCCTCATGAGCAATATGGGCTATTTCAAATGAATTACAACACTATAAAGGATAAATGGAATGTGAATGAATTGGCTAGTATGCTAGTTAAAGAGGAAACAAGGATAAAGAATCAAAAAGCTCATTCTGTTCATCTCTCAAGTCATCAAGAAGTTCAAAGGAATTTCAAGAGGAAAGGTGGAAGGAGCAAGAAGAAAGGATTACACGTCCTGAATGACTTTTCAAAGGCTTTTCAAATCCACAAGAAGGAACACAATTTTATTAAGTGTCATTTTTGCAACAAAATTGGACACTTGAAGAAAGATTGTCTGAAACGTAAGGCTTGGTTTGAAAAGAAAGGTAAGTCTTATGCTTTAGTATGTTTTGAATCAAACTTTACTAAAGTTCCTCATAATACTTGGTGGATTGATTCTGGTGCCACCACTCATGTGTCAAATACGATGCAGGGATTTCTTACGATCCAAACCATAAAGCCAAATGAAAGTTATGTGATTACGGGGAACAGAAACAAAGTTCTAGTTGAAGGCATTGGCACTTACCGTTTGATCTTAGATACTGGGCACTATTTGGATTTGTTTCGAACCCTTTATGTACCTACATTTTCTCAATTTAGTTTCTTTGCTAAGACTTGATGTAACGGGATTTTATTGTAAGTTTGGTTCTGAATCTTTCAGTTTATTTAAGAGTGATACTCTTATTGGAACTTGAAATTTATGTGATGGTCTCTACAAATTTAAACTTGATAATACTTTTGTTGAGACAATAATGACCTTGCATCATAATGTTGGCACTAAATGAAGTTTCGTGAATGAAAATTCTGCTTACTTGTGGCATAAATGTTTAGGTCATATATCTAAGGAAAAAATGTAAAGATTTGTGAAGAATGAAATTTTCCAAATTTAGATTTTGCTGACCTTAGAGTGTGTATTGATTGTATTAAATGTAAACAAACAAAGCACACTGAGAAAAATGCCACAAGAAGCACAGAGCTTCTTGAAATTATACATATTGACATATGTGGTCCCTTCGATGTTCCATCTTTTGGTAAGGAAATCTATTTGATTACATTTATTGATGATTTTTCACATTATGGTTACATTTATCTATTGCAAGATAAGTCTCAATCAGTGAATGCACTTGATGTGTATATTAAAGAGGATGAGAGGCAAATAGATAGAAAGGTAAAAATAGTAAGATCGGATAGAAGCGGTGAATATTATGGGAAGTATGATGAATCGGAATAATGTCTAGGTCCATTTGCTAAATTCCTTGAAAGACATGGCATTTGTGCTCAATACACAATGTCAGGTACACCACAACAAAATGGTGTAGCAGAAAGGCGTAATCGTATTTTAATGGATATGGTTAGGAGTATGATGAGTCATTCATCTTTACCCTTATCTTTGTGGATGTATGCTTTAAAGACTTCTATATATTTATTAAACAAGGTTCATAGTAAAGCAGTTCCAAAGACTCCCTTTGAACTATGGACGGGAAGGAAACCTAGTTTACGACACCTGCATATTTCGGGTTGTCAAGCAGAAGTAAGAATTTAGAATTTACATAAAAGGAAATTAGATTCAAGAACGACCAGTGGTTATTTCATTGGTTATGTAGAGAAATCAAAAGGGTATAAATTTTATTATCTTAATCATAGTACAAGAATTGTTGAATCTAGAAATGTTAGGTTTATTGAGAATGATGACATTAGTGGGAGTAAAAGAGTGTGTGATGCTTGCATTCAAGAAGTAAGAGTAAAAGTTATTATCCAAAGCTTCTAAAGTTGTTGTTCCTAATATTATATTACAACCTAACAATAATTGAGAACAACAAATTAATGAACAAACACTCCATAATGGAGATGTCAATATTGAACCTCTAATAGCTGAGTCACAAGAAATAGCATTAAAAATATCTCAAAGAGAAATGAGGTTGACTATTTCTGATAACTATATGGTTTATCTACAAGAGTCAGAAATTGACTTAGGAATTGGAAATGATTCAGGTTCATTTTCCCAAGCCATGGAATGTGAAAATTCTAATGAATAGTTTAATGCCATGAAAGAAGAGCTAAAATTCATGCATCAAAATCAAGTTTGGGATATTGTTGAATTGCCTAAAGGATGTAAAAATGTCGGGTGTAAATGGGTCTTTAAGACCAAGTGTGACTCAAAATACAATATTGAACGACATAAAGGTAGACTTGTTGCAAAGGGTTTTATGCAAAAAGAATGCATTGACTACAAGGAGACATTTTCATCAGTCTCTACGAAGGACTCACTTAGAATCATTATGGCTTTGGTGGCTCATTATGACTTGGAATTACACCAAATGGACGTAAAAATCGCTTTTTTTTTTTAATGGGAATTTAGAAGAAGAGGTTTATATGAACCAACCCGAAGGCTTTTCAATTAAAGGAAATAAACACATGGTATGTAAATTAAAGAAGTCAATATATGGACTTAAACAAGTTTCCCGACAATGGTATCTTAAGTTTAATGATACCATAACTTCATTTGGATTTAAAGAAAACACCGATGATCAGTGTATATATATGAAGATTAGTGGGAGCAAATTTATTTTTCTAGTTCTGTATGTTGATGATATTTTGCTTGTTACTAATGATCTTGGTTTATTACATAAAACCAAGAAGTTTCTCTCTAAGAATTTTGAAATGAAGGATATAGGAGAGGCAACATATGTGATAGGAATAGAAATATTCCGTGATAGATCACAATGATTATTAGGATTGTCTCAGAAAGCCTACATTAAGAAAATTTTATAGAGATTTAATTTGAGTAAATGTTCAGCAGGAATAGTTCCAATTCAGAAATGTGACAAATTTAGCCTTATGCAATGTCTGAAAAGTGAATTGGAACGAGAACAAATGAAAAATATTCCTTATGCATCTGTTGTGGGGAGCTTAATGTATGCACAAACTTGCACCAGACCAAATATCAGTTTTGTTGTCAGAATGCTGAGCAAGTATCAAAGTAATCCTAGAATAGATCATTGGAAAACTGCAAAAAAAGTTCTTAGATACTTGAAAGGAACGAAGAATCATATGCTCACTTATAAAAGATCTGATCATCTAGAGGTGATTAGATATTCAGATTCAGACTTAACCGGATGTGCCGATATAAGAAAATCAACGTTTGGCTACTTGTTTCTTCTGGCTGGAGGAGCAATTTCATGGAAGAGTGCGAAGTAGTCAGTTATTCTTGCATCTACTATGGAAGATAAATTTGTGGCATGCTTTAAAGCCACTATTCATGGATTATGACTGCGGAATTTTATTTCAGGGCTTGTGATTGTCGACAGTATTGCCAAGTCGTTGAAAATTTATTATGATAACTTTGCAGCAGTTTTCTTCTCTAAGAACAATAAGTATTCTAAGAGTGCTAAGCATATGGAGATCAAATATTTGTCTGTTAAAGAAGAAGTTCAGAAACGAAGAGTGTCAATTGAGCACATTAGCACCAATCTTAGATAGCAGATCCCTTAACAAAAAGACTGCCGCCCAAAACATTTAATGAGCATGTTGAAAAAATAGGCATTATTGGACATCATTAATGTTTGTATTATAATTGTATTAAGTTTATGTATTTGATACTTTGAGCTCATTTACGTGTTTATGATATTTCATGTTTTCTATTTAGTATACATTATGGAAATAGATGAATGTTAAATAGGATAATTTCTAAAGAGACATTATAGTTGGACTATTACTGTACTTTTCATTTATGGATCATGTTAAGTAAAGTATTATATTTGTAGTGCATATAAGAGACTACGTCGATTAATGACATACAACCGCTATGACTCGCATTAGTTTTCTTTACTTAATTGTAATTATTATGTGATTGCTAATTTAATGAAAAAATTTTAGCACAATATTATTGTGCATATTACAGTCTTTATTAAACCATGAAAAGAAAATCATGTGGGCCAAATGGGAGAATGTAAGAATTACTGTGGCCCACATGATATTGTTGGAGAAATCTTCCTGGAGCGTTTTGAAGCTGACAAAACGTTTCCATCAGTCTAGTTTGAAGATTTGTAGACTCTACTATTTAAAGTCTGAAGACCTCCTGATTACTAGACTCAAGACTCAAAGTTTATTCTCATCGACAGTTTCTAATCCGTCGAAGAAGGCCTATCCAGGACTGGGTGTTTCGTTAAGGATTTGACCTTATCGACTGGAGAAGATCTCTTAGTTGGATATGACATAACGGAATCCTTTATTCGGATCAAGATTGATTCAGAGATTGAGGATCCGATGATTGGCGAAGTATACTTGGATGGTTCTACTTATGGAAACCAAGATCCTGATTGTATGGGCGAGCAGGATTGATGGGCTATTGTCATGTTCCTTAAATAGCTCGAATGATCTTTCTAATTGATTCTGTCCAACGGGAAGATTGGAAGAATTCCTTTGGTAAGTGCCAACGGGTATAATGGCATAAAAGAGTATATAAGGAAGACGTTCCAGTTGTTCGAGTGTGTTCGCGATAGAAGAATTCCAAAGTCTAAAGCTCTTTGTTCTTAGTCAATTCATTTACTGAGCAAAATCTTGTATGCAAAAGAGAGTCTATATTCTTAAGAAACTTTGAGGAAGTGTGGTAGAGTATCTACACTGTGGAATCAAGGGAGAGCTTTACTGTAACAACTCTTTTGCTCATAGTGAAATCCAGCCGATGGGCTGTCAGTGCGGAAGAGTGGACGTAGGCTTGGAATAAGCCGAACCACTATAATTTATGTGTTCATTTTCTCTTCCCTACTCTCTACTTTACTTTAATCATAATTCGTTTTATTAACAAAAGAAGAACTTTCTTTCTATTGCCTGCTTAGTATTGCTCTCTTATCACGAGAAACTATTTTTACACCTATTCACCCCCTCTAGGTGCTTATACTAGCTATCTCAATTGGTATCAGAGCCTGTGTACTCACTTTGTTTGAAGTGTTTTACTTCAGAGTTAAAGATCCATGGCTAGTATGTTGGCTCCAGGGCTGGTAGAAGGGCAAAGCAATACCAGACCGCCTTACTTTGATGGAAATGAATAAAACATATGGAAAAACAAGATGAAGGCGTTCCTAAGATCAAAGGATCCTCTGGAATGGGACGTTGTAGACAAAGGAATCATTCCTAAAGCTACACATGTCTCAGAGAGAGGAAAAGAAGCTGTTGAGTCTAGTGAAATGACTCAGAAAGAGATAACCAAGAGACAAGCCCTTGATGCAAAAGCAATTTATTCTTTATATTGTGCTTTGTCACCTACTGAATATAACAGACTATCTTCTTGTGTTACAGCCAAAGAAGTTTGGGATAGATTACATATTACTTATGAAGGAACTGATCGAGTAAAAGAAACCAGAATCAACATTCTCCTCGGTCAATACGAAGCCTTCAAAATGAAATCAGGAGAATATATAATCGACATGTTTAGTCGTTTTTACGAAATCGTGAATAGTCTTGAAAATCAAGGTCAACCAATTTCGATCCCATAAAAGTAAACAAGCTACTTAGTGGACTCTCCAAGGATTGGAATCACATAAAGACCTCAATAAGGGAGACATAAAGAATTATGCCACTATCTGTTGATGAGTTGGTTGTGACTTTTTTTTTTTTTTTTATAACCCAGGGAACCCCCGAACGCCGTTTTGCGGGGAGAGTAAACCCTGGGGCGCCGGGGGCCCCCACCGCTGACCCCCAAGCACAGGTAAGTCGTGCGTTATGCATTGGAGCATCGCTTCCACGAAGGTTCGAACCCTTCCCCCTGCGTTTGGGGTACCAAGCCCTAACCAATGCTTCCACCGCGGGCGGTGGTTTGGTTGTGACTCTTCAGTCTTATAAAGTGGAACAAATCAATGAAGATGAAGATCCTAAAGGTAAGAAATCTATTGTGGCATCCCAAAATTCAAGACAACCTCTAGAGGAATTAAAGCCCATAATTAGGTAATGAAATTACCTATGGTTTATATTTTAGCCATTAGTTTTCTCTTAAGGCTATGTGTTATGTGTTTGCGTTCATGAGTTTTTAAATTAGTACTATAGGATAAATTAATGAGAATAATCTATGCTTGGCTATGCATTTTATAGACTAAGTTCCCATAAATAAAATGTTACAAGATTTTGGCTATGTGGAATTTAGTAATTAAATTCCTAAAAGAAAGAATAAGAAAGGGGTAAAATTTGATTGGGCCTTAGGCCCAAGAGTGGACCTTTAATGGGCCAAGTTGGCCGGCCCATTGAAGCCCACAAGTGGGGCTGCCGTCGACCATGAAAGGGGGAGGAGTGGCCGGCCCATTGCTGGCCCAAATGCCTCCAAGCCCAAGCCCAAAGCCCATTGCGTGGGTCTTGCCAAGTGGCAAGGAGGACTTGCATGCATTGGCCATTGGAAGAGGCAATCTAATGATTGCAAATGATGAGGGATTGGGGAAATAAAAGGAAGAGGAGAGAGAGAGGGTGGCCGGTTGTGTTGTTCGGCCAAGTGAGAGAGAGAGAGAGAGAGAGAGTGAGGCTGAGAGGGGGGAGGAGTCGCCCGTCGCCGCCGCACGCCGCCCGTTCGTCCGCCCTGTGCCGTCGTTCTCCTCGGTCTAGAGGCAAGTTAGGATCCTCTTACTACTCTTGCATGTGTGTGTTGCATGTATGTTTGGAGTATTGTCGAATTTTGGGTGATTAGGAGGAAGAAACCGAAGCTAGAATGACTTGTTCTTGAGTGATGTTGCTGTTTTTCGCATGAACCGCCTGACCCAGAATCTTGTGAGAGCTTGCATGCATGTTTCGAGTTCGATTTTGACTTTGATTCCTTCATAAAAGTGGTAGCCAACATCTTAAAATACAATATACTAAAATTTGGTATAAAATGGTGGAGATTTAAGGGGTCAAACTCTCATCCTATGGAGACACTAGATCTGGAACGATTTCACTGACCTTTCGGTGGATTTGTGGTTGCATGTTGATTTTTACTAAGAATATCTCTTCGACTTCTTCATGAAACTTGTATAGAACATCGTAAGGACTAATATAATCAAATTTGAAGTAAAATGAGCAAGTATAGCCTAGTGAATCGACTTACTCTTGAAGACGGTAAATCTGGAGACGTGGTACAGGACACCCGAGACTTCATGGACCCATATGGTGACTGTTCTTTGGAAATTTGACTTAGATCCCTTAATGAAATTTGTAGGGGACCTCTTGAAGTAAGACATATCCAAATTTCAGAGGAAACTAAGAAGAATAAGTGGGTAAAAACTCGGTATTTCGGAGATGACTATACTGAACGTTTCGGTATGAGAACCAGAAGCTTCGGACGACTATAAAAAATTATCTAAAATGAATCTGGCCTATAAGTCTTCATGAAAAATATACTTTAGTGTCTTAACTAGAATTTAAAGTTTCATAATTTTCGGGGGTCGTTCGGATATTTTAATCGAATTATTTCAAAAACTGCACATTCTATTTTTATCCGAAATTGCATGCTGTATTTGTGTGAATGATATCTTTTGTGTGGAACTTTATTGGCCATGTGTTTTTCATGAAATCAATGTCCTATTGTCTTGTCTATGACATGTCTTAATTTCATGATTTTTAAGAATCATATGGATATTTAATTTAAATATTTTCAAAAATGGTACAAGCTGGAATTTAAATAAATTTCAAAAAGGCATGATAAATGGACTATTCTAAATTGTACGAATGCCATAAATTTTATGTTTATGAATGATTGTGTATTACTGCATGTATGATGATGACTGATAATGCATGTATAGATCGAAGGATAAAAGTGATTTTGTTTGCGATTACATCATGTGCCATGCTGAGTTGAGACCTAAATTGGTAAGCATGAATAACGATAAATGAGGAAACTGTTTGTGGCGGATGATAATGCCCTAGGAGTATCAGGATGCCCGGGATGGGGGGTGCCGGATGCCTGGAATGTATAGAGATACATGGCCGAATGGCCTCGGGAGTTTTGAGATGCTCGGAATGGTTGGGTGCCAGAAGCCTCGGAGGTCTTTGCCCAAGGGGATGCCTTGCGATGCCAGATGGGATGCAAGATGCCCGGAATGTGGGGGTGTCGGATGCCCGGTGGCCTTAAATGGCTGAATGCCGGAGGTTTTTTCTCACGATGCCAGGATGGGGTGCGAGTGTAAAGTATGAGATGAAATTGATGATCCCGAGAAAGGGTGATGTGGTGATCGAATTGAAAGTTAAAAATGGAAATTGAATCATGCATATATGATATGATATGATGATGATCACCTATGGCATGATGATATGCATATATGATATGATGTGATGATGATCACCTATGGCATGATGACATGTGTATGATGTGATGATGACCACCTATGGCATAATGACACATGTGTGTGACATAATAATGATCACCTATGGCATGATGACATGGATATTATATGATTGTGATGAGGATGTATGATGATATATGCATGGCTTCAAGGTAAGTATGCTTTGTAACACCCCGAACCCTTCGCAGGTCGTTAACAGTGCCGATGTTACATCTTTTACCATCTCTACTTCTTTCTCTTTATTAAGCCTTGCCAGATTACAGGCATTTTTTTTTTTTAAGCGGTCCCATGCGCGACTCATAGCGGAAGCAAATTAAACATCACCATCTATCTCCCTTCTAACCCATGATACAAATACACACCAACTAAACACCACGATTTTATAAACAGTGTTGACGCTTTGCTTACATACATACATATAACGAGATGGGGTTTTTCCTCGGGTCGGTACAAAAGAAACATAAAAGGTAAGGACTCTGCCATGTCCTTCCTAAAATCTCAAAAAGGAACTCCGACCTCTAACATCATATGAGCACAAAAACCCTCCCATCACGAGCGTCAACTATCTCTACCAAAAAGCGGTCTAGCTCCTACTCCTCGCGCGCGATCTCACACCCATCCCGGTGCGTCAGGTGGTGGCGGCGGCAGCATCCCCCGCATCACTCCATCCCGTCGTATGTGCACGGACAAAAACTCTTGTATGACAGGGCCCCCAGCCAGGCCGATATCATACATGACTAAGCATCGTACTCGGATAAAAGTCAATCCGGGTACCGAGGGACAGTCTATCTCAGTCATCTCCACCTCGACGTCAGATGGAATACCGTAAAACACGCCACGCGATACAGGCGGAGTAGCGGCATAGTGCTAATCTGAAATGTTATCCCCAAAAGGGGTGAGTACAACCACTCAGCAGATAGGGAAATTCAATAACAACTCAGTGCACCATGCATATCATCATACAATATAGGCATTGCTTACCTTTTTGATGTCAAGCGTATTCATGTATCATCATAGCATATCATATCATATCATCATTATGGCATCTCATATATCGTTATCATCACATCATCATTAACCATGCATCACTATGCACATCATATCATATCATCATTGGCCATGCATCACCATGCATATCACATCATCACTAACCATGCATCACCATGCATATCACATCATATCATCATTGGCCATGCATCACCATGCATATCACATCATCACTAACCATGCATCACCATGCATATCACATCATATCATCATTGGCCATGCATCACCATGCATATCACATCATCACTAACCATGCATCACCATGCATATCACATCATATCATCATTGGCCATGCATCACCATGCATATCACATCATATCATCATTGGCCATGCATCACCATGCATATCACATCATCATTATAGGTCAATTTCCACTTTTACTTATCAATTGATCCCACATTATCTTTTCTCAAATCATCAAATTCACCATCATCACCATCCCTTCGGGCAGAAACCTCCGACAGGGATCCCAGCATTCCAGCCATCTCATGGCCACTGGGCTTCCGGCCCCCCACATTCCGGGCATCTCGCACCCCAACTGGCATCACGAGGAACCTCCCTTCGGGCAAAAACCTCCGACAGGGACTTCCGGTCTTTACCCTTCTAACCGGGGATCTCGCACCCTAATCCACGGCATCGCGAGTCACTCCCTTCGGGCGAAACCTCCGATGGGGACTTCCGGCCCCCACATTCCGGGCATCTTGAAACTCCCGGGAATCTCGGAATTATGCCACTCGGCCACCGAGACATCAACCTCCGCCACATCCTCTTACTCACATACCACTTCCACATTTTATCATTCTTTTCATCTCATTATTTCATGGCATATGATTTACACACATGCATCACAATTCATGATCATTCATGCATCAATGCCATATAGCAATGCATCATAGTTCACGATCATGCATACATCAATGTCATATAACAATGCATCATAATTCACGACCATACATGCATCAATGTCATATAACAATGCATCATAATTCAATAGAACTCATGGCCGATAAAATAATCCACTTTTATTATTTTATTATTTTATTATTTTATTTATTTATTTTCATAAATAAATATTATATTTAATATTTATGATTTTCCAAAAATCATAATATTCAAACAATCATTAAACAGACAATTAAAATCACAATTTCACACAATTTCATGGCCAAATTTGCATTTCACATAATTTCCCAAATTTCCACAAAATATACACAATATTCGGATATTGGCCAGATTGCACAGTTTTCGAATTTATTCAATTAAAATACTCATATGACCTCCGAAAATTCCCAAATTTTACAGGGTGATAGCCAACACATTTTCGTGCATTTTTCATGAATAACACTAAGCCAAATTCTTTATAGATTAATTTATACAACTCCATGAAGCTTCTGGAACCTCCACCGTTTCGTCCAGAACGTACATCACCGAAAAACTTAGATTTGATCCATTAAATCTCTTTCGTTTCTTCTGAAATTCGATTATGTTATGTATCAATGTGTCCTTTACAAGTTTCATGAAGAGATCTAGGTTAAATAACCAAAGTATGATCCTCTTTTAAGTCCTTGAAGTCTCGGGTATCTCGGTTCACTTCAACAGAACCAAACGTCTCAAAGATCTAGCCGATTAACTAGGCTATACTCATTTTTTTCTCTTCAAATTTAAGTATGTTGTAGTTTAGGATGTTACCAACAACTTTCATGAAGACAACAAGGTGAGATCTCCAACAGAAATCAACATGCAACCAAGAAATCATCAAGAGGTCAGTGAAGATTTCGCAGATCTAGAACCTCCGTATAACAAGGCATTTGACCCCTCATATCACCTTTGTTTTCCATGAAATTCGAGTATGTCATACCTCAAGATGTTAGCTTCAACTTTCATGAAGACACCGAAGTCAAAATCACACTCCAAATACACATGCAAGCTCGAATAAGAAACTGTCTACCACAAACCGAACGGAAAACAGCCACATTACATGAACACATGCAACCCTTGCTTGGTATTTCGCCCAAAATCCCCCTAAAATCGAACATGCAACCATCCAAACAACATGCACGAGAAGTTATGGAACCCCCACTTGCCTCCAAGATGAACACACAGCAAGCACACGGCGTACGGCGGCGTAGGACGGTCGGACAAGGCGGCGACGGCGACCCTTCCTTCTCTCTCCCTCTCGGTCCCTCTCTTCCGCTCAAGCTCTCTCTCTCGCACACCTCTCTCTTTGGACGGAAATGAAGCAAGAAATCCGGCCACTCTCTCTCCTAACCCCTTTTATACCCCCCTTAGGCCATCATTTGCAATGATTAACTCACCTATCCAATGGCCAATGCATGTGATAATCCCTTGCCACTTGCCAATTCTATTTTTAAAATTTGATTTGAATTAATGGGCTTGGGCTTAGGCCCATCCGGCCATTCCCCCTTGGGCTGGTCGAGCTTCTCTCTTGGGCCCAATGGGCCGACTAGCTTGGCCCACCAAGCTTGAGGCTAATGGGCCCAAGGCCCATTTCAAAAATTAGCCCTTTTTCCCCCTTTTTTTTTAAAAAATTTCTTCTATAATATTTCTAAATTCAAATTTCATCTTGGCCAAAGTCTTGGAATATTTTTTTAATTATTGAAATTCAAATCATATGGCCAAGCATTAATAAATTAAATTTAAATTTCCACAATCACAAGCACAATTCATCAAATTAAAAGATAAATTGGCTAAAGCATAGGCCATAAAATTCTACCACCTAATTAAAGACATTTAACACACCTTAAGGCTTGGCTTTGAATTTCCGGGATGCCACATGCTTGGATGCATGAATGGCATGTATGAATTGTATTGTATGATGCATTGAGTGGGGATTGGATTTCTTTACCTGCTGAGTGGTTGTACTCATCCCTTCGGGGACCAACATTTCAGATTAGCAGCATGCCGCTCCCTACTATCACGCGGGGCGTGTTTTACGGCCTACCTTCCGATGTAGAGATCGAGTGCGAGGAGTTTGACTTTTCCTCTGTTCCTGGTCTTACGTATGTTCGAGTGCGCTGTTTAGTTATGTACGATGTGGGTTTGGCTGGGGGCCCTGTTGTCCAGGAGTTCATATCCGTCCACATTCGCCGCGACGGAGTGATGCATGGGATGTTGCCGCCGCCACCGCCTGATGCACCGGGATGGGTGTGAGGGCCCGTGCGTGACAAGTAGGAGCTGAAACTTTTTGGGATGGTTAGCCGACACTAGTGATGGGGGATCTTTCACGTGAGTCGTAGTGGGTCGACTGTTTCTTTTTGGGGTTTAGGCCGAGTGTGGCTTCATGTCATGGCCTTTCTTTTGATGTACCGACCCAAGGAAACCCATCTTGAAAATATGTAAATAAAGTGTCATGGCTTTGTCTTTTATTATGATGTTTAGTGGTGTGCAATTGTATCATGGTTGATGGAGGGAGAGTTCGAGCACAGACAGAGAATTGGAGGGAGAGACCACCGACCACTGCACTTTGTGCATGGCCGACAACCCACCCCGGGCCCCCTTTCCTGCGCCAAAGATCCAGTAAGCCTCAACCCTATTTTTTCCCCATTTTTGGGCATGCTGAGCCGAAGCTTGTGGCTATCCGGCTAACGCGAACACCAACCCCTACGTTTCCTTGATGGGCTGCTATGTATCTTGTGTCGAGAGTCCCAACCTAGTTGTGAGCTTTGATTAAGCCGAAAATCCTTTGCTACGTGCTTCAATTGTTTATAGAAATGCAAGGACGAGATTTGAATTTGGTTTACTTATAGAAATCCGGGTGTCATCTTGTCCCTGGCAATGTTTAGTATTTGTGGGTGTCGGTCGTTGGCCATTTTGCCATATCCCAGCCATTGCCATAATTTTTGCTCACGATTGGCTGAGGGAGCACCCTCGACCGGCAGTGCTGTGGCCAGCCAGAGGGGACGAAGCAGCCAAGTAATTGGCTTGGCCAAAGCAACGTCAAGACACGCCTCTGGTCCGGCGGAGATAGGCAATGCCTCTTGCCACAATCATCTCCATCATGGTAAGAACAATCATGGGTGAGGAAAGGGTCGCGAGTCGAGTCTGACTTAAAAGAACTAGTATAAACACCTAGAGGAGGGTGAATATGTGTAAAAAACAAATTCTTCTTAAGATGCAATAGAAATATTTCTTTCAAACTGAGTTTATTAATCAATAGATTTTGAATGGAAATTCAGACTCAAATAAGATATAGCGTAACTCAGAAAAATATTTCAACAGATAAATTAAAAGAGTTCAGGGAAGAGAAAATGAATACAAGATTTATAGTGGTTCGGCTTAGATTAAGCCTACGTCTACTCTTCCACACTGATAGCTTTCTGGTTGGATTTCACTATGAATCGAAAGAGAATTACATCAATTTATTATTGACTACTTAGTAGAGAGTTTCTATTTCTCTCACTAAGTCACTCTTTAGTGTTTCTCTCTCTTTAGAATACACATTTGAGCACTAACGAGGAAGAACAAGTGATTTGAAAAACTTTAGACTCCGGAATTCTAGCTTTCACGCATCATCTTGAATGACTTAAAAACCTTATTCAATACTCCTCCATGCCTTTGTGACCGTTGGCACTTCCCAGAGGAATTCTTCCAATCAACCCATTGGAAGGAATCAATCAAGGAGATTTTGAGTTGATCGAAGATCAAGATGAAATTTCAATGGTCCTGGTCGACCATATAATCAGGATCTAGGTTTACATAAGTAGATTATTTCCAAATAAACTTGTCTTCCAAATTGATGTTACTGTTCTTGATTGATTTCATCTAATAATATCCAAATAAGGTAAGTAATATTTGCATCCAGAAAGCCATTTATATCTTGTTCGTACTGAATCATTGAAGAAAGAATAATAATTCTAATTCTGATTATATCTCCAATCTTCACTTGAGTTCAATCTAGATCTTTCTTAGAGTGGGGCAGACTTCTGATGTAGGATAGACTTTGAGAGAATTCCACAGAAGTTTGGTATACTTCAGAATATAAAAGTTTCGTCAACTTCAAAATCTAGTAGGAGTTTTCTCAATAATCTCTCTCTTTTTTATGGTAACAAAACTTTCATACATATTTAAACATTATATCCTGCAAAGCAACACTTTAGTAGCACATGATAGTTTATAATAAAAACATATTATTATAGAACTGAATAACATAGAATCTGCATCCGCAAAACATATTAGTCTCAATAGTTCTATAATAAGAAGATAATTTCAGGCACTGAAAATGTTCAATCGATAATCACAAAAGTTAATCCAACACAACCAAAGTTTAATCAAATAACAAAGATTTAAATCTGCTTTCACTCTCCCCCTTTGTGTCATCAGCAAAAAGATAGAGTTAGGAAAAGAGTGAATAAAAAGATGATAAAGGCTGTTTTGAAACACGAACAAGTTGGAAATCCTCTAGTGACTACACGGCCTCATCAAGCTTTTGTAGGCACTGAAGATAAACATTTTCCGCTTCGGTGACAATCTGTGAAGCCTGTTGATTCGGCATATGAACTTGAGTATCAAGAGACTGCACTTTTCCAATAAGAAAATCTAAGGTAGATCTTAAAGAAGTATGTAACTTTTGAATCTCAACCTCCATAGCATATTGCTGTGCCTTTATCTCCAAAAGGAGTTCCACTATCCTTGGATAGTTTGCTTCAGCTTCGGTTTGGGCACTAGCTTCAGCATAATGAGTTTGAGGAGTATGTAGAAATGAAGAAACATCAACTTGTACGTGTGTAGTTTGTTGCTTACCTTGACTTGGAGATTCATTCGCAATATCAACTTCAGGAAAATGAGATTCAAAGACATCTTTAGTGTCTGCAGGAGAGCGACTGACACCATCACTAGCAGTAGGTAGAGTTTTCTCATGTTCTCCCCCTATTTTGATGCCTTCAGATTGAGACGAGACTTCTCCTTCTTGCTCCTTCTCCTTTCCAGCACGAGAATGCATCTTTGGTTCAGTCTCCTCTTCTTCTTGTGCATCAATTTCCCTGTTTTCCTCAATTTCTTCCAATTCTGGTATTGTACCAGCGTCTCCCTCATAGTCATCATCATCATTCTCCTTCTCTCCAGATTCTTCACTCTCTCCTTCCTCTTCTTTTTCACCTTCTTCTTCTTCCGTCTCTTCAAAATTAGCAGAACCTTGAAGGTTACACAAAGCAATGGTGGAAATTGTCAGATTATCATCTTCCTCCTCTTTATCCTACAGAAGGATAGATTTCTTTTTCTTTGATGCCTTCTTGACAACATCCTTTCCCTTGCACTTCTTTGCAGCAATAGATCCTTCTTTGATTCTGCTAGACGATTGCTTTTTCAAGAGATCCAGGGCCTTATCAAGATCTTTCAGCCTCATCTTGGAAATCATCTTCAATCCTATTTCCATAAGAGCAAGAGATCTCGATCAAAGTTGAGAAGGTAACTAAATCTGAAAGTGTCTGAATAATCTTGTTATCAAGGCAGAATAGGGCAGTTGTCCTTTTTCCTTAATCACAATTCTGTACATATGCAAAAAGATAGTGTGTGGAAGAGAAAAAGAGATTCCATTGCAAATTGCCCGCATGATCTTCGCTTCAAATCTCGAGACATCAATCTTGGAGGTAGCCTAGGTCTGATGCAATTGATCACAATCTTATGCTACAGAATGTTTGAAGCTAGCATTCAAGAGTAAGTAATACTCCCACTCGGAAATCTATCCTTCACTAAAAATCTAGTGGCTTGACTGATGGAAACATTTATGGGTAGAAAGCCACTCCGTTCTACACCCAAAAATTCAGCCATGAGATCCACATCAACAAGTAAACACTTTATAACAACAATGAACTGAATATGAGTGTGATCCATAAATGACAGATTCGAGTAGAAATATGCCATTAATTCATGATATGCTTCAACAGTCTTTGCACATAATTGTTCAAGTTGAAAATTTGCTAACTTTTCTCTCAAGTTAACCTTTATGGAGTCTAGAAAGTCAAAGTCGATTGTGTGCGGGTTTATCACTCCTCTATTCAACATTTGAGCATAAACCCTTCTATGCTCTTTTGAATGAAAAAGTTTTTTTTTCTTTTTCTAGCAATCTCAGTAGCCACACCCATTCTTGGTTGGAAATTTGTAAAAATTCTCTCATCATCATCTTTATTCTCAGGCTGACTTTTTGACCCAAAGCGAGGATCATAAGGAAAATTTAAAAATTCCTTCTCTGCTGTTCCTTTTGGTGCCAGTCCTACCCTTTCCATCGTTTTCAAAAACAAAGTTTTGTTTCCATACCCATTATCTTTCAGAAAGTCAGTTATAAAGGTCATTGAACTTCCAACCTGTTTCAAGAACTTATAATGCTTGAAAAGTACCTCAAGCCTCTGTACTTTGATAGGAGTAGCTTCATGTACAACTTCTTCATCTACAGAGTGATGAGGAGAACTCTGTGGAGAATCTTCTTTGGTAAGATCAAAGTGAGTTGGTCCTTCAAGCATGTTGCGAGGACTGTGACTTGTGATGCAAGAGGATTTCCTCTGGAATGACATTGATGCAGATTTGGAGGATTTCAACGACGTACTCAAGTGGAAGAGAGAAAGAGGTTTTTGCAGAAAATTTTGCGAGAAAAATCTAGAGAGAGAGAACTCAAGAATTAGGGCTTGAAAATACTATACTCGAAGAAAATAATTCTCAAGATTTAAAGAAATCGAAATGGGGTAAATGAATCGTCACAAAAGAAAATGCATTTTCAGAGAATATTTCAAAAAGAATAACTGCTAAGGAAATTTGAAATAAACTCCGAAAATTCAGCAATGAAATTGTAATTTCCAGAAATAAAAAAGGCAATAGATGATTCATAGATAATCATACCTATTTAGTTTTTACATACTAAAGATAAAATACCTTGATTTGAGAGATTTCCATACTGAAATAACTTCCTTAAGTTGAAATGCTGAGTCTAACTAACTGTAGACTTTAGTCAAGGGGACACAAAATGTTTAGCTTGCTACGAATTGATTCAAATAAGCTTTTCTCCAGTGGTTTTGTAAAGAGGTTTGCCAATTGATTCTTTGACTCAATAAATTGAACATCTTGCCATTCTGAACACGATCTCTTATGAAGTGATGACGAATCTTGATGTGCTTTGCTCTTGAGTGAAGAATTGGGTTTCTAGTAAGGTTGATAGCACTTGTGTTATCGCATCTGATTTCTATGAGGGATTCTTCTATTTCAAAGTCTCTTAGTTGTTGTCTAATCCACAAAATTTGAGAACAGCAACTTCCAAGAGCAACATATTCTGCTTCCGCTATAGATAGTGCTATTGTACTTTGTTTCCTTGAGAACCATGATTCCAGCATTTGTCCCAACAATTGACATGTGCAATATGTACTCTTTCTATCGACTCTACAACCAACTAGATTAGCGTCAGAATAACCAAGTAAAGTAAAGTCTCCTTCTTTTGGATACCACAGACCCAGCTTTGGAAATGTCGCAATATATTTGATGATGCGTTTAACAGCACTTAGATGTGATTCTTTCGGATCATATTGAAATCTAGCACAGATGCACACACTGAATAAAATGTCAGGTTTAGAGGTAGTGAGATAAAGTAGAGAACCAATCATGCTTCTATATAGCTTTTAATCTACTTTTTTTCCTCCTTCATCCTTGTCGAGCTTTGATGAGCTTGACACGGGAGTTTGTATTCTCTTGCAATTCTCCATTCCAAACTTCTTGATTAGATCTTTGGCATATTTCTATTGGTTAATAAATATTCCTTTCTTTGATTGTCTGACTTGCAATCCCAAAAAGAAAGTCAATTCACCCATCATGCTCATCTCAAATTCTTCCTACATAGATCTTGAGAATTTCTTGTACAGATTTTCGTTAGGAGAACCAAAGATTATATTATCTACATAAATCTGTACGGGCATAAAAATCTTTTCTTCTCTTTTTATAAACAAGGTTGTATCAACTTTTCCTTTTTCAAAGCCACTGTCTATTAAAAACTTACTCAACCTTTCATACCAAACTCGAGGTGCCTACTTCAGACCATACAAAACCTTCTTTAGTCTGTAGACAAAGTCTGATTTTCTTGGATCTTCAAATCCTGGTGGTTGTTCCACATAGACTTCTTCTTGTATGAATCCATTGAGAAAAACACTTTTGACATCCATCTAGAATAACCTGAAATTTTGAAAATAGGCAAAAGCAAGTAATAATCTAATTGCTTCTAACCTTGCTTCTGGTGCATAAGTCTCGTCATAGTCTATCCCTTCGTCCTGTGTGTAACCTTTAGCCACAAGCCTTGCTTTGTTTCTAATCACTTTACCTTTTTCATCCATCTTGTTTCAGAAAACCTACTTTTTTCCGATCACAAATTTGTCTTTGGGTTTAGGAATCAGCTCCCATACATCATTAATGCTGAATTGTCTGAGTTTTTCCTACATAGCTTCTATCCAGCTTTCATTAGACAAGGCTTCTTCTACTCATTTTGGTTCTACTTCAAAAATAAGTGCTACATCACTTGAATCTTCTTTTCCTTTGGATCTGTTGCGGATTCCTTCATCTAATTTGCCAATGATGAGATCTTTAGGATGACTTGATTTATGCTTCTAGTTGTTGACATTCTGTTGATCATCTGCTTCCTTTGATTCTTCAAGTTTTGCTTGTTGCTGCACTTCAGAAGATTTAAGTTCTCTGGGGGAATTTGACTTTGCTAAGTTTGGAACTAGTTCATACTCGTTAAGTTGAATCTGATTTAGTTGATTCTACATACTTTCTTGAAATCTAACATTCATTGATTCTTCTACAGATTGAATCTTCTTGTTAAAGACCCTGTAAGCTTTACTTGACAATGAATAGCCAAGAAAAATTCATTCATCCGATCTTTCTTCAAATTTTCCAAATTGATCATTTGTATTTTTCAGGACAAAACACTTACAGCCAAAGACGTGAAAGTATGAGGTATTTGGCTTCTTTCCTTTATATACTTCATAGGGAGTCTTCTCTAGAATAGGCCTTAAAAACACCCTGTTGATTATATAACAGGAAGTAGAGACTGCTTCTGCCCAAAATCGAGAAGATATTTTGCTTTTTATCAAAAGAGTTCTGGCCATCTCTTGTAAAGATTTGTTTTTCCTTTCCACAACTCCATTTTATTTTGGAGTATAGGAGAAGAGAAAACAGATTGAAAACCAGATTTATCACAAAAGTTTGCAAAGTCTTGATTTTCAAACTCACCTCCATGATCTGTTCTTATGTTTGAAATAACATAACCTTTCTCGTTCTGAACTTTCTTGGAAAACTTTGAAAAATAAGAAAAAGTTTCAGATTTATTTGCCAAAAAAAAAAAAATTATCCAAGTGAAACGTGAATAATCATCCACAATTACTAGACAATATTTCTTTCCACCAGTACTCTGAGTTCTTGTTAGTCTAAAAAGATCCATATGGAGAAGCTACAAAACCTGACCGGTAGAAATTTGATTTACTGGTTTAAAAGAACTTCTGACCTGTTTTCCCAAGATACAGGAAGTACACAACTCAGAATTTGATAAGTCAAATTAGAAAGCCCTCAAACTAGCTTCTTAGAGGAAATTTTGGCAATATGTTTCATGTTTATATGACCAAGCTTTTGATATTAGAGACTTGCTTCATCTAGTATTGAGATGAGGCATTGAGAATTTTCTGGATTAACGTCCAGAAGAAATATATTGCCATGTCTTCGCCCAGTAAAGGACTGAGAGAAATCTTGACTTATTCTAGAACAAACACCTTCTTGAAAGTTTATTCTGAAACCTGTATCACAAAGCTAATTTATACTCAGAAGATTGTAATTTAAACCTTTCACTAGGGAAACATTATTAATAGTCAAACTTCCAATCTTCACTGTTCCATATCCTATAATCTTCCCTTTACTGTTTCCACCAAAAGAAAAATTTCCTCATTTTAGTCTAACAAGCTTTACGAAGTAGCTTGAGTCTCCTATCATATGCTTAGAGCAGCCATTATCCAAATACCATTTGATTTTTCTTTTAATAGTGACCTGCAATTAAAAGAAAAATTCAAACTTTCTTTAGTACCCAAATTTTTTCTTGGGTCCAAGAGAGTTAGTATTAAAGACAGTCTTTGTCCAATCCTTCTTAATTGGTCTCCAAACCTTAGGACATTCATTCTCAAAATGTCTTGAGCTATTACACTTAGGACATTTGAGAGCGTTTTGACCAACAGGTTTTACAAACACTTTTTGAAAATGATTTTGGTAAAATGCCTTTGCAGTTTTGTCTAAGTCTTTCTTTTACTTTAGGAAAATCAACTAAATGAATAGTTTCATTATTCATACCCAAACCAGATTTATTAAAACAGGGTATTTGAGTTGTAAGAATTTTCTCCATTTTTTCTGATAATTTGGAAAATCTTTTTGAAATATCTGAAATCTCCCTCTTTAAAGTGACATTTTCTTTTAAAATAAAATAAGAATTTTCTTTCAAATCATCAAAGCTTCTATTCAGATTTTCAAACTTTTCCTTCCAGGAAACTTCCTTTTGCCTAAGCTTAGAATTTTCCCTTTTCAATTTGGAAATCCTTTTAAGAGAGGATTTAAGGTTGAGACAAAGTTCATCTATATACATAGACTTTAATAGGAATTTTTGAGTGACTAATCTCGATTTCTTTATCAGAATCTGAATCAGTGTATGTTTCTGATTCTAAGTCTGACTCTAAATGAGCCATTAGACATATGTTTACAAATTCCTCTTCGCTTTCTTCACATTGGTGTTACTCCAGGTTTCTGCTTTAAGAGCTTTCTTGTATTTCTCAGACTTCCCTTTCTTTTTTTTCAACAAGGGACAGTTTGGTTTGATATGCCCATTTTTCTTACACTAAAAGCATATTATATCCTGCTAGATTCAACATATTTTGTTGGTCTCTTCTAGAAATTTTGCATGCTTTGCTTTTTCCAATTCAGCATTCTTCCCTTCCTTTTTAGTTTTTTGAACTTTTTATCATAAAGGCTAGCTCTTCATTGTCCATATCATCGTCTGAATCTGTAACATCAGAATCAACGTTAGACTTTGATGCAATTGATTTCTTACTTTTTGGATCTTTCTCTTCATTGATCTACTCCACTTCATACAACTGAAGCGTGCCTATTAGTTTTTTTTTTTTTTTGGTAAGAAGGCTTGCCTATTAGTTCATCAACTGATAGAGACATAATCCTTTGACTTTCTCTAATTGAAGTCTTCACATGATTCTAGTCCTTTGAAAGTCCACGCAGTAGTTTGTTGACTTTCATTAGTCCAGAAATTGGTTGTCCTTGATAAATTAGGCCATTCACAATATCTATAAAGCAACTTAACATATCACAAATAGATTCACCAAACTTCATCCTGAAGGATTCATATTGTCCAAGTAGAATATTTATCTGTCTCCTTCACATGATCAGTCCATTCATAAGTGACATGGAGTTTGTCTCAAACTTCTTTTGTTGTTTCACAAGAAGAGATTTGGTTATATTTAGGGGGAGATAAAGCACAATATAAGGAATAAATTGCTTTTGCATCAAGAGCCTGTCTATCATGCCCTGATCTTGAGCGCGCGAAAATCCCTCGATGGTCGATTAAAATTTATGACATTCTCAGGATGCGTCGCCGACCCATTTGTTTTATGCACATGCGGAAGCGGACTAATAAACCCAAACAACAATTAACACAGGGATAGTCAAAACATATGCCAACACCTTTTTGTAAAACACACTTTATAAACATACCAGGTTAACTTACAGGTCTATACACACTAGTTATCTCAATCACTCAAGCGTGTTCCAATTATCTATGACCCAATGGCCATGGCCAACTAATCACTCGACGGTCATCCGACATAACCAAGCGTCGTCCCGCTTCGAGGGGCATGGTAACGTCTACATCTAGATAGCATTCCCGAAGCAGCATCGGCCCAACCTCCACTACGACCGACATCCATTGTGAAGGGCATTCCATAAAGGAACATCCTCCCACATGAATGCATAAGGACAGGTTCTGATAATGACCACATGCACATCCATGCTCGGCCAAGAATATTGTGTTTTGCACTCAAATATTTCCATTTCAAATAATGGACTTGGCCAAATTACTTCGTATTAAAAATACCCAGTAAAATAATTGTGCGTGGTGATACAATCAAATCAAAACATAAAACGTGATACTCTCTTTTCAAAATTCCACGATTTTATATAGTACATAAAATATTTTTGGTGTCAAAACCTGACACCTGGTATTTTTCTAATTAAATACCATAAATTCAATTTTTGCAATAATAATTCACAATGGAATCAAGCACCCGATTGCATAATTAAACAATCAATCTCATCATGTTACGCATAAGTTCTCAGGATACCCCACAAGTCAACCACATAACAAAAGATATAATTTCCAGCAAGCAAAATACTGAGAACAACTACCGAACCACAACCAATCCTAATTGGCAGAATGTGGGCCACTCGCGCATCTACAGAATTAATTCTAGAAATATAACCAAACAAGTTCAGAAGATTCTCAAATTTGAATATGTTATAAAGGACACTTAAATGAACATTTTTTATGAAGACACCTTGACCTAGATCCTTCTATATTAAGAGTAGTAATCACACAAACCGTCACAAAAATTGTGTCCATTTCCAAAAAGTCTGTTTTCAAAAATCACTCTGGTCTGAGGTCCAAGACTTGTCCGTTTGATCTGAAATTTGAGTATGTTAAACAATAAGATGTGACAAACAACTTTTATGGAGAAACGCTTTTAAAAATCGAACCCTAAGAGTTCATAAAATTATTTTGAACACCAAAAGGTCACAAGTTCTAGCACCAATCGAGATTTTGTTTTGTAAATGATGAGGCAGAAATCTTGTTATTTTGAATCTATAAAATTCTAAGTAAAATATCTGTCATAGCTGAAAATGTCTAGAACATTTTTCAAGAAGAAAGCAACCTCAAAATTGTAGCACATTTTCCCCCACAAAAATGGCAAATGCGGGGCTCCAGTAACTAGATCCAAGGGAAATCCACTAAATTAGACTAAACCACCATCATTAGTGCTAATCTTACCCATTAGATTAACACTAATCCAAATTAAGGTTAATCTAGCTTAACAATATTCTAATCAAGCTAATTAATACTAACCTAACCTCCTAAGTGCAATGAACAACCTAATGAAGGATTAGGAGTTAACTCACCGGATTAGCGAGAAAACAGATTCACGGTGACGGTGGCACGATGGCGATGAGATCCCCTGCCTACGACGTCTCTGAAAGAGGCTCGAAAGAGGTTGAAAAAGCCTTGCAAGCCCACTGCTTGCTATTGGAACTTCGATTCTATGAAGGGGCTATTCGAGGGGACCGAGGTGGCTAGTAGAGCCGGATACGAGCCGGTGGCGACTGGGACAGGCGGCTGGATAAGATGGGACCAGTGACGAACTAGTTGGATGTCGGGCTGGACGTGGCGTGAGGAGGTGGCTGCTTGAAGGCTTGGTCAGGATAGCGGGCAGCCAGACGCCAGTCTGGACGATCACAGGGGAGGAGATGTGATGGTGGTGGCTAGAGAAGTGGATCGGTGGTTCGAGCGGTGCTAGGCGGTTCAACTATGAGGAGGTGAGATGCAGCATCAACAATGGAGGAAAAGATGAAGAAGAAAGAAGAAAACTGCAGGAGAGGGGGGGTGTGTTCGGCCAAAGGGGTAGAAGAGAGGGAGAGAGGGGGACAAAGAGGACAAGGGGGCCAAGAAGTCTTGCATGCGACCAATCCCTTTCCTCTTGAAATATCTAACACTTGAGTGTTAGCACACCAAAGTCTTCTGCCCTCCAAAGTCCTTGCATGCATCAATGGCTAATTTCTTCACATTTTCCTCACAAACAAACCCAAATTGAAGGCCAAATAAGCCCTTTTTAGCACCCCTACGATTTCCCTTGATTTTCATTCAATTCCTCACCAATTCAAGCTGATTTGATGACCAAGAAATCCCCTTGAAGCTGCCATACGAATTTCCACCATTTTCTCCACAAAACAAAACAAATTGATGGCCAAAAATTCACTCAAAGGTGCCCATCCGAATTTCCCAAAATTCTTTTTGTCCAATTTGAATTTTTCCGCAAAATTCCCGGCTCGACGGAATTTTCCCAAAAGATAAGACGAGGTCCTAAAAATAAATCGTGATACGCTCGAACGTTCGATTCCCGAAACTGAGTTCAATTTCATGATTAAAATCGACCGGACGCGATTTTAGCGCGACCCAACCTACCGAGTAGCTTTTAGGGATTTTAGCGCGTTTGACCCGTGGTCGATAATTTCGATCCACGTTTGTGCATCTCTGATCGGTGACTCTCGGTTGTCGTAAAAATCTCAAGATTTCAATTATAAGTACCGAGTATAGAATCGACGGAAAATCGGGTTAGTGCCGTTTGACGCGCGAATTTTGTAATCATGTGGAATCACCCACAATTTAATCATGTCATTCCATTGAATTGACCTATATCCGATCACTAATTGATTACAATGGTACCGTATTGACCCTTACCAATTATCACGGTTGAGCAGTCGATTTCTGATCGAATTCTCGAGTCTATCGCGTTTATATCCCTTAACGACTTCACCTGATAGATTAGTTAACTCGTGAGTAGCCAACTCAAAGAAAAATAACCATAGGCACATCGACGAAATGCCCATGTTATAAAAATCGGGACGGGGTCGAATTTCAGGATGTCATAACTCTTCTCCTCTTATAAAAATTTTGTCATCGAAATTTAAACCATTACAATTCTTCTTCAAAAAGGTGGGGGTATTAACGTCTTATTGATCCTTCGCTTTCCAACGTAAATCCTTTTGTTCCATGGTGTTGCCAAACCACTTCAACCAAAGAGATCGTATTGTTGCATAGCACTTGCTCCTTTTGATCCACAATCCGGACTGGTCTCTCTACATACGACACCCTCTCGTCCACATCTAATTCTTCAAAATTCAACACGTGGGTCGGTTTAAGCTCATACTTCCTCAACATTGACACATGGAAGACATCATGCACCTGAGCAAGTCTTGGCGGCAAGGCAAGACGATATGCCAAAGTCCATATTCGCTCCAAAATTTCAAAGGGACCAACGTACCTCAGACTCAACTTTCCTTTCTTGCTAAAGCACAAAGTACCCATCATCAGTGACACTTTAAGGAAGACGTGTTCACCAACTTGGAATTCCAATGGTCTTCGTCGCTTATCTACAAAACTTTTCTAGCGACTCTGAGCGGTCTTAAATCTTTCTCGAATAACTTTGACGGCATCTACTAACTATTGAACTAACTCTAGGCCGGTGATCTTATGCTCTCCAATTTCATCTCTACAAACTAGAGTTTTGCAAGCTTTGCCCTACAACGCTTCAAACGGTGCCATTTGAATACGCTACTAATAACTGCTACGACAAGCTTCTGACAAGATCTCCTCCTTAAGCTCTACATTGTCAAGTACACATAATCGTCCACGAAACTTTAGTGGTCCATCTTCATAAATTTGAAATTCAGGTTTCCCCTTTTTTGCATCTTCTTGCAGACTTTTTTGGATCTTCAAGTTTGTCAACTGCAACATCTTAATCCTTGTCTGCATTTCCGGTTCAATTCTGATGATGGCTATAAGATTTGAAATGTGTCCTACCTCAAATTTGAAAATCGAATCTCAAGCTCCCTCGAGTAAGATTCACTCCTGAATCACCATCTGCGCAATTGAAGACTTCCGACTCAACGCATCTGCAATCTTATTAGCTTTTCCAAGGTGATATAGGATGTCGCAATCATAATCCTTGAGAAGTTCCATCCAACGACGCTGTCTCATGTTCAACTCCTTATGAGATAATAAATACTTGAGACTTTGATGATCTATAAAGATCTGGAACCTTTCTCCGCACAAGTAGTGTCTCCAAATGTTCAGGGCGAAGATAATCGCTGCAAGTTCTATGTCATGCATCGGGTAATTCAACTCATGAGGCCTCAACTGACGGGATGCGTATGCAATGATTCTACCATATTGCATTAACACACAACCCAGTCCTCTGAATGATGCATCACTAAAGATCTCGTATTCTCCAGGACCAGATGGAATTGTCAACACTGGTGTGGTAGTCAGCCTCTGCTTAAGCTCTTCGAAACTACGCTCGCACTTATCCGTTCATACAAACTTCTCTTCCTTTTTTAGCAATTGGGTCAAAAGCATGGCTATTACTGAAGATCTTTCCACGAACCATCTGTAATAACCTACCAATCCCAAGAAACTTCTAATCTCTACCACTGTTGTCGGTCTTGACCAGTTGATTATGGCTTCAATCTTGGTCGGGTCCACGGAAATCCTTCACCTGAAATCACATGACCTAAGAAAGCTACACGAGTCAGCCAAAACTTGCATTTATTGAACTTGGCGTACAGTCCATGATTTTGTAGAGTCTGAAGCACTATCCTTAAATGTCTTTCATGCTCCTTTGGACTTCTCAAGTACACTAGAATGTCGTCGATAAACACTATCACAAACTGATCCAGATACTCCTTGAATACTTGGTTCATCAGATCCATGAAAACAGCTAGGGCGTTGGTCAAACCAAACAGCATTACGGTGAATTCATAATAGTTGTAACACATACAAAAAGCAGTCTTCTGTATGTCTTCCTTCTTGATCCTCAGCTAATGGTAACCTATCCTTAGGTCGATCTTGGAAAATATCGACGCTCCTTCCAACTGGTCAAACAAGTTGTCGATTCTCGGTAGAGGGTACTTGTTCTTGATCGTAACTTGGTTGAGTTGCCGGTAGTCAATGCAAAGACGCAACAAACCATCTTTCTTCCTCGCGAACCGAACTTGATGCTCCCTAAGGTGATGCACTAGGATGTATGTATCCCTTGTCTAACAATTCCTACATTTGCACCCTCAGTTCCTTCAACTTTGATAATGTCATATAGTAAGGAGCCTTAGAGATTGGCTCCGTCCCAAGGGCCAACTCAATCACAAACTCGATCTCCTTTTCTAGGGCAAACTAGGTAATTCCTTAGGAAACACATCAGAAAACTCTTACACTACGGCGACGTCCTCCACCTTCGGTTCCGCAACTATTGTATCCACTACAGTTGCCAAATAGCCTTAGCAACCCACATCTAACAAACAAGTTGCCTCAAGCGACGAGATTAAGATAATCGAGGGTTCTCTTCGATTTCTGATAAACTCGAAGCTTTCACTTGCTAATGGGTTAAACTGGATTACTGCATAACAATGATCCATTATAATAAGATACTCCTTGAGCCAATCCTTTCCATTTATGACATCAAAGTTATACATAGGTAAAATAGTCAAGTACAACTCTAGCTAGTGATTCTCCTTTCTACGACTTCATTTCAACAAACCAAAGTTCTACAAGCTTAACTATATTTCCACTACGCCACTCTGATTAAATTATCCCAGAAACATTCTTCTCTTTATCGATGCATAGCTCGGTTTATTCCTGTCTCCTTCAAAATCTTAGTAATGCCCTATCTGCGATAGTGGTGCCTATGCTCCCTTGGACCTACGCGGACAGTTCCTCACCTGATGGCCATGCTAACCACATCCATAACATGCTCCCGTTCTAGTGAAACACGAAGCTGAGCCATGTCTTTTCCCAAAGAAATGGCACACGCCATTCGGGTTGGGCGCCGACTTTCCGATTCCACTCTTTCGATTGGGATGAATGTGGTACTTTCCTTCTGTCATCGACTTTTTCCCAAAACAATCGTTATCCCTACTATGCACGAACCGCAACTCAAACACAACAGCTTGCTTCTAGATCACATTTCCAGGTTGGACCTCAGCAAGTGCAGTAGCAACGGCGGCTACGGCATTAGCGGCAGTAGTGACAATGGTAGTCACGACGACTTCACTCTGTGCTTGCTGACTTATTCTGTTTCCCAACGTCTCTAGCGCCTGAACAATCCCGTCTAACCTAGCATAGCCCAGTGCTACTACACTAGTACCGACCTGTGGCGGTACTCTTACACTTGCGCTGGCCTGAGCCGACGCTTTGCCTCAAGTACCAACCTTAGTCGGCGTCCTACCTCGAGTGACAGACATGACAGTCCTCTCTCGAGGAGTCATCTGCTCCAGATCACTCATTCTATAGGATATTTATAGAAACCTACTTTTCAATTCCACATATAATTAGAAATTCGAGCGACCCACACAAAACAATCAATTAGTCAATCACACGCGTCAGCATAAGGAAAAAGCCTTTCTTACTAATTATTCCATAACCCATCGCACCTTATCACTCCAGACACTAACCAGCTCTGATACCACTTCAGGCGAGGATGTCACGCCCCGAACCTCGAGCGCACGAACATCCCTCGATGGTCAATTAAAATTTGCGAGGCTCCCAAGACGCATCGCCGACCCATTCGTTTTATGTACATGTGGAAGCAAACTAATAACCCCTAGACAACAATCAACATAAGGATAGTCAAAACATATGCCAACACCTTTTTATAAAACACACTTTATAAACACACAAGGTTAACCTACAAGTCTATACACACCAATCTGTCTATAAAAAGAAATTACTAAACCACCTACGCTCCAAACCCTTCAACCTCGGGCTCCAGGTTCTTCACATTAGGGACCTAAAAATATTTACACCACGATGGGGTGAGAATAAGTCTCAGAAAGTCAACATCCTAAACCCCGATTAAGACGAGAATTCACTTAGAGGCAGCCTAAACATGCACCATATAAGACTTACCTCACCTCAACACCTCCCTGGACGTTAGTACATCTCATATATCATATATAAACGTAGCAAACATAATCAATAATTGGAACACCTTATATCATATATCAATCAATCACATGGGTCCTGATTATAAGGCTAAATCGTTATGACATGTTCCATTTCGTACCACATAATTTCGTCCCATAATCAGGCACGGCTATTTCAATCACTCAACCGTGTTCCAATTATTTACGACCCAACAGCCATGGCCAACTCATTAGTCGGCGGTCATTCGACATAACCGAGCATTGTCTCGCTTCATCGGGCACGGCAACATGTACATCTAAACGGCATTGCCAAAGGAGCATTAGCCCAGCCTCCACTGCAACTGGCATCTGTTGTCAAGGGCATTCCATAAAGGAGTATCAGCCCAGCCTCCATTGCGATCGGCATTCGTTGTCAAGGGCATTCCATAAAGGAGCTTCATTTGAGTGAATGCATAAGGACGGGTTCTGATAATGACCACATGCACATCCATGCTCAGCCAAGATCATCATGCTTTGCACTCAAATACTTCCATTTCAAATAATGGACTTGACCAATTTTCTTCGTATTAAAAATACTCGATAAAATAATTGTGAATGGTGACACAGTCAAATCGAACCATAAAATGTAATACTCTTTCTTTTCAAAATTCAATGATTTTATATAGTTCATAATATTTTTGGCTTTAAAACCTGATACCCAGTATTTTTTTAATTAAATACCATAAATTCAATTTTTGCAATAATAATTCACAAGGGCAATCAAGCACCATATTGCATAATTAAGCAAAAATCTCATCATGCCACGCATAAGTTCTCAGCATACCTCACAAGTCAGCCACATAACAAAACATACAATTTACAGCAATCAAAACACCGAGAACAACTACCAAACCACAACCTCTCCTAATAGGCAGAAACCAAGCCACTCGCGCATCTACAGAATTAATTCAAGAAACATAACCAAACGAGTTTGGAAAATTCTCAAATTTGAATATGTAATAAAAAACACTTAAAAGAAAATTTTTCATGAAGACACCTTGAACCAAATCCATCTATATTAAGAGTAGTAATCACCCAAACCGTAACAAAAACTGTGTCCATTTCCAGAAAATCTATTTTCCAAAATCAGTTTGGTTCGAGGTCCAAGACTTGTCTATTTGATCTAAAATTTGAGTAAGTTAAACTATAAGAAGTGACAAACAACTTTATGAAGACACACTTTTAAAAATTGAACCCTAAGAGTTGATAAAAATCCTTTGAACACCAAAGGTCACAAGTTCTAGCACCAACCAAGATTTTGTTTTGCAAATGACGAGTTTGAAATCTTGTCATTTTGAATCTATAAAATTCTGAGTAAAATATATGTCATAGCTAAAGATGTCTAGAACATTTTTCAAGAAGATAGCAACCTCAAAATTGTAGCACATATTTCCTCACAAAAATGGCAAACAGCGAGGGTTCAGTAACTATAACTAAGGGAAATTCACTAAATTAGACTAAACCACACTCATTAGTGCTAATCTCACCAATTAGATTAACACTAATCCATTTAAAGGCTAATCTAACTAAACTAGATTAACATTAATCCAACTTAAGGTTAATCTAGCTTAACACTAATTTAATCAAGTTAATTAACACTAATATAACCTCCTAAGCGCAATTAACAACCTAATCGAGGATTAGGGAGTTAACTCACCAGATTAGCAAGGAAGCAGGTTAACGGCAATGGCGGCATGATGGTGGTGAGATCCCCTGCATACGGCGTCTCCGAAGGAGGTTCAAAAGAGGCTGAAAAAAGCCTTGTAAGCCCACTCCTTGTTATTGGAAGTTTGGTTCTGTGAAGAGGCTAGTCGAGGGGACCGAGGTGGCTGGCGAAGTCGGACGGGGTCAGGCGGTGATGGGGACGGGCGGCTAGACGAGATGGGACCGGCGGCGAACCAGCTGGATGCCGGGCTGGACGCGGCGTGAGGCGGTGGTTGCTCGATGGCCTGGTCAAGACAGCGAGCAGGCAAACGGCTCGAGCAGACATCGGTCTGGACGGTCCCGGGGGAGGAGACGTGAGGGCGGTGGCTAGCAAAGTGGTTCAGTGGTTCGAGCAGCGCTAGGTGGTTCGGCTGTGGGGAGGTGAGATGCAGCATCAACAATGGAGGAAGAAATGAAGAAGAAGAAGAAGAAGAAGAAGAAGAAGAAGAAGAAAATTGTAGGAGGGGGTGTGTTTGGTCAAGGGGAAAGAAGAGAGGGAGAGAGGGGGACAAGGAGGACAAGGGGGCCAAGAAGTCTTGCATGTAGTCAATCCCTTCCTTTTGAAATATTTAGCACTTGAGTGTTAGCACACCAAAGTCTTCTGCCCTCCAAAGTCCATGCATGCACCAATGGCTAATTTCTTCACATTTTCCTCACAAACAAACCCAAATTGAAGGCCAAATAAGCCCATTTCAGCAGCCCTACGAATTTCCCTTGATTTTCATTCAATTCCTCATCAATTCAAGCTAATTTGGTGACCAAGCCTTGAAGCTGTCATATGAATTTTCACCATTTTCTCCACAAAACAGAACAAATTGGTGGCCAAAATTCTTTTTGTCCAATTTGAATTTTTCCGCAAAATTCCCAACTCGATGGAATTTTCCCAAAAGATGAGACAAGGTCCTAAAAATAAATCATGACACGCTCAAACATTCGATTCCCGAAATCGAGTTCAATTTCATGGTTAAAATCAACCAAACGCAATTTTAGTGCGACCTAACCTACCGAGTAACTTTTAGGTATTTTAGCGCATTTGACCCGTGGTCGATAATTTCGATCCACATTTGTATATCTCCGACTCATCGGTGACTTTCAGTTATCGTAAAAATCTTAAAGTTTCAATTACGGGTACCGAGTACAGAATCGACAGACAATCGAGTTAGTGCCATTTGACGCGAATTTTGCAATCATGTGGAATCACCCACAATTTAATCACGCCATTCCATCGAATTGACGTATATCCGATCACTAATCGATTATAATGATGACGTATTGACCCTTGCCAGTTATCACGATCAAGCAGTCGATTTCCGATCGAATTCTCAAGTTTGTCGCATTTATATCCTTAACGGCTTCACCTGATAGATCAGTTAACCCGTCAGTGGCCAACTCAGAGAAAAAGGACCATAGGCGTGTTGACAAAATGCCCATTTTATAAAATCGAGATAGGGTCAAATTTCAAGATGTCACACTATCTCTTGATGATTTCAGCTTGTGTGGATTCATCGGCATCTTTTTCAATCACTTCTTTCCCTTTGTCTGAAGTTGATGTTGCCTTTGGATTAATTCCTTTTTCAACAACATCACACTCTAGAGGATCTCTTGATCTAAGGAATGCCCTCATTTTGTTCTTCCACACATTATACTCCTTTCCATCGAAATAAGGAGGTCCGGCATTGCTCTGTCCTTCAATCAATCCTAGAGCCAAAATACTAGCCATAGATCTTTAGCTTAGAAGTAAAACACTTCAACAAAGTAAGCACACAAGCTCTAATACCAATTGAAAGAGCTAGTATAAACACCTAGAGAGGGTGAATAGGTGTAAAAAACAAATTCTATTCAAGATGCAATAGAAATATTTCTTTCAAATTGAGTCTATTAATCAATAGACTTTGAATGGAAATTCAGACTCAAATAAGATATAGCGTAACTCAGAAAAATATCTCAGTGGATAAATTAAAAAAGTTTAGTGAAGAGACAATGAACACAAGATTTATAGCGGTTCAGCTTAGATTAAGCCTGTGTCCACTCTCCCACACTGATAGCCTTTTGGCTAGATTTCACTATGAATCGAAAGAAAATTACAGCAATTTATCACTGACTACTCAGTAGAGAGTTTCTATTTCTCTCACTAAGTCACTATTTAGTGTTTCTCTCTCTTTTGAATACACGTTTGAGCACTAACAAGGAAGAACAAGTGATTTAAAAAATTTTCTACTCTGGAATTCTAGCTTTCACGCATCAACTTGAATGACTTGAAAAACCTCATTCAATACTCCTCCATGCCTTTATGACCGTTGGCACTTCCTAGAGGAATTCTTCCAATCAACCCATTGGACAGAATTAATCAAGGAGATCTTGAGTCAATCTAAGATCAAGATGAAAGTCTGATGATCCTGATCGCCCATACAACCAGGATCTAGGTTTCCATAAGTAAATTATTTCCAAATAAACTTGTCTTCCAAATTGATGTTACGGTTCTTAATTGATTTCAACAAATAATATCCAAAGTAGTAAGTAAGATTTCCATCCAGAAAGCCATATATATCTTGTTCGTACTAAATCCTTGAAGAAAGAATAATAATTCTAATTCTAATTATATCTTCGATCTTCACTTGAGTTCAGTCTAGATCTTTATCAGAGTGGGGTAGACTTTTGATGTAGGATAGACTTTAAGAGAATTCCACAAAAGTCTGGTATACCTCAATATAGAAAAGTTTTGTCACCTTCAAAATCTAGTAGGGTTTTTTCAACACGACTTAGTTCGCCAGTTTGACCAACTAGGAGGTCAGCCTTGTCTTGGTTGGGCTAGGTTAGTGTTCTGGGCCAAGCTTAGTCCTTTTTTTAGCTATGTCCTTTTAGGGTTGTTGGACTAGGGTGGTTGTAAATAAGCCTAGTCTAGCCTTAAGACCCGAGCAAAGAGACCCAGGTCAATCCCGACCTAGACCGAACCTAGATATACAGCCGAAGTCCTTATTTTCAGATAAAAAAATAAAAAGTATAAATATTTATTAAAAAATTATATTTAAAAAATTTAGAAATTAATATTTAAAAATTGGAATTTAGAAAAGGTTTAAAATGTGGTTTTAGGTACTTTTCAAAAAATACATTAAAAACCTTCCAAAAAAATTGAACCCCAAAGCTTAAACAAGATTAGGTTCCAGAAAGGCATTAGCTGATTAACTAGTGTAATGAGATCCTTTATTTTGTTTCTTTGATTGTGTAGGAGTAAAGTATTCATTCCACTATTTTATTTGGATTTCTAATCGATCAACTATAAACCGAGTAGTGGTGATTCTTAAATAAAGATATCATGTAATTTACAAATCCGGGACCATAAGTCACAAATTGGTGGGTTTGGAAGAGCCTAGACTAAACCTAGACTAAGCTTAGACTTAGAAAGCCATTAGCCTAATGCCACAGGGGTGAAGTCTTAACGGCTTAGCAACTCCAGTAGAGACCAATTCTTTTTTTTTTCTTTTTTCTTTTTTGTGGACTTAATCCTCTTTGTCTTGTTTAAATATTCCTTTCTTAGTTATTTTGTAGATTTCCTACCAAGAAAGGCAAGGAGTTTCTGGACAGAGTCGACGCTACAAAGCCTATTATGAACCGAAGCACTATGATGCTGCCTACCAGTCTTATCACGAGGGCTAGGATCTAAGGAGCACCAACCCCCATCAATCTTGAATGGCTGGCATCACTACTTGTTGGTATCCTAATGACCTCAAATTGGCAAAACATAAGGCTTTATCCAAGAGATTAGGTCTATGCATTAAGTAAGGTAAGCTTAAGTGGTTCAAGCCAATGCCTACCACTGAACATATGTGGACTTTTTAGTGAGTCTAAATACCATATGTGTCCAACCTTTTCAAACTAGTTACTAGTACTTCCCTAGACTCTAGGAGCAGAGACCACATCATTAATTCGCGACATCACCAACACCATTGTCAAAACACTTACTCTACAAAGGCCAGGTCTAGTAACCAAGGAGCCACCGCACCAGAATCTCAAAAAAAAAAAAAAAAAACCGTGGTACAATCCCTTGAAAAGTTGCAAATATCATGTGGATGAAGTTGGCCATTCGACTAATGATTGCCTCCCTTTCAAGCACAAGCTCCGAGCCTTTTAGACAAGGGAACACTCACTCTTCTAGACTTTTCTTCTTGCAGGCAACTAAACTCCTCACTTAACCATGAGAGTAACGTGGATGCTCATGTTGAGCAAGCTCAAAGCTCAACTCCAAATCCATCAATGTAGGGAGATTTCAATCCTCAACCATTTCCCCACGTGGGAACTTTTTCTGCTTTCTAGAAAATCCCACTAGCTCTTGAGGAATTTTCATTTCCAAAGGACTAATGCAATTTCCATCCCCAAAAATTGTAATCTCTTTTGATGAAAATATCAATGAGATTGCACAAGTTATTCCTGGGGCATGAGGAGGTACCTAAAATCGGCCTAGTGACGATATCCAATCGTGGAAAGAAAATATCATCCAAAGAGAATTTTTAGGGTTGGGCTTGCTCATGCTTCTTCTTAAAAATCTTGTTGAAAATAAAAACATTTCATTGCCAAAAAAAATTTCCAAAGCATGCATCAAATTTAACCATGTCTGTTTTTTCGATTTACTCACTTTGTGTCTCTAAACATAATCCCCTTGACTTATTATGACAATGGGGCATTTGAAACTAACGTATCAAGTTCCAAGGATTAGGAACTCATTCGTGCCATCAATTTGGGAACATCCTTTCAAGAAGTGAGGGCAAATAGAAAACATCGCCTCGTTTGCAAAGCAAAAGGTATGTCTTCTTCCCTAACGTAAGTTTGAAAATGACACTCTCTCCTTTTTCCCTTGAAGATGATGAATGGAGGAGGGGCATGTCAAACTCTAAGGGAGAAGTAGATCGACTCTCCTAAGTGAGATGGTGCCCCAATTATCACCAAAGTGGATGACAAGGATCTTTCATGCCTAAATTTACATTTGCTTTTGGCCTTACTTAGTGATTTATTTTTGCACTCTCTTGTGCAAGGGTAAAAGCAAACATATCCATCAAATTAAAGGATCAAATTTCCAACTCCAACTGAGCACTTACGTATCTTTTCCCCTTTGAATAGGGGGCACTCCACGGGTGCCCATTTTTGAATAATCCTCTATGTGTTCAAGATTTAATACATTTGCAAGGACAATTCTTTTAATAAACGCTTCTCATTCTTTTGAAATTTTTGAGTAGGATAAATCATTTGTTCTAGGATTATAAACTCCCCCATGCTTAAAGTGCTCCATGCCTTTTCAAAATGGATTTTACATGATAATTTTATTTGTTTAAGTCACTGATTCAACTAATGATTATTAAAATAGACAATTCAATAAATGATGTGGGAGTGCTGGACACTTGAAGTACAAAAATTTAGCACGGAAAGACATTTAAGTGCCAAAAGTTACGAAAGTGACACTTAAGTGCGAAGGTCATGGATCACTTAAGTGCCAATGGTGATAAAATCCGACCAAAATGCCGACGTGGTAATTTTTTGACGAGGTAAGTGCAAAACGACGTCGTTTTGCATGATAACGTGCCTAGACAAGTTCAAAAACAACATCGCTTTGCTATTGACGTTGATAGATAATTGATATAAAAATTAATTAACTAAAATTTAAAACTAATTTATTTATAAATTAATTAATTAATTAAAAGAAAAGAGAGAAGAAGATAGAGATTGCTAGCAACGAGAGTTAAACCCTCGCTTGTAACTTCCCATCGCCGGGAAGGGCCGATGACGGTGGGGGGTTGATAGGGGTTGCCGTGCCTTGGCCGGGGCCGGCAACCCCGGGGCCGACGGTGGTTAGGGCTCGTGAGCCCTCGCCTAGATCTTGGATGAGGGTTGTCGACTCTCGCTCAATCGGGCCAAGGGTTGCCACCTACTTGGGGTCCCTCGCCAAGGTTGCTTGCCCTTGGCAAGGCCTGGCAACCCCGGCCAACACTCCCCCACCATTGCTAGCCTTTCCTAGCGATGGTGGGGAGGTGGCAAATGAGGGCTCGACCCTTCCCTTTTGCCTCCTTCTTCTCTTCCTTTTTTAAAAAATAAAATTATTATTATTTAAATATAATCATTTTCATTTATTTATATTAAAATTCAAAAAGAAGACAAACGATGTTGTTTTAATTTTTCATCGCCGACTCAACTTTCCGACGTGTCATGTAGGCAAGTTACATTATTAAAAAATGACCACATAGGATTTTCGACTAACTTCGCCAGACTTAGTGCTCAAGTGTCCCATTTTTTAAAAGAGAAAAGTGATGTCACGCCCCAATCCTTGAGTGAGCGCCCATCCTTGCATGGTCGATTAATAGTGACGTCCCAAGACGCATCACTGGCCCTTTTATTTTAATACGCAAGCGGAAGCAGTTAAACAAACCCCAAAACAATAAAACAATGTGATAGAAAAGTATGGCCATATTTTTCACATCTGAAAAACCACAACCACACTTTTATACAAAGCAAATCTCATAGTATATATTATAATACTATTCACAACGTCTGATCTATCACACATCAATTCCCAACCTAGGGTTTGCAAACAGGATGGGATCTTAGTCCTCATCCGGGTCATACTCTGAATCATCCTCTGGCTCCTCTTCTTCAGGATCTTCTTCAGGTTCTTCTTCTTCTTCTTCATTCTCCTCCTCAGGGTCTTCCAACTCCTGATCCTCCTCTGGTTCCTCCGCCTCAGGCTCCTCCTCTTGCTCAACAATCTCTACTTCCTCTTCACTCCAATTAGCACCCTCGGTTGAGCACACTAGAGAGCGAGAATCATTCCCGAGCTTAGGGTCCTTTGTGTCCACTACTGACCCATCCTTAGGATCTACTATCTCCTACCCGAATGCTGCCTCCAAAACATACAAAGGCACATCACCTTTCGGGATGGGACCCTCTCTTCGCCCATCATGGTAGTCACCACGATTGGCCTTAGCCAAAATATCATATTTTTACTTTAGAACATCCCACCATTTTCAACAACCCATAAACATATCTTTGGCACTTGTAAATCAATGCCCAGTAATTACCAATCAATTACCCAAAATTATCTAATTTAGGAATAAATTTCCAAAATCACAATTAAATCAATTCAACCAAATTTAGCACTCAAATAAATAAATAAATTGCACCACGATAATCAGCATAAAATTCCATCCCAGCCTAATTTTCCGGAAAATAATTAATTATTAAATAATTACAAAATTTAATTATTAAATAGCAATAAATCCAATTTAGGCCCATAATACACAATTGGACGCCGAAACGGACCCGGAAAAATTCCGAGGTTCATTCAATAAATATTAGAACCTCTCTACTCGTTAATGGCTATGTCTAACCACCTAACATGCATCGACAAATCACTAATCTAATTACTCTTAACTAATCTCACCGCCTAATCACACTTAATTAAATCTAATCAACCCATAAGCATCATTAGTCTATTAATTAAGGCTTAGTGAGTTAAACTCACCCGTTTAACAATCTGTTCGGATCGAAACGTCGAGAACGTCGCGAGGGACACTTTTCTTCAAAGCGGGCTTAGGTTTCGAGGCCCGGAACACCTCCAAAGCGGGCTGAATAGCACCTCTGAAACCCACTAAAATACCTTATGTTTTTGGTTGCCAACAAAGAAAACAAAGCTGAATCAATGAGGCAATGATTAGGGAAGGGCAACGGGGGTGGTTTCGGTCAAAACGGGGACTCGGCGGACGTCCGGTGACTGCTCACAGCCGCTCCGATGCTTGCTGGATGTCGTACAAGGAGAGGCGAGACTGCTGGAACAGCGATGAGGCGCGACCAAGTGCGACGCCAAGTGTGCGCGCGAGGAGGGCAAACGGCGGTGGCGAATGGCAGTCCGACGGCTGCTGGCTGCTCCGATGGTTCCTTCTCGATTTGCTGGGCATCGCATGGCAAAAAGGGATGGAGGGGGAGGAGTTACGACCGGAGAGAGAGAGGAAGGAGAGAGGATAGAGATGAGGGGGACCAAGGGGTCCACTTGGCCATTTCGTATACTAAATTGTCCCCCTTGACTCAATCCTCAACCGAGTATAGTTCCCATGGTTGCAATTCAACCACCATGCCCTTCTTGCAACCTTTGAAGTGGTCCAAATTGGGCTAGGCAAAGGGCATACGAAATTCCAAGCAAATGGCTTCAATTGGACTCTCAATCTCACTTGATTCAATTCCAATTGACCTCAATAAATTCAATTAACCCAACATCGATCATCTCGGCATTTTTCCTCACCTATGGATCCATATTACATCCCAATTTTGCAACCAAAATCGATCCCTAGCATTTTCTGAACAAAAGCAATCCTATGCCGACTTTTTCCCAAAAAGTTTCGGGTTGTAGAAAAATCTTCTAAGACTGAGTCGACATTCCTAAAATTTATTGTGACATGACAGAATCTTCAATTTCTGAAATCAGACTCAAATTCACGGTTAATTTCCATTTGGCGCGTTTTTAGAGAGACTTAGGCTACCGAGTAATTTTCAAAAAAATTTAGTGTAAATGACCCGTGGTTGATTTTCTTCGAGCCACAATGAACCCACTTGACACATTGGCAACTCTCAGTTGCCATGAAAATATCGATGATTCAAATACAGACACAGGATACCAAAACAATAGTAAAATCAAACTAGTGCCGATTGATAAGAATTTTCCAATTTAGTGGAGTCACCCACCATTGGCCATACATCTCAGTCGAAACCGACTTATCTCTGATCTCAAATTGGTTTTAAACTGTGCCATAATGGCCTCTAAAGATAAGCACGGTCGAGAAGCTGAATCCTAGTCGAATTCTCAAATCTATTGCCTTAAAATTCCTTAATGGCTTCCCCAGATAGTCTAGTTATCTCGAGAGTGATCAGCTTTGAGAACAACCCTTTAGGCACGTCAATAAAATGCCCGATTTATTCAATAGAAAACATGATTGAAAATTTGGGATGTCACAACTCTTCCCCTCTTATAAAAATTTCGTCCTCGAAATTTAAATCTTACACACTTTAAACAAAAAGGTAGGGGTACAACTGTCTCATCGACTCTTCATTCTCCCATGTCGCTCCTTCAGTATCGTAGTGTTACCAAACCACTTTGACCAATGGAATGGTCTTTGAACGCAGAACTTGCTTTTTTTTGTCCACGATCTGAACCGGGCTTTCAACGTATGACACACGGTCATCCATGTCCAATTCTTCGAAATTGAGCACGTGGGTCGGGTCAGGCTCATACTTCCTTAACATCGACACGTGAAAGACCTCGTGCACTTTCGCCAATCTCGATGGCAACGCAAGACGATACGCTAAGGTCCCGATTCTCTCAAGAATCTCAAATGGACCTATGTACCTCGGACTCAGTTTTCCTTTCTTTCCAAAGTGCGAAGTTCCCCTCATTGGTGACACCTTTAGAAAAACGTGATCACCAACTTGAAATTCCAATACTCTCAAACGCTTTTTTGTGTAACTTTTTTGTTTGCTCGAGCGGTCTTTAATTTGTGTCTGATCACTACCACGGCATCTGCTGACTGCTGGACCAACTCTGGGCCTGTAATCTTTCTTTCCCCAACTTCATCCCAATACACTAATGTTCTATACACTCTGCCATACAACGCTTCAAAAGGAGCCATCCGGATGCTCTGCTGATAACTGTTGTTGTAGGCAAACTCCACCAGGTGTAGCTGATCTTCCCAATTTCCTTGAAGTCTAGTACATAAGCTCTTAGCATGTCCTCGAGGGTCTAAATTGTCCTCTCAGACTGACCATCCGTCTGAGGATGATATGCCGTACTATATTGCAGTTTGATACCTAAAGCACTTTGCAAGCTCTTCCAAAAAGCGGCAGTAAATCTTGGGTCTCGATCTGAGGTTACCGTAACTGGCACTCCATGCATTCGAACCACTTGATGTACATACAAGTCTGCATGTCTATCCAAACCGAAGTCCTTTTCGAACTACAATGAAGTGAGCCAACTTTGTTAGTTCGTCGACTACCACCCAAATCGAATAATTTCCTCTTTGACTCCTCAGTAGTCCGAGTCACGAAATCCATCGTGATATGTTCCCATTTCCATTTTGGGATCTCGAGAGGTTGCAGAAGTCCTCTCAACTTGCAATGCTGAGCTTTTACCTCCTGACATGTCAAACACTTAGCGACATGCTTGGCAATGTCCGCCTTCATACTTGACCACCAATAATGTTGACGAAGATTCTAATACATCTTGGTACTTCCGGGATGAATGCTGTAGCTGCTACGATGTGCTTCTAGATATAATATCTTCTCTAAGTTCCACATCTCAGGTACAACCAAACGTCCTCGGAACCTCAGTGTTCCATCATCAGAGATCTAAAAGTCAGCCTTTCTTTTCTCAGTATCCTCCTGTAGAATTTTCTGTACATCTGGATCTATCGGTTAGAGTAGCTTGATTCTAATATGAACATCCGGTTCAATTCTGAGGGTGGCCATAAGACTCAAAAGGTGGCTTACCTCAAACTTGAATACCGAATCTCAAGCTCTCTCAATTAGGTTTTACTTCTTTATCAGTATGTGAGTCACTGAAGACTTCCGACTCAAAGCATCGGCGACTTTATTCGCCTTTCCTAGGTGATATAGAATATCACAGTCGTAGTCCTTCAACAATTTCATCCATCTGCATTGTCTCATGTTCAACTGCCTCTAAGAGAACAGGTACTTGAGGCTTTGATGATCCATGAAGATTTGAAATTTTTCCCCGCACAAATAGTGTCTCCAAATCTTCAAGGCAAATATAAGCGCCGTGAGCTCTAAGTCATGCGTCGGATAATTCTGTTCATGAGGCCTCAACTGACGGGAAGCATATGCAACAACTCTGCCATGTTGCATCAGCACGCAACTTAGTTCTTTGAATGATGCATCACTATAGATCTCAAATCCTCTAGGACCAAATGAAATCCTCAGCACAAGTGCGGTAGTCAGCTTTTCCTTCAACTCTTGAAAACTACGCTCACACTTGTCTGTCCACACAAATTTCTCGTCTTTCTTCAGGAGTTTTGTCAAAGACAATGCTAAAGATGAGAACCCTTCCACAAACCGTCTGTAATAACCTACCAAACCGAAAAAACTTCTAATCTTTGTCATTGTAGTCAGTCTTGGCCAATTGATCACGGCTTCCATCTTGCTTGGGTCCACAGAAATTCCTTCACCTGAGATCACATGCCCTAAGAAAGCAACACGAGTACCAAAACTCGCACTTGCTAAACTTAGCGTACAACTGATGGACTCTCAGCTTTTGCAGCACTAATCTCAAATAATTTTCGTGCTCTTCGTCACTTCTTGAATATACCAGAATATCATCGATGAACACGATCACAAACTGATCCAGATATTCCTTAAATACCCTGTTCATTAAATCCATGAAGGCAGCTGGAGCATTCGTCAACCCGAATGGCATCGCTGTGAACTCATAATGACCATACCGAGTACGAAATGCTAACTTAGGAATGTCCTCCTTCCTAATTCTCAGCTGACGATATCCCGTCCTTAAATCGATCTTTGAGAATATTGACGCTCCTTGCAACTGATCGAACAGGTCATCGATCCTCAGGAGTGGATACTTATTCTTAATCGTTACCTGATTAAGTTGTCGATAGTCGATGCACAAGCGCAACGAACCATCTTTCTTCTTTACAAAAAGAGCTAGGTGCTCCCTAAGGTGATGCACTGGGACATATGAATCCCTTATCCAATAACTCTTGCATCTGCACCTTCAGTTCTTTCAACTCAGATAATGTCATCCGGTAAGGAGCCTTAGAGATTGGCTCTACTCCAGGGGCTAGCTCAATCACAAATTCAATTTCTCTCTCTGGCGGTAATCCTAGCAATTCCTTAGGGAAAACATCTGGAAATTCTTGCACTATCGAAATGTCTTCCATTTTTAGCTCCTCAATTGTCGTATCCATGACAGTTGCCAGGTACCCTTGGCAACCCTTGGCAACCCTTGTCCAACAAACGAGTTGCCTCTGGCGACGAGATCAAGGTAATCGAGGGACCTCCTCAACTCCCGACAAACTCAAACCTCTCACCCTCTAACGGGTCAAACTGAATCGCCTTGCGATAGTAGTCCATTTTAGCTCGTTGCTTGGTGAGCCAGCCCATGCCAATTATTAAATCGAAATCATACATGGCTAGGACTAACAAATCAATTTTCCCCACTCGCTCACCAATCTCTAACTTGCAACTAGAACAACCCAAAGCAGCAATTACTTTATCCTTCAATGGTGTAGATATGCAAATTGCCGACTCCAATAATATAGGACTCAATCCTAACAACTTAACATATTGCTCGGCAATGAAGGAATGGGTTGCGCCCAGATCAAATAAAGTGTAAGCAGGATGGTCGTTCAGCAAAACCATACCTGTGATCACGTCAGGCACAACTTCTGTCTGACCCTGTGTAATAGTATAAACTGTGCCCTGAACTAGAGGTCTTAGCTGTCCTCCCTATGGCGCGTTCTGAGGGGCATACCCTTTGATTTGCCCAATCAGTTGCGGCGGCAGTAATTGTGCTTGTCCTCTTGGCCTATTAGGACAATCTCTGGCCCTATGACCCGGCTGGCCACATTCAAAACAGGCACCCGTCCTTCGGGGGCATTGATTCGCACTATGTCGTCTTCCAAAAATGTGACACAACTCTATCCTGTTTGACCCAAATTTTCCAACTCCACGCTTTTTGTTGGGCGGGATCTAGAATCTATTTCCTGTTGCGGGCTTCTTCTCCTGACGGATTCCTTCTCGGTGAGAAATAAACCTCGATCTAGACGAGGCAACTTGCTCATTCAGGCTTCTTTCGAGCAACTGTGCTCGGCGATAAATTTCTTGGTAGTCAACCAAATCGAACGGTACTAAAGGCTGCTTCAACTCTTGTCGAAGGTCATTCTTGAACCTTCTAGCCTTTTCCTTAGGGTCTTCAATCAGCCTTGGAGCGTACTGAGACAGCTCCGCAAATTTGACCCCATACTTGGTCAACGGTCATCATTCCCTGACAAAGACACTAAAACTCTTCCAATTTATGTTCTCTGGCGCTCCTTGAGAAATACTGCTCGTTGAACACCCTAAGGAATGCATCCCAAAGTGGAACCACTCCTTCTAGAAATACCGTCTCCCTGGTGGCTTTCCACCAAGTGTTTGCATTACCCTGTAACCGATACACTCCAAGGATTACTTTCTCAGTCTCTATACACATCAAGAGTGCAAAGGCTTTCTCCAAATCTTGTATCCAAAGCGAGGCTGTCTCGGGATCCCCAGTACCCGTGAACCTCGGTGGGTTCAGTTTCAGAAAATGTTCCACTAGCTTGTGGATTGGTCTCCCTCTACCTAAGTCTATATCCCCAGCTGGAACATCGAAAGGTATGGCGGCAGGTGTGGCAACAGGTGATGCAACAGGGGTGGCCTCAGCAACGGTAGCAACAGCAGCAGTGGTGGCGGCTTGAGCGGCAGCTACAATGGCGGCGGTGAATGCAGCGGCTTGATCCCGAGCCTGTTGCGCCATCAATTCTCTCATGGCATCCAAAGCTTGATTGATCCCGATTGTACCTTGCTCGCCTGGGGTTGCTATCCCCGCATCAACAGAAGGTGGTGCTACACCACTAGCCCTAGCCTGTGCTGGTGCTCGACCTCGGCCTCCTCAGGTTCCGACCCTGGTCGGCGGCCTACCCCGAGTCACGGCCCTATCGGTCCTTTGGTTAGGAGTTCTTGGCTCCTGGTCACTCATGGCTCAACTTGATCTCTGAAGCCTGTTTCCAATTCTACATCGAATTAGAGATAGAGTGACCCAAACAACAAGCAATTTTATCAATCAACTAACACAGACATGCACCAGCATGAATTTAAAGGTTTTTCCTACCACTATCCCATAGTCCATCGCACCTTATAATTCCAATTCCTAACAACCATGCTTTGATACCACAAAAATGGGATGTCACGCTTCAATCCTCGGGCACGCGTCCATGCTTCAATTGGTCGATTAATAGCGATGTCCTAAGACGCATTGCCGACCTTTTTTTTTTATTACGCAAGCGGAAGTAATTAAACAATCCCTAGACAATCAAACAATGGGATAGAAAAATAAGGCCATATTTTTCACAACTGAAAAAATCACAACCATACTTTTATAGAAAGCAAACCTGATAGTATATATTACAATACCATTAACAAGTTAGATCTATCACACACCAGATCACAACTCAGAGTTTGCAAAAATAGGGTGAGGTCTCAATCCTCATCCGGGTCATACTCGGGATCATCCTCTGAATCCTCCTCCGATTCCTCCTCCGGTTCTTCCTCAGTTCCTCCTATTCAGGCTCCTCTTCAAGGTCTTCCATCTCCTAATCCTCTCCTGTCCCGTCTTCCTCTTGCTCCACAATCTCTCCTTCTTCTTCGCTCCAGTTGGCTTCATCGATTGAGTACACTGGAGATTCTGGCTCACTCCCGAGCTTGGGATCCCTAGCATCTTCCACCATTCCGTTCTTAGGGTCTATTGTACCCTCACCAAAAGCCTTCTCCAAAATGTACAAGGGTATAGTAGACTCAGGTATAGGACCATCCTTACGCCCATCCTAGTAGTAACGATACCAAGACCTATACTTGTGGGGCACAAAATCGTCTCTACCCATGTCAACCCAAACGGTGGACTTCACCAACATACTCCAGTCCCTCGAGGTGGTGATCTACCGGTATGTGATAAGCTATCTCCGAAATGTACTGCAGTATACCAAACTACTCGGGAGGAGGGGGAGGTACAAGTGCTGCCATCTACGGGCCTGAAATATTATTTGACAATGGGGTGAGACTACGTCTCAACGAGTTATACTCTCCTAAGACTCGATTAGAAGGCCAATACGTTATAAAGATTGCATATGCACAACACGAGTTAGAGAACTTACCTTGGCCTCAGTTCCATCCTACAAATCAAGATTATTTACAGATGCCTCATATCACATCAATCAATCAATTCACAACATCAGATCAAATCATTAATCAATCGACTCAGTCAATTACATGTCATCACTACCCCTTTCTTGGTCGACTCATTTTATACTATCTATAAAGTCCACTCATATCAGGACTGCTCACTGCTAAGCTGATAAATAGATAGTATAGCTCACTTATGAGATGATCGAGTATACTGCTCTCTGTTAAGTTGCCATATCGCCCTTAGGCTGATATAGTATACCGATAATACTCAATCTAAGCTGATAAGGTATACTACTCTTTGCTAAGCTGTCATATCACCCTTGAGCTGATATAGTATACCGATAATACTCAATCTAAGCTGATAAGGCATACTGCTCTCTGCTAAGCTGCCATATCGTCATTGGATATTGGTAGACTGCTCTCTGCTAAGCTGACATATCGCCCTTAGGTTAGTATAGTATACCATCCCAAACATACATCCCAATAAAATAGCCGTGTGTGAGTACACGGTTGGCCTTAGCCAAAATATCATATTTTTGCTTTAGAACATCCAACCATTTTCAACAGCCCATAAACATATTTTTGACGCTTTAAACCGACGCCCAGTAATTATCAATCAATTACCCAAAATTATCTAATTTAGGAATAAATTCCCAAAATCACAATTAAATCAATTCAACCTAATTTAGCACTCAAATAAATAAACAAATTGCACTACAATAATCAGCATAAAATTCCGGTCATCGGCTATCCTAACCTAATTTTCAGAAATTAATTAATTACAAAAATTAATTATTAAATAGCAATAAATCCAATTTAGGCCCATAATGCCTGATTAGATGCCGAAATGGACCCGAAAAAATTTCGAGGTTTGTTCAATAAATATTAGAACCTCTTTACTCACTAATGACTATGTCTAACCACCTAACATGCATCAGCAAATCACTAATCTAATTACTCTAAACTAATCTAACCACTTAATCGCACTTAATTAAATCTAATCAACCCCTAAGCATCATTAGTCTACAAATTAAGGTTTAGTGAGTTAAACTCACCCGTTTAATAATATGTTCAAATCGAAACGTCGGGAACATCACGAGGGACACTTTTCTCTAAAGCGGGCCTAGGTTTCGAGGCCCAAAACACCTCCAAAGAGGGCTGAACAGCACCTCTAAAACCCACTAAATTACCTTATGTTCTTAGTTGCCAACAAAGAAAACAAAGCTGAATCGGTGAGGCAAGGATTGGGGAAGGGCAGCGAGGGTGGTTTCGGTCCAAACGGGGACTCGACAGACCTCCGGCGGCTACTCACAACGGCTCCGGTGCTTGCTAGACATCAGACAGGGAGAGGCAAGGCTGTTGGAATGGCGATGAGGTGCGACCAAGCACGGCGGCAAGTGTACGCGAAAGGAGGGCGAATGGCGGTCCGGTAGTGGCGAGTGGCGGTTCGATGACTGCTAGCTGCTCCAGTGGTTCCTTCTCCATTTGCTAGGCATCGCACGAGTAAGAGGGGATGGAGGGGGAGGAGCTACGTTCAGAGAGAGAGAGGAATGAGAGAGGATAGAGATGAAAGGGACCAAGGGGTCCACTTGGCCATTTCTTCCACCAAATTGTCCCCCTTGACTCAATCCTTAGCCAAGTATAGTTTCCATGGATGCAATTCAGCCACCATGCCCTTCTTGCAACCTTTGAATTGGTCCAAATTGGGCTAGGCAAGGGGGCATACGAAATTCCAAGTAAATGGCTTCAATTGGACTCTCAATCTCACTTGATTCAATTCCAATTGACCTCAATAAATTCAATCAACCCAACATTGGTCATCTCGGCATTTTTTCTCTCCTATGGATCCATCTTACATCCCAATTTTGCAACCAAAATCGATCCCTGGCATTTTCTGAACAAAAATGATCCTATGTCGACTTTTTCCCAAAAAATCTCAGGTTGTAGAAAAATCTTCTGAAACTAAGTAGACAATCCTAGAATTTATTGTGACATGAAAGAATCTTCAATTTTGAAATCGACTCAAATTCAAGGTTAATTTCCATTCGGCGCGTTTTTAGCGTGACCTAACCTACCGGGTAGTTTTCAAAAAAATATAGTGCAAATGACCCATGGTCGATTTTCTTTGAGCCACAATGAACCCACTCGACACATTAGCGACTCTTGGTTGTCATGAAAATCTCGAGGATTCAAATACGAACACGGGGTACCAAAACGACAGTAAAATCAAACTAGTGCCGGTCGATGAGAATTTTCCAATTTAATGGAGTCACCCACAATCGACCACACATCTCAATCGAACCGACCTATCTCTGATCTCAAATCGGTTTTCTACTGTGCTGTAATAGCCTCTAAAGATGAGCACGGTCAAAAAGCGATTCCCGATCGAATTCTCAAGTCTATTGCCTTAAAATTCTTTAAAGGCTTTCCCAAATAGTCTAGTTATCTCGAGAGTGATCAGCTTTGAGAATTCCATAGAAAATAGGATCGAAAATCTGCAATGTCACAAGTGACACTTAAATGTCACTTTCATAACTATTGGCACTTAAATATCCATTCGTGTCAAGTTTTGGCACTCCTATTTTGCCAGGCAAATAAGATGTATTAGGATGATGAAAGGCAAGTCGATGAAATGCCCGATTAATTCTTCACACTCGACCTACTCAAGTTGTCCCTAAGTTGCATCTTTAAATATTTGTGATTGTTTAAATGTTCCATTTCTTTTGAGTGCTTGTGGCAATGTACATGCGTCTCATTCCAAGTACAAGTGGTGATGTGCCAATATCTCCTATCTCTCCTCGAGTGCCTGTGGTGATGTATAGGTATTCATTCGGCATACTTCTATAGCCCGAAATCTCCTTTTATCGACCTGGTGTGCTTTTGTAGCCTAGAGTCCCCTTCTTCACTAACTCGGTGTGCTTTTATAGCCCAGAATCCTTCTTACCCAACATGCTTCTAGAGCCCAAAGTCCCCTTTCATCGACATAAGGTGATTTTATAACCCTAAGTCCTTTTTTCATCGACGCAACATGCTTCTATTGCCTGTAGTTCCTTTTCATTGTCTTGTGATATGTTCTGAGAGAGGTCGAGTACCTAATTAGCTATTTAGCAAATCCTCGGGCAAGAATCCCCTAGCACTCACCACTAGTCTCTCTTCAAGTCCTGCTGGCAAAGAACCACCTGACAATCCACCAAACTCACAAGTAAGAAACCCCAAACATTTATTAGAAATCCCTTGAGTATTCAAAGTGTAATTCAAATATCTCATAGGTGTAACCCAAGTATCTCATAAATATCCTTTGGAATATCTGAACAAGAAATTCTATTAGATGATCATATCAATGGATGTATGTGTTCTATGATAGCCTTAATTGTCTACCTCTTTGGTGAATGCTTATATTTGTTGCCTATAATCATGTTTAATAGGAGACGTGTTCTCAAGAATTAAAGATGCATTTAGGTAAGTATTCTCTACACATGCTCATTTCAAAATTGAATATATGTGAATGTTCAAATATTCTCTTCAAACTCTAACACTCGTCCTGTTCAAGTTGTCTCCAAGCATTCTTTCAATACCTGTGATTGTCCAAGTATTCTTGAGGGTATAATCCTTGTGATCGTCCCAATAATATTTCAATGCCTATGATTGTCCAGGTATTCTCTAGGATACAATACTTATGATCATCCAAGCATTCTTTCAAATCGTATGATTGTCCAAGTATATACCCTTTGAAGGATTTTATTCCCATTTGCACATCCCAAGAAAGGTCGGGCATGCGATAGGCACATGTCCTGAGAAAGGTTGGCACATCCTTGAGAAATGTTAGGTACTTAACAAGCATTCATCCCAAGAAAAGTTGGTGTATGCCTTGAGAAAGGTCGGTGCATCTCGAGAAAGGTTGGGTACTCAATAGGCATGTGTCCCAAGAAAGGTCTGTACATCTTTGAGAAATGTCAGATACTTAACAATCATTTGTCCCAAAGAAAGTCGGCGTACACCCTGAGAAAGATCAATGCATCTTGTAAAAGGTCAGGTAACAAACACTTGTCCCGAAAAGGTTCATACATCTCTAAAAAAGGTCGGAGACTTAATAAACATTCGTCACAAGAAAAGTCAGCGTACGCCTAGAGAAAGGTCAGTACATCCTTTTTAGTTGACGCGTTGTAAAAGCTATAAAAAAAATCGAGATTTTAGTTTCTCATTGTGACAAAGCCCGTTTCTCGGCCAAAAAGTGTCATTCTTTGTTTTTTTCTTTGCTATTGTTGCTTTTACGTGATTTCAATTTATTTTCAAGAAAAATACAAAAAGTCAAATGGTTGACCAATTCAAGGCTATGGTCCAATTTCATAGATCTATATCCAATTTTAATATTAAGTCTAGGTCCATTTTTGACTTAAGTTCGAGCACTTTGATTCAAGGCTAATTTGAGTGCATTGAGTGGCCTTACACATAGGTGATTAATTATGCAAGACAATTGCAACAATAGTTGAACTCAATTTCAATCAATGTGCAATTTTGGCTAATGAATTGCAAAATCGTTCATTTTAGCCCCTTAAGCTCAATTCTAAGCACTCATGGTTTTGGTCCGTTGTCTTTCATAACAATCGTTCAATTAAGTCAATAGAAGACCCTAGAATACATTTATGAAGGTTAACTGGCTTAATTGAATTGAAATTTGGCAATTTTCTCTCAAATTGAGTAAATTTTCTTTTTGAATTTAGTCCATGAAGGACCAAATTGCATAAATTTTAAACCCATAAAGACCACAAGTGAGTGAACCAGCTAGAACTGAACCAAATCGATCAAGAACTAGTCAAACCGGCACGAACCAGTGTGACCCGTCCAATTGGCCGCTAGTGAGGCAAGCTGATTTGGACTCTTACTGGCTAGTTTAGGACCTCTAACAACTAGCTCCGGAATCCTCTTTATGCCAATTTCACTACCGCAGCATCAATTTCCCATAATTTTTAAGATTGGTCCTCCAATCTAGCAAAATTGCATTTTGACACCTAATTAGATATTTCAACGCAATTCTCGATTTTGGCTCGCGTTTTTGCGAATCAAACTCACTAGATTGATTACCCAATACCTCTAAATCATAATTGAACCTTTGAAATAAAATTTCACTAGTTGGATTAAGATTTTGATCATCGAATCGAACCAACAATCGAAATCACTTGATTTGGAGAAAAATAAATACCATTTTCCCTCCAATTTTGAGCGGGGGCTTCATTTTGCATAGACTCTCTTTCTTCGGATCTCTCTCTCTCTTTCTCTCTCCTCTCTCTAAAATTTTCCCGCATAGCTCTTTTTCTCTCTTCTCTTGCTTGCGGACTGGTTCACCTCGCCGATCACTGCCAACCAAGACCCCACCGGCGACTGCACCACTGATCATCACTTCCCCAAGCCTCTCTTCTCCACCATCGCAAGCTGAGGCCATGGCCTGAGTAGTTGGAACCACCCGTCCCCTTCCCTCTTGGACCAATTACCGGCGTTTTCGTCGGTGTTGAGCTCGATGATTTCTTCTACGCCAATGATGGCCGTCCATTGGAGATCCGATCGGATCCTCAAAGAGTCTCTAACCTTGCTGTGGTTGGGGATTAGTGGATCAACCACTGGATTCTCATCGGTGGTCTCGACTTACTCTGGTGTTTGAAGACCAATCCAATCGAATCGATGTTGGTTCAAAGTCAAACTGGCGGCCATTAATGGCTCAGCTATCGTCGGATTTAGTCCGATCCAATCCTCAAGTCACCTCCGATCTACTTGTGATCAGAACAAGGCCGATCAATCGCCGGAATAGCTCCAGTGACTTTGATCCGCGTCGGAGGTCTTTAAGACTGGTCCAATCAAACAGGTTCTGTTCAGCATCAAATCAGCGGTCCAATTGGTCTCCTAGGTGTTCTGTGGTGGTCCAGACATGATCCTCGAGCCTCCGATCAAACTCCGGCAAAGATCCATTTCCTATGCTGTCTTTTTGTCTTTTCTTGTAGATCGCATGCGAAGGACGCTGGGGGGAGGAAAATAGCTGGGCCGGGCCCCCACACGAGAGAGAGAAGAGAGAGAGAGAAAAAAAAAAAGACAAATTAGGTCGGGCCGAGGCCGAATTTGGCCCAACCCGGCCCCTCAGTGCGTTTTTCTCTCTTTTTTTAAGTTAATTTTTGAATTTTTTAATCAAGTAATTTTTTATTTTTTTTAATTAAACACAAATTAGGTGTCAATAGATCACAATAATCGCTTTGGATTGATTATTTTTTTAGTGGCGGTACCAAAGTGCTTTCCAAGCTCCATGTAGCCTTCGGCCTCTTTCTTTTCCATAATCTGTTGGGTCCCATCTAAGCAAAAGCTGATAAGACCACCCGCAAGAAGACCTGAGAGGGCACAGAGAGTGGTGACTCCGTCAATCCTCTTGTTGAATCTGAGGGCTATTATCAAATCGAGAAGACTGATCCTTCTATCTTTTGTCCTTGCCTTTTGCTGGTTTCAGCTGTACTTGAATCAGCCAAAATGATGCAGATTATAAGTGAGCACACATACTCTCTTGATTCAGTATTTTAAAAACTCATTAAGAAAATACAAAGCAATTTAATGTAAAGGACTTTAGGTTAATATAAAAGCTATTCAGTAAATTATATTCAGTAAATTATGTTTTGAGAAATAATTTTGAGAGGAATGACATTTGGTAAAACATATATTTGAAAAGCTCATTGGGTGAGTAATATTAGTTCTTTAATTTTAATTAATTTAAAATTGAAAAAAAAAAAGATATGGAGCTTTTTAAGTATAAAATTTGACAATAATGCTAAAAATATATATATGCTAAAAAAATCTAATATATATATTTTTAAAAAGAACAAACCCTTTGTTGGTCCGACAAAGGGTTTGGTCCTTTTTTAAAAATATATATTTGATTTTTTTAGCATTTTTATATATATTTGATCTTTTTGATCTTTTTGGCCATTTTTTTAGTAGTTAAAAAATAATAATGAGGGCAAAATCGAAAATTTGAAAAATGGGTGGGGTAGTTTTGGAAGAAAAAATGAGTTTTAATATTTGGCAAACACTAAAAGCCTTAGGATTTTAGCCTTTTTAATACTGACTTTCATTTAAAAGCTATTTCAAATTGGTTGTCAAACGGTCCAAAATTTCTCCAAGAGGATTTGAAGGCTAAAAGCACTTAAGGAATGCTGAACCAAACGTATCTTAAGATTTTCTTATTCATTAATGACTTTGATGCTTTTAGTCACAACTAGCTTGAATTTTGTTAATGTTTGGTTGCATTTTAAAGCTTGTTCTAAAAGCTACAAAATGATAAGGGAAAATTCCAGAAAATGACCCAAAGTAAATCTATTTTCTCAAATAAGAATCCAAAAATAAATTTTGTGTCAAATAAGGACATGAAGTGGACCAATTGTTTCAAATAAGGACCCGAAGTAAATTTTGTGTCAAATAAGGATCCAAAGTGATCAAGTTAATCTCTATTGAGGACCTTAGTTTGCTTGCAGACATTTTCCAGCGATTAAAATAGGGGCAATTTTGTTAGAAATTTGTGATTTGAAAAAAAAAGAGAAAATTTTAAATTAATTAATTTTAGGTTATTCATTTAGATGTTTACGTTTTCTTCTTTCTTCTCCCCAATTGCTCCTCAACCAAATCTCTACCCGATCATCATCACGACTCGATTCTCGTCGCTCCTCACCTTGCTCGACCGGCGGAGAATTTGGGTCTCCGCAAACAAAGAAAGAAGCATTTGGTTTTCTTCTTGTTTTTGAATTCGTGCCTCAACCGGCAGAGAATTTGGGTCTTCGACTTTGCCAGAGGATGGATACAAGGAATGGGGAGAACTTCGGTCTTTGACTTTGCAGAGGATGGGTAAAAGGAACGGGAAAACCGTAGAAAACCTAGAGTTTTTTTTGTTTTTGTTTTAGGATTTGTTAATTTTCACTATATTTTTTTTAACAAAATTGTCCTAACTCCAGTCGTCGGAAATGTCACATGCTTGATAAATATTTGGATGACCAGCAAGCTTAGGTTCTTATTTGGAATTGATTCAACTATTTTGGGCCCTTATTTGAGACAATAAGTCCACTTTAGGTCTTTATCTCACACAAAGTTCATTTTTGGTCCTTATTTGAGAAAATTAATCAACTTCGAGTCCTTATTTGAAATTTTTCCCAAATGATAAACCAGTTATGACTTTCGAGCATCAAATTAAGATAATGGAGAATTTGAGTCTTGCCAAGCATGTAGCCAACTGTCCCTTGATGGGCTTCTTTGTTAGATCAACAACTTGTTGATCTGGATCCAAGCCCAGTTTCGCCTTTTCTCTTCTTTCGTATTCCTAATCAATTTTGAATGAAAAGAAAACTAGATCTGTTTGTCATGATCTTTTCTTTTTTTAATCTTACGATGTATGCCCTTTAAATGTAGCTTTTTAATGCAAAATGTATGAATTCTTTTTGAATGTACAAATATTCTTGTATTTATGTGTCTACTATATATATAGTGACTTTGAAAATTAACTCTCTCAACTCTAGTATTCATCCTAATATCCGAGAATGCGTTGAGGTCTTTTTCCAAATGTATCAAATGCTTATTAGGTCTAATAGCAAGGCCTTTCTGTAGATAATATTAAGAGCTCCCAAGTAAGAGATTTCTTTAGATAAGAGTGTCGGATAACAAAGTGTCAAAACTTGATACGATGGGTCACTTAGGACAGAATAAAGTCGGATATGAGGGGAATATAAACGGATAAAATTATCCAATGGGAGAGGTGAGGTAAATGTGGATAGGATTTCTAACGTCCATAATAAGGAAGTTATTTTCTCGAATAACAAACTTATTAAATTAACAAAATTGAAATTATATTTCAATATAAATAATATTTAAATTCTAATTTAAGAAATTAAAAATATAAAATATAAAAAAATTAATTAATCCTATTTTTATTTATATATTCAACTTTAATTCTATCTTATAATAAAAATTAAATCCATAAATTAAATATTTATATTTATTATATATTTTAGGTATTTTTGTATTTTAGGTATGTTAGTACGGTTTACTATTTGATAAAATTTTATTAAAGAATGATGAAAGGGAAAAAAAGAAATAATAAAGAAATATATATATAAAAGAGGAAAAATAAAATAAAAATAAATTAATGAATAGTGTTAAAAGAGAATTTCACCACTTCCGTTAATAAATTTAGGTTCATTTATAATAATATGCCATTTATATAAAATAAAATGTACATGATATGATGTAAACATATCCGACTTTAATACTTTGCGATTCACCAAACAATGGACGGGATATAAAAATCATGCAGGATTTCATATCCTATCATATCCAATCCTATCCCAATTAAAAATCCCGACGACCAAATGTAGAGTACCAAACGTTCGGAAAGATACAATTAAGTATCAAAATCGAAATAAATAAATATATATATATATATATATACCATAAAGGGGTTAGGATCGGAGTACTATATGAGAGAACAAGAGAGTATAAAGGATTAACAGATCTATATGAAAGCAGGAAAGGAAGTATCTAAAAGGAAATGATGTATAAGAACAAGGAAGTAAATAACTTAAATAAAATCGCGAGAATTAAAAATAATGTAAAGAGCAAAGGCAATATATAAAATATAAAGTAAGAGTATGCATAAACAAAAACCAACCATGAAGGTGGTATGAACTTGTATTATATAAAGCTGAAAAGCTGAAATTACATGTATTGAAAGATGCAAAAACTTAGATGCAGAAACTTAAAACATCAAGTCATCCACTAGGGCGGTAATCCGCACTCCAGGGAGTATTGATGTCTGTATTACAAGAAATTGTTAACCAACTATCATGTAAGTTGGTAACCCTGTATAAAACTATGTATATGAAAAACTAACTTACTTTGGAACCAGGGGATACAAGGTAAGAAAACTTGGAGATGGAAGACATGAGGATGAAGATGGAAGGGATGAGGGTTTACAAGTGAGAGAGAGAGGAAGGAGAGAGAGAGAGAGAGATCTGAAAATTTCCGGTCCCCTCTTCTATGTCGAGTGGGTGTATTTATAGCGGGTGCTACAGTGAAAATGCTACAGTGCTGAACAGTGTAAAGTGAACAGTACTTAGTGAACAGTGTATGTCTACTACGCTCCGGTGTGTAGCCTTTGCGCCGTTTGTAATAGTATCTCGCATGTGATATCTTTTAATCTCTGTCCGTATTGATCCCGTAGCGCGTCTTCATTAGTGTTTCCACTATGATATGACTGGGAAGATCCGTCTTGGATCATTTTTTGAGATTTGGAAGATCCACATTGTGATTCTTCCGCTTCGAGAGCATTGTCCCGAGGATGTTGCAAGTATTCATCTCTGTTTTGGACTGTTGCAAGTGCTGCACTTGCCATGGATTTTTCCCCGTAAAACGATGTATTTGATGGGGATGCGATTATTTGGGTTTTCGGCTATTTAGCCATGTTTTAACCGCAGCCGGATCCTTGATCAAGAAATCAATCCATCCCACCATTTGGTTTTGTATTTTCGGACAAGTGTTGGTATACCCGGTTTTTTGATGTATTGTATTCAAATTCCCATGTCAAGTTACCCAAGAGATTCTGAATATTATAAAGAAATGCATAAGGCATGGGAACCTTATATCATGAGGTGTTGGTATGAATTGTTCACTTTGAAAATCTTGTATCCTTGTTTGATCGTGGGGTGTAATATTATGTCCAAAGGACCAAAGAGATCCCACCAGAGTCAAACCAATTTGGTAAGCTTTGTCTTGGGAAGTTGTCTTTGAAGAATAATAACCAGGAGTGTTGGAAATTTGTATTCTGTCTGAAAAGACGTTCCACCAAGCTTGTTGGTAGTCCCAAATATGTATATGAAGAGGAGTATGGTAGACTTTGGGTAAGTCTGGTTTGGAACTTTCCCGGGTGTATGCGGTGAGGCTCCCCGAGTGTGAGGGTGTATGACTTTACCGATGGATATAGTGGAATAAAGGATATTTTCTGTATTGTTTTTATCAGCAAAGTGAGTGAACCTTACTGATTCTGTTTTCACCAAAATTTGCTCATAAAAAGTAATGGTCTTATTTGTATTGTGTTGTTTGAAAAATCAATTTTTTGGAAATATGTTTTTGCAAATTTGATTGGATCTTTATCGATAAAAGAATCCATCTTCCACAGTCAATATATTTTGAAAAGATGTTTTGGGAAAGAATTTTGATCTTTGAGAAAGAGGGGTTGCCTAGGGCTTAATAACCACCTCATTCGAAATTCTTTTGTATTCCGCTTGTTTTTGTGTAGCAAGCGGGGAAGGATTGTTACTTACCTCTATGGCGCTGGATGGCTCTTTCTTTACGTTTTGTAAAGACGGGCAAGTAACAATATTGTTTCTTTTGGAAGTATGTTGGCTAACTGATTGAGGGCTAGCATGGGTTCAGATGATATGGGTTATGTTGTCAAAGGTGTTTGCTGTAAGAATGTTTGGTTGTTTTATGCCATTTGGAGCCATGTCTTGACAGATGTTAAGCCTTTCGGCTTTGGTGGTGTATTGGAGGGTTCGGCGGTGGCTTTGCCTTTGCCTTTGTCTTTGTCTTTTTGGGTCTTGGCATATTGGTATCCCCTGTAAAAATTCTCTTGTGAGAAAATCAGGCAATGAATTTGAAGAACCATTTATAAATTCAATGTCAAAATCGAATACTTTTGAAAGTATGGCTTGCCATCCGGCAAAAATTTGTTTTGATGCAACATTTAAAACGTCTTTTTGTAAAATGTCTTTGGCTGATTTGCAATCAATTCTCAAGAGAAATTTTTGATTTAATAAATCTCCTTGGAATTTTGATATAGACAAAACTATAGCAAGTATTTCTTTTTTGATTGTCGAATAATTTTGTTGAGTGGAATTCCAATGTTTTGATATAAACTGAATAACTTGTTCTTTGTTGTTATTGACTTGTTTGAGAATGCCACCGTATCCTAATTCTGACGCGTCTCTGTTTCTACTATTTTGAAAGTGGAAGGGTCGACAAGATGTAAGCATGGTATATCTTTCACATGCAATTTTATTTGTTTGACAATGTCTGTATGGACAGAAGTCCATGGTGGAGGATCCTTTCGTAACCTTTGATGTAGAGGTTTACAAAGGATATTTATGTTGGGGAAGAAATCTAAAATATAATTGAGACTACCCAAAAACCTTTGTAATTGGGTTTTGTCTTTAATCTCATCAGGGAATTTATCAGTAAAAGAGATTGATCTTTCTATGGGAGTGATGGTGTTTAAATGGATGTAATGACCTAAAAATCTAACCTTGGTCTTGAAGAGAGCAATTTTAGTAGGAGAGACTACAAGACCGTTTTGTATGATTATTTTTATGAAAGTAGATAAATGTTTGAAATGCTGTTCTATATTGGAAGAGAATACTAGAACATCATCTATATAAACTATGATGTATTCTGAATAAGGATTGAAAATCTCGTTCATAATTCTTTGGAATTCGAAGGGGCATTTTGAGGCCGAATGGCATAACATTCCATTCTTATTGGCCAAAAGGTACTGTAAAGGCTGTCTTGTATTTATCCTTTTCATTTACTTGTATTTGCCAAAATCCTGATTTCATGTCAAATTTAGAGAATATTTTTGATCTACAAAGTCTGTTTAGCAAATCTTTTTTATTGGGTATAGGGTATCTTATCCATCTAAGGGCTGTGTTAAGAGGTTTGTAATTAATAACTAACACAGGAACTCCTCTTTCTAGTTCAGCATTTTTATTGACATAAAAAGCGAACAACTCCAAGGGATTGGCTTTTTCTTATGAGTTTTTTATTTAAGAGATCTTGTATTTCTGTTTGACAAAATTTTAAAACCTCTTGGTTCATTTGTGTTGGGCGGGCTTTGGTAGGAATTTTGTTTTCAGAAAATCATGTTCATAAGGTAAATCAACGATATGTTTTTTCTTTCCCAAAAGGCATTGGGTAGAGTAGAGCATATAGTTTTCTCTATATGTTTTTGTAGAGAAGCTATCTTTTCTATGATGTTTGGTTTTATAAGATTCTCTTCTATTCTTTTGAACTCTAAATCTTCTTTTAAAAATTCAAGCTGGTTTTCCCCAACAAGTTAGAGCTGGTAACCCTGTATAAAACTATGTATATGAAAAACTAACTTACTTTGGAACCAGGGGATACAAGGTAAGAAAACTTGGAGATGGAAGAGATGAGGATGAAGATGGAAGGGATGAGGGTTTACAAGTGAGAGAGAGAGGAAGGATAGAGAGAGAGATCTGAAAATTTCCGGTCCCCTCTTCTATGTCGAGTGGGTGTATTTATAGCGGGTGCTACAGTGAAAATGCTACAGTGCTGAACAGTGTAAAGTGAACAGTACTGAGTGAACAGTGTATGAACAGTGTATGTCTACTACGCTCCGGTGTGTAGCCTTTGCGCCGTTTGTAATAGTATCTGCATGTGATATCTTTTAATCTCTGTCCAGATTGATCCCGTAGCAGTCGTCTTCATTAGTGTTTCCACTATGATATGATTGGAAGATCCGTCTTGACTGTTTTGAGATTTGGAAGATCCACATTGTGATTCTTCCGCTTCTGAGAGCATTGTCCTGAGGATGTTGCAGTATTCATCTCTGTTTTGGACTGCTGCAAGTGCTGCACTTGCCATGGATTTTTCCTGTAAAAACGATGTATTTGATGGGGATGCGATTATTTGGGTTTTCTGGCTATTTAGCCATGTTTTAACCGCAGCTTCGGATCCTTGATCAAGAAATCTGAATCCATCCCACCATTTGGTTTTGTATTTTCGGACAAGTGTTGGTATACCCGGTTTTTGGATGTATTGTATTCAAATTCCCATGCTGTTACCCAAGAGATTCTGAATATTATAAAGAAATGCATAAGGCATGGGAACCTTATATCATGAGGTGTTGGTATGAATTGTTCACTGAAAATCTTGTATCCTTGTTTGATCGTGGGGTGTAATATTATGTCCAAAGGACCAAAGAGATCCCACCAGGAGTCAAACCAATTTGGTAAGCTTTGTCTTGGGAAGTTGTCTTTGAAGAATAATAACCAGGAGTGTTGGAAATTTGTATTCTGTCTGAAAAAGACGTTCCACCAAGCTTGTTATATATATCACTTAAGTGTTAACGACGAGAAATTCTTACCAAAATGCTGACGTGGCATTTTTCCGGCGAAACAAGTGCAAAATGACATAATGTGGTTTTCTTACCCAAAAAAAAAATGACATAATGTGGTTTTGTATGTTGATGTGGTTAAATAAGTCAAAAACAACATTGTTTTGCCTCAAATTTAAATTTTAATAAAGATAATAATTAAATTAAATTTAAAAATTATTTTTAAAAAAAGGAATGCAACACTTACTTGGCAAGGGATGTGCATGCCCTCGTCGCCACCACCCCATCATTGCTAGGAAGGGCCGGCAATGGTGGAGGGAGGGTTGACTGAGGTCGTCGAGCCCTAGCCAAGTGCCAACAACCTTGATCAATTAGTGATGAGGGCCTATAAGCCCTCTCTTAAAGCCAATGAGGGTCACCGCCCTCACCCAACCACCCTCACCTAATTGGGCTAAGGGCCTCGCCATCAATCAGCCAGGGTCACTAGCCCCCAACCAAGGCCTCGACAACCTAGCTAATCCCCCCACTATTGTTGGCCCTTCCTAGTGATGGTGGTGCATTGATGGCAAAGGCCTTGCATAGCCTTCATTGAATAAGTGCTGCAATTTTTTTAAATTTTAGTTTTAAATTTAATTTAATTAATATTTATACTAAAATTTAAATAAACAGCAAAATGACGTTGTTTTGACTTTTCTTTGCTACTCAGCTTTCCAGCGAACCACGTAGGCTATTTATATTATTAAAAATAAGTCACGTCAAATTTCCAGCACCCTTCAACAAAAAAGGTACTTAAATTTCCCATTTTTCAAAGAAAATGGCATTTAAGTGTACATTTTGGAATTTTTGGCTCTTAAGTGTCTCTCGTGTCAAGTTTTGATGGAAGTACGAACACTTGGAGTGCCAAAACTTGGCACGAGCGGACACTTAAGTGCCAAAAGTTAGGAAAGTGACACTTAAGTGCCAAAATCATAGCAAAATGGATCAGTTAAGTGCCAACGGCAAGAAAATCTGGCCAAATTGCATACGTGGCATTTTATGACGACATGCTTTACCGACGTGACAAATATTTATAATTAAAAAAAAATGCACGTGGACAAGGAAAACGACGTCGCCCCATCCACTTTGGCTTGGCCAAGCTAAACGACGTCGTTTAACTTATTTTGGGTTTAACCAGTCGTCACTTGCGTTCACACCAAATCTGATGTCCTCTCCATTGCCATTCACAGGTCGCCGTTCATAGGTCGCCATTTGTAGGTCATCACTCATCATCGTCGCTCACCGTCATCACTCTCCATCATCGCTTGCTTAGATTTGTTCTCTTCTTCCTCTCCCATGTGGTGAAATTAGGGCTCCAACTCGTTCATTAGGGCTCCAACTTGAAATTTGGGAGTTAGCTAGGAAATGTAAGGCTTGGATGGTATTGATGTGAGATTTAGGGCTCATATGTGGTGCTAGAACCCTATTGGGGTTCAGATTGACAGTTTAGGGCTCGGCCTCGAAATTTAGAGCTCGGTGGGGGAAAAATTAGGGCTCAGATGTTGTGCTAGGTACTATGATGTGTGATTTAGGGCTCGGATGTGGAATTGTGATGTGCGAAAGTAATTTTTAGGGGTTAGATGTAAAATGTGATGTGCGATGGTGATTGTTAGGGTTCGGAGTAGTTGTCGTGGGGATTTCTGGGCATTTATTTTAAATTGAAGTGTTGAAATTGGTATCGTGAGGACCCATGCTTATTTGGGGGACCTTTCAATATTTTAAGGGAATGCAACATAATCAAAGTAGCTGTCGGGTGGGGACCTCTATTTGTCCTAAGGGCATCTTTTCGATCAAAGTAGCTGTCGTCTGACTTATGTATATTTTCCCTCTTTCTTCTTTTCTTTAATAAAGTCTATAAGAGTGTAGGGACCTCCACATGCAACTGTCTGTTGTCCTTTATGAATGTGGTCCCAAAAGTTAATTAGATTTTTTTCCTCTTTGGTTACAAAAATGGCTCATGATAAGGATTATGTTACTGTCATTGCTTACTACGGTGGGAATCTTTGTAAATATAAAGAATGCATCTTATATTGGATTTGTTAGGGATATATTGACATATTTGCCCTATAAAGTACAAAAGTTGATGTACTATGTTCCTGGGAAAGGCTTGAGAGATGGTTTGAGAACTTTGGAAGATGATAATGGTTTTAGGGATGTCCTATATCATTATCTTCATGGCGAAGAGATGGAAGTATATGTTGAATACAATAGTGATAGTGAGGACGAAAATAATGACAGAGATGGCACCCAAGTAGGAGAAGGATGAGAAGGTATTCAAGCTAGTACTGAGGTTAAGGATGAAGGAGGGCATGATAAACAAGACGGGGAGGAGAGGGGCGCAAATGATGTTCAGCAGAGTGATGGTGACATCGGATGTCACCATCACTGAATTAGATTGGGAATTAGCTGAATCCAGTGATGGTGATAATGACGATGAAGGGTTGGCTGCTGAAAATTTCTTAATCTTAAGTGATTATAACGACAAGGAGCTTACACAGTCAAGGAAAAAATAAATGGACTTTTTGTCAGATAGATTTGCAACTTTGCAGGTAGCTGATGAAGTTCCAAATAGAGACAAAAGCCCTGCAGATGCTGCTGGTGTTGCTAGCCAGTAGACGGATAATGAAGAAAGCATTGAGACTGCTACTTCCCAAGACGAGCTTGAAGAAGATCAAGGAGCTGTGCGTAGAAGGAAAAGTAAGTTTCATTCTTATAATCCATCCGTTACCTCTCCTACTTTCTCAGTAAGTATGAAATTCCAAGATGCGAAACAATTTAGAGAAGATATATTGAAGAACTCCATTGCTGCACAAAGAAATATTAACTTCATTAGAAACACTAAGAACTTTGTAAGAGCTAGGTGTTTGCAGCAAAATTGTCCATGGAAGATTTACGGCGCGTTTGTTAAGAGGAGTGGGTTTTTCTAGATTTGAACCTACCAAGAGGAATACACTTGTTCCATTGATTTTCAAAACAAAAGGGTAACAAGTGCATGGTTGTCCAAGCACTTCTTCAATATGATCAAGTTGATGCCCGAGATGAAAAGTATTGATTTTAGGATGTTGGTGAAGGAGCGTGTAGGCATCAATGTATCTAGGAATCAGTGCAAAAGATCAAGGCAAAAGGTGATGAAGATACTTATTGGTTTGTATAGCAAGGAATATGGGCAAGTGTAGGATTATGCTTAAGAGTGTAGGCTGCAAAACCCTTCAAATAGAGTGTATGTAGAGGTGGTGGAGAGGCCGCTTCTTGATAGTAGGACCAAGTTTGATAAGTTCTATGTGTGCTTTGATGCATGTAGACAAGGATTTTTAGCTAGTTGTAGACGGATTATAGGATTGGACGGCTGTTTTTTGAAGAACTTGTGCAAGGGAGAATTGTCGGTGGCGATTGGAAGAGATGCGAATAACCAAATATTCCTACTAGCTTGGGCTGTTGTAAGGATTGAGAACAAGGACAATTTGTTCCGGTTCTTGAAAAATCTGATGGCTGACTTAGAGATAACAAACGGAGAAAGGTGAGCGTTCATAAGCAACCAACAAAAGGTAATGCTTGCTTTTTGAAAAATTTATTCAATTGTTTGCTTTGTAATATTAACATGTTATTTGCTTACATTTCTTACTTTTAATTATTATAGGGATTGGTTCCGACAATAGCCGAGTTGTTGCCCCATGCTCAATATCGAATGTGTGCGCGGCACATATATGGGAATTTGGCAAAAACCAACAAAAGGGATAAGCTGCAATTGCAATTTTGGCAATTAGCAAAGAATACGAACATGGCTGACTTTAGGATAGCCAAAGAAGGACTACTTCAGTAGACAAAGGAAGGTTATACAGCACTATTTCAAACAGAACCGAAGCATTGGTGCAGGGCATTCTTCAGTGAGGAATTCAAGTGCGATCACATCAACAACAATATATGTGAATCATTTAATGGGAAGATAATAGATGTCAGATGCAAACCAATCATTTTAATGCTTGAAGATATACAAGTTATGGTCATGACTTGGCTGCACAAACAAAGAGATGAGGCTGCAAAGTGGACTAGATAATATGGTCTTAGGATTACCAAGAAATTGGATGGGAACTTGGCTGCAAGCAGGTATTGTCATCCCATTTGGAATGGGGATGATGGATATGAGATAATTAAGGGTTCCGATAAGTATGTTGTCCATCTAGGTACAAGAAAGCGGTCATGTAGAGCATGGCAACTAAGTGGAATTCCTTATACACATGCTATATGTGCCATCCAGTTGAAGGGCCACAATGTAGAGGATTACATTGATAATTGGTACAAAAAATCCAAATACCTTGCTTCATATCAATTTATGATGCAGCCAATTAGAAATAGCAAGTTTTGGAAGCCGGCGGATCGTTAAACACCTCAACATTTGCCACTGAAGAAGAAAATGGTAAGGCCAAAACGAAGATGAAGAATGGCGGAGGAAGAGGTCTCGGGTCAGCAACGAATGAGCAGGACAGGTGCAAAGATGACATGCTCTTACTGTCATGTGGCAAGTCACAACACTAAAGGTTGTCAATTGAGGAAGCATCAAGAACAGTTGAGGCCAACTGAGGGGCCTAGTGAAGGGACAGTTGGAGAAAGGTAAACAAAATGGCTAAGTGAGTCAACTGTTCTTCAGTTGACAACTAGAAGCCCAGTAAGTCATAAAATTTATGTTTATATTGCTTCGTGGTTTATCATAAATATGTACATAATATTCTATTTGGCCTTATATGTAATGTCTTTGTCAGGTCATGAGAAGAACCCCAGTAAGTCATGAAACTTAAGGGCCTGCTCGAAGAAAACATGGTACAAGACGGCCAGCTGAAGGATTGGCCCAAGTAGCTAAACGGCTAATTCAATCAACTGTTCTTTAGTAGAGAAAGAAATACCCAGTAAATTCAACAATTTCTATTCAGTTTTTCTTTCTTTACGTTATTATATAGCCCAATGTTATATTTATGATGTCTTTTGCCTCTTTCTCAGGTTCGAAAAATGCAAGTCATAGCTCAATTGCCAACTGAAGGGCCATCACAAGAGCCACCACAAGGGTCACCATAGGGGCCACTAGAAGAATCACTACAAGGGTCACCACAAGTACCACCAAAAGGGCCAACAGAAGATATCACTGAAACTGAACAGCTACATAGAAGGACAACTACAAGAAGGCCATGTGAAGGGGCAGCTACACAAAGGCCATCTAGAATACGCCCAATTGAAGAATTGGTCGAAGAAGTCCTAGTTGTAACTAAAGGGCCAAAAGAAGGGCCCAAGAAATCACAAGTAAGAAAAAGAGCCAACAAATCACAAGTTTCTCAAAGTGACACCCCTATTCAAATAAGAGGGGCACTTGGGAAAAGGTTAAGATAATATGGCTATGGCTTTTATACAAATGAGCATACTGGAACGGACATTCTGAATGTAAGTTTTATTGGCTACATTTAATTTAATTTATGCTGCAGGCTTTTTTTGACAATTTATTGTCTTTTTGTAGCTTGGGAGAAGTTCAGAGGTTCTTATCTCTCAAGGCCCAACTCAAGAATCAACGGCTGCACCAACAAAGAAAAAGAAGAAAACATTAGTTGCGCCAACAAGAAAGAAGAGCAAGAACCTAGTTGCAGGTTCATCTGAATCAATTCAGCCTGGGACAATTGCAACTGTAACTCCTTCTGAATCAATTCAGCCAGTGACATTTGCAGCTTCATCTGAGTCAGTGGATACTGAGAAGGTTGAAGAAGAAGTTGCACGTCTAGTTAGAAAAAGTGTGAGGATTATGAATCAAGTGAAAAAAACCCATAAAAAAGAGCATGAAAACAGGGTGTTGTGCATATTGATTGATGAGATAGGACATGATAGGATTTGTGGAGCTTAGGAGTCTATTTTGTAAATGTTTATAATAACTTGCTATGGATGGTTATCTTTTTTTTTTTCTTTAGTTTGGAGACTTAATTTCAATATCAATAGAATGATCTTGCTGCTTGTCAAATTCTTTTGCTTTTTGTAAAATATGAATTCTGCTTTTACTTATTACTATTGGTGTTGGGTCTGTGGTGGTAGTTGGAGTGTTGGTGTGGCTAGTGGTGGTGGATGGTGGTGGATGGTGATGCTTGGTGATAGTGGGTTTGTTGTTGGGGTTCGGTTGAGAGCCCATGCTACATCTGGTTTAAGTGTGCAGTGTGCACATCTTGCACCAGGTGGTGTTGGTGCAAGGCTCACCTTGCACCAACACCTTCTACAACAAACCCGGTGAGATAACTAGTATAAGCACCTAGAGGGGGGTGAATAGGTGCACAAAAATTTATCGAGATACGGAAGCGATTCTTGGCAAACGATAGAAAGAAAATTCTTTCTTGATTAACAAAATCAAATACGATTAAGGTAAAGAGAGTAAGGAAGAGAAAATTGAACACAGGGTTTATAGTGGTTCGGCTTATTCCAAGCCTACGTCCACTCTTCCGCACTGACAGCCCACCAGCTGGATTCCACTATGAACAAAAGAGAAGATACACCACAGCTTTCCCTTGATTCCACAGTGTAGATGTTCTACCACACCTCCTCAAGGTTTCTTACAAATATAGACTCTCTTTTGAATACAATGTTTCGCTCAAAGAAAATTGTCTAAACAACTGGAAGCTTTCAGACTTTGGAATTTTTCTATCGTGCACTTCTTGAACAACTTAGAACGTCTTCCTTATATACTCCTTTATGCCATCATACCCGTTGGCACTTACCAAAAGAATTCCTCCAATCTACCCGTTGGACGGAATCAATTAAGAAGATAATTCGAGTTATTAAAGGAACGTGTCGATAGCCCATCAATCCTGTTCGCCCATACAATCAGGATCTCGGTTTCCATAAGTAGAACCTTCCAAGAATATTCAGTCAATCATCGGATCTTCAATCATCGATTCAATCTCGATCAATCAAAGGATTCCGTTATGTCTTTTCCAGCCACGAGATCTTCTCAAGTTGATAAGGTCATACCCTTAACGAAACATCCAGTTCTGGATAACCTTTCTTCAACGGATTAGAGACTGTCAATGAGGATAGACTATGAGTCTTGCATCTGGCTGTCCGCAGGTCTTCAAACTTTAAATAGCAGAGTCTGCAAACCTTCAGACTAGACTGATGGAAACGTTTTATCAACTTCAAAACACTTCAAGAAGATTTCTCCAACAATCTCCCCCTTTTTGATGGTGACAAAACTTTCCTGCAGATTTGGACAACTTTGACCTGCAAAACATTTCTCAAACACATGTGCATATCTTATAGAGATAAATGACTAATCACTAAAATCTGCAACCACAGAAAATAGGTTAGTCTTGAATATAATAAAGCTATCCATAAGATATCAATAGCAGTCAATAGCAATCATCCAAATTCAAATCCAGACACAAAATTTAAAGTCAAACATCAATCCAAAACAAACCAAATAGTCAAACAAACAATTAACAATCAAAGTGTTCAAATCTCTTGCATCTCTCCCCCTTTTTGTCAGCATTAAAAAGGTTGAGATGAAAATGGAATGAAGTCAAGATTGCTTGGGAACGCGGACAAGCTAGAAATCTCCCATAGACTGAACGATCCCTTCCAGCCTTTTCAAGTCTTCCTTCAGATGTGCAATTTCCTCACCCTTGGCATTGGCCTGAATCTGAACAGAGAGGGCTTGGATTTTATCATTCAATGAACATGAAGAAACTTGACCCGCATTTTGCAAGTTTTGAACCTCGCATCCCAAGGCATAAATTTGACCGCGCATCTCCAAGAGAATATCGATAATTCTGCGAAAATCGGCCGAGCCGTCGGTCAACGTACTAGCTTCACACGTTACGCATATGATGGCATATCAGAATAATCTCGGAGGTATGGCGATGAAACTTCATGACCTTCTTCTGGAAATTGAGAGGCATAAACGTCCTCTGGATCTGCAGGAGAGCGACTGACTCCTTCACTTGCATCAGGATATGAGGACTTCTTTCCTTTCTCTTGATCTCCCCCTGTTTCCATGCCTACAAGTGGAGAAGAGTGTTCCTCAGGTTCTCCTTCTTCTCTTCTTTCTTTTCCAGATCTTTCCTCCTCTCGCTTCTTTTTTCGCCAACCGCTCTTTCTTCTTCTTTCTCTTCTTCTTCTCTTGCTTCTTCTTCTCTCTCCTTTTCTTGACCTTCTCTTTCATCTTGGCCTTCTCTTTCATTTTCTTCTGTCTCACGCTGTTCCATTGATTCTGGAACAGTACGACTTAGCTTTTTCAAAGCTATGACCGAAATGGTAAGGTCATCATCTTCATCATCTTCCACAATAAGAGCTCTTCTTTTCGGTTTTGAAGCAACCAAGGGCTCCTTTCCTTTCCTTTTTGAAGAAGAGGTTTGATGAGCTCGACCGGAGTCTTCTCCTTGAATTTCTCCAACTCCTTGTTCGGTTTCTTCGGACGCATTTTGGTCACCATCTTCAGTCCTACCACCATATGATCGCACGATCGAACACAAAAGATTTGCGGAGGCTGAATATTCAGATGTCTGAATAACTTCGTCACAAGGCTTGGGTAAGGAAGTTGACCTCTGTCCTTCATCATCGCTCTATACATGTGAAACATGATAATGTGAGGGAGAGAAAACCTTTTCCCAGTGAGGATGGCATACATAAGCTTTGCCTCTGAACTTGAAACATCAGTCTTGGAGGTCGATTTAGGTCGAAGGCAATTGATTACAATCTTGTGAAGCAAGCTATTGAATGCACTCATCCTTAGGTAGGTGATCTTCTCCTCTTGTTCTCCTATCCTTCACAAGTTCCAGTGTGGCCCGAGCAATGGAAACTTTGATCGGTTGATATCTTCCTCTTTCAACTCCTAACACATCCGCCAAAGATATTCATATCCACAACATAGTCTTGATCTTTGACACTTTGAAAGAAAATCTATTCGCATCCAAAAAGCTAAGATTTGAATAGAAATATGCGGTTAGTTCAAAGATAGGCCTCTCGTAGTGTCGGAGCGAACGTTTCAAGTTGAAGATAACCGAACTTCTCCCTCAAGTTCACATTCACAAGATCCAGAAAATCAAAATCCACACTCCTAGGGTTTATTACCCCACGCTTCAGCAATTTCGAGTACAAATCATTTTGTTCCTTCGATCTGAACAAATCTCCTCTTTTTCCTTGACTATTAACCGTAACACCCATTCTCGGTTGAAATTGGTTGTACAACTTGTCATCATCATTCCCATCTACAAGATTCGGTCCCCCAATCACGAGGATCACTTGGGATATTCGCAAGGGTTTCCTCAGCCACCCCTTGTCGAGCAATTCCCAAACTTTCCATTTTTCGCAAAAAGATATATTCATTCCCATATCCTTTGTCTCTAAGAAAATCATCGACATAGTTCAAGGGAGTAAAAGTTCCTTTTAATGCACGATACAGCTTATAAATAAAAGCGGGCTTTTGAGCTCTTACTGGATCTGCATCCTCAATGATTTCTTCCTCTTGTTGATGATCAACACCTTGAGGACTAAATGGAGGAGAATGACGCTGCTGAGAATGTTGTGGGCTCTGTCGCTGATCTGGAGACACTTCTTCTTCAGTAAGATCGAAGTGCGTAGGCCCCTCACTCATTCGCCGTTGTCCCCTGCTTGCGATTCTCGAAGACTTTCTTGAAGATGACATCTTTCTCAGTTTTTGAAAGATTCCTTGCTTGACTTTCCCAAGAAAGATGACAACTTTTTGAAGATTAAACAAGAGAAAAACGGGAATGGAAGATCGATGCTTTCTAGGGTTTTTGAGAGTAAAGTGAAGAGGAATCAACAGTGCACGATCAGTTAAAAAGAGAGATAAACGAATCGTCACAAAGGAAGGTAAAAAGATGCCTTTTTAAAATAACTAACCTTTTTTTTCGTGAAAATATTCATTTCAAAAAATAACTTCTTTTTCGAAAAGGAAATGATGCAATAAATACGCCGATTAAAGATAGCAATAAAACACGGTTGACAATCGTACCTTTTCAAGATAATATTCAAGAGAGAGAAAGACTAACTTACAGTTTGACGATCGTACCAAGACTAACTTACAGTTAAAGTCTTGTATGTCTGAGTCTGAGAGTCTTTAGACTTTGATCTCCTCATACCTTAAAATGTTGAGTCTGGAGCGGATGGTTTCAAATTGATTTTTCTCCAGAGGCTTTGTAAATATATCTGCCAGTTGGTTCTTTGAATCAACATATTGAATTGAAACATCTCCATTTTGAACATGGTCTCTAACAAAGTGATGTCGAATCTCTATATGCTTTGCTCTTGAGTGGAGAATTGGATTTTTAGTGAGATTGATAGCGCTTGTGTTGTCGCAATTAATCTCCGTGCATGATTCTTCAATTCCAAAGTCTCTTAGCTGTTGTTTTATCCACAGAATTTGCGAACAACAACTTCCAAGAGCTATATACTATGCTTCTGCTGTAGAGAGAGCTACTGTGCTTTGCTTCCTTGAAAACCAAGACATTGTCCTGTCTCCAAGTAGTTGACAGGTACCCGAGGTGCTCTTTCTATTGACTCTGCATCCAGCAAGATCTGCGTCTGAATATCCCAGAAGAGTAAAGTCTCCCCTTTTTGGATACCAGAGACCAAAGCTTGAAGTTGATGAAATATATTTGATAATTCGCTTCGCAGCATTTAAATGAGATTCTTTTGGATCTGATTTAAATCTAGCACAAATGCAAACACTAAACAAAATGTCAAGTCTAGAAGCGGTAAGATAAAGAAGTAATCCGATGATACTCATGTACAGCTTTTGATTGACTTTCTTTCCTCCTTCATCTTTGTTTATCTTCAAGGAACTTGACATTGGTATATCAGCAGTTTTGCAATTACCAAGTCCAAACTTTTTAACAAGATCATTTGCATACTTTTCTTGATGAATGAAAGTTCCTTCCTCCAATTGTTTTATTTGAAGTCCAAGAAAGAAAGTTAACTCACCCATCATGCTCATTTCAAATTCATCCTGCATAGTCTTAGAGAATTTCTTGCACAAACTTTCATTAGAGGATCCAAAAATAATATCATCGACATATATTTGAACAAGCAGAAAACTTTTGCTTTCTCTTTTAATAAAAAGAGTAGTGTCTACTTTACCTTTAACAAAACCATTTCGAATTAAAAACTTACTTAATCTGTCGTACCAAGCTCGAGGTGCTTGTTTCAAACCATATAGGGCCTTTTTGAGTCTGAATACTGAGTCTGGTTTCCTTGGGTCTTCAAACCCAGGTGGTTGTTCCACATAAACTTCCTCATGGATAAATCCATTTAGGAAAGTACTTTTGACATCCATTTGGAATAACCTAAAAATTTTATGACAAGCAAATGCAAGTAATAAACGAATTGCTTCTAACCTCGCTACTGGTGCGTAAGTCTCATCATAGTCGATCCCTTCTTCTTGTGTGTATCCCTTGGCCACGAGTCTTGCTTTGTTTCTTACGACCTTGCCTTTCTCGTCCATCTTGTTTCTGAAAACCCATTTATCTCCAATGACAGATTTACCTTTTGATTTTGGAGTCAGTTCCCAGACATCATTAATTCTGAATTGTCTGAGTTCATCTTGCATAGCTTCAATCCAGCTTTCATCGGATAAAGCTTCTTCTATGCTCTTGGGTTCTATTTCGAAATAAGAGCCACAAAGACACTAGACTCTTCTCGCCTTTTGGATCTTGTGCGAATTCCTTCATTGATGTCGCCAATAATAAGATCTTTGGGATGACTGGACTTATGTTTCCAATTGCTAGTTAATGTACCAAATTGATGGTTACTTCCTTCACTAGAATCTTCAACAATCACTTGTTGCTGGTCCTTCAAAGTCTGAGCTGCTTCTTGAGATTTGGACTTTGTAGAGTCTCGGAGTGTGTTCGATCTCTTCGAGATGTGTCTCGAATGGATTCATTTTGTGTAGAATCTTGGAATTTGACATTCATTGATTCTTCCACCGTTTAAGTCTTCTTATTGTAGACTCGTATGCCTTGCTTGTGGTTGAATATCCAAGGAAGATGCCTTCATCTGACTTTTCTTCAAACTTACCAACTTGATCATTTACATTTTTCAGTATGAAACATTTGCATCCAAATACATGAAAATATGAAACAATAGGCTCTTTTCTTTAAATAGTTCATAGGGGGTTTTTCTAGAATAGGTCTTAGAAAAACTCTATTGATAATATAACATGATGTTGAAACCGCTTTAGCCCAAAATCGTAAAGAGATATTACTTTCAATTAAGAGAGTTCTAGCCATTTCTTGAAGAGATCTATTCTTCATTTCCACAACTCCGTTTTGCTCTAGAGTATATGGAGAAGAGAACAAATGCTGAAAACCATATTCTTCACAGAAATTGGTAAAATCTTGATTTTCAAATTCACCTCCATGGTCTGTTTTTATACTTGAAATAACATACCCCTTTTCATTTTGAACCATCTTAGCAAATTTTTCAAAGTAAGAGAAAGTTTCAGACTTACTTGCTAAGAAATATATCCTAAATCGTGAGTAATCATCCACAATTACTAGGCAATATTTCTTACCTCCAATGCTCTGCGTTCTTGTTGGTCCAAAGAGATCCATATGCAAGAGCTACAAAGTACACGGTTAGTGGAAACTTGATTTATTGGTTTAAAGGAGTTTCTTACCTGTTTTCCCAATATACATGGTGTACATAGATCAGACTTTTGGTATGATAATTTGGGTAGACCACGAACAAGCTTCTTTGCTGAGATCTTGGCTATCTACTTCATGTTAATATGCCCAAGCTTTTTGTGCCACAAGCACGCTCCGTCTTCGATTGAGATTAGACATTGCGACTCATCTGGTTTTAAGTCCAAGAGGTAGATATTTCCATGTCTTCGACCCATGAATGACTGAGTAGAGTCTTTACTGGTTCCTGAACAAATACCCTCTTGAAAGTTGATTCTAAAACCGGCATCACACAGCTGACTGACACTAAGCAGATTGTAATTAAGCCCTTCAACTAAAGAAACATTGCTTATTGTGAGGTTCCCAATCTTTACAGTTCCAAAGCCTACTATTTTTCCTTTGTTGTTTCCTCCAAATGAGACTTTTCCACCATTCACTTGAATAAGCTTTATGAAGCAATTTGAATCTCCTGTCATGTGTCTCGAGCATCCACTATCCAGGTACCATTTCACCTTTTTCTTGATAGTGACTTGCATTTAAAAAGAGACTCAAGTTTTCTTTGGTACCCATATTTTCTTGGGTCCTTTTGAGTTAGTCTGATATACGGTTTTTGCCCAGACTTTATTGACAGGTTTCCATACCATAGGACATTCTTTCTCAAAATGATCTGCACTATTGCATTTTGAACATCTAAGAGCATTGCGACCTACTAGTCTTACAAAGGTCATTTCAAAATGATTTTTGTAAGCATTTCTTGAGGGTCTTTGTTTGATTCTTTCTTTTACTTTAGGAAAATCGATTAAAGGAATAGTTTCAGCAGTCATTCCTAAACCTGATTTATTGAAATAAGGTCTTTGAACAGAAAGTATTTTTTCCAGCTTTTCAGATCCTAGAGAAAATCTTTTGAAAATATTTGAAAGGTCATTTTTCAAAAATGCATTTTCTTTTAAAAGATTATCTTTACTTTCTTTGAGAGAAGAAAAATTCTAGTCTAAGCATTTCACTTTTTCTTCCAAAACATTCTCTTGTTGTTTTAAAGCAGAATTTTCCTTTTGAGTTCGGAAATTCTTTTAAGAGAAGTCTTAAGACTAAACATAATTCATCAATGTATTTTGAAACTTTAATAGGGATTTTGAAGTTACTTACCTCGAATTCACTTTCGAATCGAATCGGTCTCTAAGTTTGATTCTCGAATCCGATTGTGCCATTAGACATATGTTGGCATAATCATCATCACTATCTTCGCACTCCGTATCACTCCGGTTTATGCTTTGAGAGCTTTTCGATATTTTTCAGTTTTTCCTTTCTTCTTCCTTAGAAGAGGACAGGTTAGATCGATGTGTCCCTTTTTCTTACATTCAAAGCGGACTATATCTTTGTTTGATTCATCATCTTCAGCAGACTTGGTCTATTGCTTTTGAAAACTTTGTTTCTTTGCATTGAATCTTCTCCTTTTCTATTCAGCTTTCTGAATCTTCTTATCATGAGAGCAAGTTCTTCATCATCCATGTCGTCTTTAGTATCTGTTACATCAGAATCATCATTAGATTTTAATGCAATAGATTTCTTACCTTTAGGATCTTCGTCTTCATTGATTCGTTCCACTTCATAAGATTGAAGGGTCCCAACCAACTCATCGATAGACAGTGGCATGATTCTTTGGGTCTCTCTGATTGAGGTTTTTATGTGATTCCAATCCTTGGAGAGTCCACGTAGTAGCTTGTTCACTTTCATGGGATCAGAAATTGGTTGACCTTGATTTTCAAGACCATTCACGATTTCTGTAAAACGACTAAACATGTCAGTTATAGATTCTCCTGGTTTCATTCTGAAGGCTTCGTATTGACCGAGAAGAATGTTGATTCTAGTTTCTTTCACTCGATCGGCTCCTTCATAAGTAATGTGTAATCTATCCCGGACTTCTTTGGCTCAGTATCACAAGAAGATATTCTCGTTATATTCGGTAAGTGATAAAGCACAATATAAAGAATAAGTTGCTTTTGCATCAAGAACTTGTCTCTTGATTATCTCTTCCTGACTCATTTCGCTGGACTCAACAGTGTCCTTTCCTCTTTCTGAGACAGATGCAGCTTTAGGAATGATTCCTTTTTCTACAACGTCCCATTCCAAAGGATCCTTTGATCTTAAGAACGCCTTCATCTTGTTCTTCCATATGTTGTAGTCCTTTCCATCAAAGTAAGGTGGTCTCGTGTTGCTTTGCCCTTCTACCAACCCTGGAGCCAACATACTAGCCATGGATCTTTTATTCTGAAGTAAAACACTTCAAACAAAGTGAGCACACGAGCTCTGATACCAATTGAGATAGCTAGTATAAGCACCTAGAGGGGGGGTGAATAGGTGCACAACAATTTATCGAGATACGGAAGCGATTATCGGCAAACGATAGAAAGAAAATTCTTTCTTGATTAACAAAATCAAATATGATTAAGGTAAAGAGAGTAAGGAAGAGAAAATTGAACACAGGGTTTATAGTGGTTTGGCTTATTCCAAGCCTACGTCCACTCTTCCGCACTGACAGTCCACCGGCTGGATTCCACTATGAACAAAAGAGAAGTTACACCACACTTTCCCTTGATTCCACAAAGTGTAGATGTTCTACCACACCTCCTCAAGGTTTCTTACAAATATAGACTCTCTTTTGAATACAATGTTTCGCTCAAAGAAAATTGTCTAAACAACTGGAAGCTTTCAGACTTTGGAATTTTTCTATCGCGCACTTCTTGAACAACTTAGAACGTCTTCCTTATATACTCCTTTATGCCATCATACCCGTTGGCACTTACCAAAGGAATTCCTCCAATCTACCCTTGGACGGAATCAATTAAGAAGATAATTCGAGTTATTAAAGGAACGTGTCGATAGCCATCAATCATGTTCGCCCATACAATCAGGATCTCGGTTTCCATAAGTAGAACCTTCCAAGAATATTCAGTCAATCATCGGATCTTCAATCATCGATTCAATCTCGATCAATCAAAGGATTCCGTTATGTCTTTTCCAGCCACGAGATCTTCTCCATTGATAAGGTCATACCCTTAACGAAACATCCAGCTTTTGGATAACCTTTCTTCAACGATTAGAGACTGTCAATGAGGATAGACTTTGAGTCTTGCGTCTGGGCTGTCCGAGGTCTTCGGACTTTAAATAGCGAGTCTGCAAACCTTCAGACTAGATTGATGGAAACGTTTTGTCAGCTTCAAAACACTTCAAGAAGATTTCTCCAACACCCGGCACTAGCATAGTGGTTGTTGGGTGGTGGCTGGGTGCTAATGTGGTGGCTGGGGTACTAGTATAGCTGATGGTGGTAGCTGGTGATGCCCGGTGGTTTTGAGTTTGTGGTGGGGGTTGGGGGCTTATGCTGCACCTGGTACAAGTGTGCAGTGTGCACATCTTACACCAAGTGTACTGGTGCAAGCTAGTGCAAGGCTCAGCTTCCACCAGTACCTTGTGCAGCAACACCACCAATACGGTAGTGGCTAGAGTACCTAGTGTGGCAAGTGGTAATGGCTGGTGGCACAATCGGTCATTTTTAGAGAAACCTATAAAAAAAATTGGCACTTAAGTATTCACTTTTAATTACGAGTGACACTTAAGTGATCACTTTAATAATAACTTGACACTTAAAGTGATCCTTTTTTTATCACGACTAGCACTTAAGTAATTACTAAATACAATTTATAGCACTCAGGTAATCACTCGTGTTTGTCTTGTGTATATACTTATTTGCAGCAAAACAGAGAATGTGATGGTAATTTAACTTATGGTAATTCCATTCAATTCCAAAATTCGCTACTAGTTTATGTTTATATTTAGTTTAAGTAAAAAGGCCACCACAACATATTGACCCAATACACATCCATCATTATTGGTTTATATTCAAGAACAAGCAAAAACACAGTATAAGCAACATCTAATTCATTCATTCCCTTTCCTTAACATCCTTACAAACACAAGAAGTAACTCACAATACATATGACAGCACAAACAACAACAAAGCCACAATGATTTTGTGGAACAATACAAACTTCTTCTCATCTTTCAAAAAGAAAAAAACCTACATTTAATCCAAAACAATTACATTTCTCCACTCACTTTTAACTATAGCAGTCGGAGAAAGTTTTTCTCATCTTCAAGTGCTTTACATTTCATCATAATTATAATAGATAACAAAACAACACCATAATAAACGCTTGATAACACTTCCGTTCAATGTTCATCCTTGAAACTTCATTCTTGGAAAGTTTAGCCGAAAACGCTTGAGCTTGCATTGAGTCAACATCGTCCAAGTCGTCCACAAACATAGATGGAGATTGATGTCTTTTATCAAGTAGATCAAATATGACCTTTGTGGCTCAATGAGAGAATTTCACATCGGCCCATTTGAAGTATTTGCACTTCAACCCTTCTTTATATATGGCGCATCCATAGAATCTTCTCCCATGATTCATTAGAGTCCACGATATTCTTCTTGGACTCGGTAATCCACAAAAACAGGAACTCTAACCTTCTCCTTCGCTTCAGTGAGAGGAATTTGAAGCGCTGCTGTGAGTTCTGCTCTCCATTTCCAATATTCGCAAATGGAATTTTGGGCAAATCAAAATTAGGGTTCGAGATTAGGATTCAAGCACTTCAATAGGGATTTTAGCCGATTTAGGATTTTAGTTATGGGGCAATTTGAGCGACGACGTCGTTTTGGCAAATTCAAAGCTTATATTTTGGTCAACTATGGAAACGGCGTCATTTTGGGTGAGTTAAGAGCTGAGTTAGCTCTCCGGCAAACCACTTAGGCGAGAAAAAATAATAAAATATTGCCACATAGGATTTCCGGTAAAATCCGCTGGAAGTGACACTTAAGTGTCCCACTTTTTAAAAAAAGTGGCACTTAAGTGCTACTTTCCTAACTTTTGGCATTTAAGTATCCGCTCATGCCAAGTTTTGGCACTTGCGTTGTACTTCTTCCAATTTTGATGCTTGCTCTATGCTTTTACCCTTTAGATGATAGTAAATAGAGATGAATGGTTCCGAATTTCGTATCAGGTTCCACCTGATACCTAAAACTTATCGTTGAAATAGATTTCTCATTTTTTGAAAAGAGGAACCTATCATGCATACCCTAAAATTTGGAACCTATCTTACATGGATTCTAGAGTCTATTCAAATTTCACCCATATTATTAATTGAATGATTGCATTAAATCATCATTTTTAATGATTACCATTCATTGCTAATACACTAACCACAACTTATATTTAGTTACATGACAAATATAAAATATTAACAAAGTAAAAGTCTCAATCATAGAATCGAAGCACGGATTAATAATTTCAAATTATACACTTATTATCATCAGGATCGTGTGAAGGTATAAAAAAAAAATGAAAACTTATTTTAGGTTTCAAGTTATATGTTCCAATTACTTAAAACTTAAAACCTATCCGTCAAAACAGATTCTTCAATTTTCGGAATTTGAAACTAGACAAGTTTCCACCGATTTTAGGTTCTATGCTAAAATCACGCCCATCCGTAAGAAGAGGGGTGTGATGCTGGTTTTGGAGGGGAGAAAGAACAAATCTACGCATTTTGCATCATCCATTTGTTGGAGGTGGAGCATCATCGGGTTGGGGTTGATTCTTTGATCCTTGGTGCTCCCATTCGTACATTGCGGCGATGCTATTGCCGGATCAGAACAGTGGATGAGGATTAGGAGGGAGTAAAATGAATGGCAAAAGGGGGGAATTTTGAGCTGCTAATCCCAACTCATGAATTTATCAAATTACATAGTCGATGGGATGTAATTACGATCCTCTCGTCATGATATATGCATCGCACATCACAGTCAGTACAGGATATGGTGTAACTTGTTCTTTGGTAAACGTCAGATGTCACGCACGGCACTTGTGTTTGTACAGGGGAGTCTCAAAGTCATCGAAAATCTTGGACCTCTCCTCGACGATAAGAGAAATCCAGAAAATCTCCCATTCATTCCCTTCTTCGATCCCCACGTCCACATCTTTCGACCCTCCTCCTATCCAGCCACATAAAAACTGGACGCCAAGCGACACTCCCCCCCACTCCTCCTCCTCCTTCAGCATTATATTAGCCCACTCTCGCGCACGCATCGATTGTCGTTGGCTCGGTGACGGGTTTCTGGTTTTCTTCCAAACAGCAAAGCAGGTCAAGGCAAGTAAAATGGCGTCGGCGGCTGCACCCACCACCTTCTCTCTCCTCTCCTCCTCCTCCGCCTCCTCCTCATCATCATCATCGTCCTCATCCTCCACCTCTCGCTCCGCTCTCCTCCACCTCCCCACTTCCGGCCTCCGCTCCTCCGGCCTCCGCCGCCTGGGCTTCGCCGCTGCCGACCCGTTCTTGGCCGCTCACGTGGCTTCCAAGCTCCGATCTTTGAGGGGCAAGGGGAGCAGAGGGGTCGTGTCCATGGCCAAGAAGAGCGTGGGCGACTTGACGGGCCCTGCCTTGAAGGGGAAGAAGGTGTTCGTGAGGGCCGATCTTAATGTGCCTCTCGACGACAACCAGAACATCACCGATGACACCAGGGTCCGCGCTGCCGTCCCCACCATCAAGTACTTGATCCAAAATGGCGCCAAAGTCATCCTCTCCAGCCACTTGGTAATTGATCGAGCATTGACCCTCTCCGTCCCTTCTCCACTATGATTCTCTCCTCCTCCTCTTTTGTGGGTCCTTATTAAATCTGTCTGCATTGAATTGTCCTTCATTTTGCTCCTCACTTTCTCGAAATCTTTACCGGCTGCTCGAATCTTTTTCTTCACTTCTAATTGCAAAGCATGAGTCTGCCTATGTTTGCCATCGTCTGTCCTGTATTCTGACTCTACGAATCTGACTGCTGGAGTCTCCTCACGTTACCATCGTGTTGGTTTCCTCAACACTATATGTTTGCCTTCCTCAATTTGCAGATCTCTCTCTTCCCACCAGGACTGGCATCTACTATGTCATGGACTCTTTCTCTGCCCAAAAAAACAAAAAAAAAAAAAACAAATCTTGGAAGAACTCTTATGTGACATATTCGTGATTAGTCCTAGAATGGATGTTTTCAGACCGCATCTTGATTAGTGGTTGCTTACTTTTCTTAAACTAGTGACTTGATTCCGGGTGTAAGTTAAAGGGATTCCCGTTTCATATCAGTACAGTGAATGTGAGCCACCAACTGTGATGTTGATTGTATTGGCGGTAGTTGATTTTCCTCCTTGAAATTTCCAGGGCCGACCGAAAGGGGTGACACCAAAGTTCAGTTTGGCACCTCTTGTTCCAAGGCTATCTGAACTCCTTGGCATTCAGGTAAGGACATCTTTGTCATATACAAAAATGGTTGGACAGCACTGTTGGAAAATTCTGCTAATTGGATAAAGAAGTGAGTGTTTTCTTGGTATTTATCCTCACTTGAGCAGGTCGTTAAAGCAGATGACTGCATTGGCCCTGAGGTAGAGAAGTTGGTGGCTTCATTGCCTGAGGGCGGTGTTCTTCTTCTTGAGAACGTGAGATTTTACAAAGAGGAAGAAAAGAATGAACCTGAGTTTGCCAAGAAGCTGGCATCATTGGCAGATCTGTATGTAAATGATGCATTTGGAACAGCACACAGGGCTCATGCTTCTACTGAGGGGGTTACTAAGTTCTTGAAGCCCTCTGTTGCTGGCTTCCTTTTGCAGAAGGTTTGACTTTTAATTTGTTTGCTATTTTGCTTGGAACAGATTTTAAGCAATAGAAGTAATTTGCCGATTTTCATGCACTGACCAAGTTTTTCACAAGAAGCGATATTTTTGGTCCTATTGGACTTGTTGTGTGTCTGCGGAAGGTATTGGTTTATCTCTTCCTTCGACTTTTGCATGTGTGGTTTCATTCTATTAACTCTTTTAAACATTATGCATGGAAAATGTTGGTTCTTAATTTTTGTCACTATGAGGTTGGTTCCTTGAAATAATGCATGCGGAACTAGACTAAATTTGAGTTATGTACATCAAAATCCAGTTTAGCAAGATTTTGTTTTGGTATGTCCTAATGCTTTTGAGTCTTCTTAGGCATCTTAATCTATCCTTTGCTTTATGTTACTTAGTTCTCTCGTATGGACCTTCAACTTGCCTTTTCTTTAACCAGGAGCTAGACTATCTTGTTGGGGCTGTGTCTAACCCCAAGAGACCATTTGCTGCCATTGTGGGTGGCTCAAAAGTCTCATCCAAGATTGGTGTGATTGAATCTCTTCTAGAGAAGTGTGACATCCTTCTTTTGGGGGGTGGCATGATCTTCACCTTCTACAAGGCACAGGGTCTCTCTGTTGGTTCTTCCTTGGTGGAGGAAGATAAGCTGGATCTTGCAACATCGCTCCTTGAAAAGGCCAAAGCAAAGGGAGTTTCTTTATTGTTGCCCACTGACGTGGTTATTGCGGACAAGTTTGCTCCAGATGCAAACAGCAAGGTTAGCTGCTTCGGTTCTTCTCCTAGCCTTCTAACATCTAAAAATGTGTGTCATGATATGTGCAAAAGAGTTTCAACCTTCTTTACGGTGCAGATATCACATGAGTAGGCACTGTGGTCGTAGACTTATGTTATTTTAAACTGCTTTGAACATTGCAGATAGTGCCAGCATCTGCCATTCCTGATGGCTGGATGGGATTGGATATTGGACCAGACTCTATTAAGACATTTAATGATGCTCTGGGAACTACCAAAACTGTCATCTGGAACGGACCCATGGGAGTGTTTGAGTTTGCCAAATTTGCCGCTGGAACTGAGGTGAGATGTGCATGGATTTGATTTGTATGTTCAAGGACTCTGTGCTTATTCATCAGCTTTATGTGGCTGGAAATATTCTGTCCTGGCTTATGGCTCATTATCTGTACATGTGTTCGGTCTAGTTAAGCTTTAGCATGGATTCTCTGGTCCCTTCCTACCAAGGTTGTGCATGTCATTTGTTTTGAATGAGCTGTAGACAAGCAGTTAAGACTTCAAGGGAGCTTCTCATTTGATGAACCTTGAGTGTTAATTCTTTCATTTCGCGGACATGTTTCGATTTTGTAAGTGGGTTTGGCCTATGGCCAGCATGGTCAACTAGGACCAATGCAAACTTTGATGACCTTGTACTTCTACGTGCAGGCTGTTGCAAAGAAGCTAGCAGAGCTCAGTGCCGCAGGAGTGACGACCATTATTGGAGGAGGGGACTCTGTTGCAGCTGTGGAGAAAGTTGGAGTTGCTGATGTGATGAGCCACATATCTACTGGTGGTGGTGCCAGTTTGGAGTTGTTGGAAGGCAAAGAACTTCCTGGTGTTGTTGCCTTAGATGAAGCCACTCCAGTTCCCGTGTGAGATTAACCTGAGGTTAAATTATTTTTTGGGCGACCTACCTTTATTCAAGTTGGAATAAATTCTTGTAGAAAAGAACAATTTCTGTAGGAAATGTTTTCTTTTGACGTGAATACAGTCGTATGCCCTTTAGGTCTTGAAATTCTCAGCAGTTTGTATGTACCAATGGATGAGAGTCATCTAAATTGGCGAGTATCATGAACTTGTGTCTGTTACATCAGTGAATGAAAGTGCTCGAGCATGTGTCTATATTTTCACCCGTGCACCAGTTCTTTTTCCTGGCAGAGGGGCCTGCCAAGAAGTGGATGCCTGAGTACTGCCAAAAACTGACTTGGGTTGCTCGAACTTCTGGACACGTTCGGAAGAAGGACGGTCCATCTCTCTCTCTCTCTCTCTCTCTGCCTGAAAATCTCAGTGTCTCTGAGGTTGTTGATGGCCACACTCTATGGTGGACAGAGGGCAAAAAGCAAAAAATAAAGAGTTGACCTTATACTATCATATTTTTAAGGCCAGGCCAGCAGTAGACGAAGGCTTGTGGAGAAAAGATCATAAAAGGTGTTGACCCAACTCACGCGTGACTAGTGACAGATAACTCACTCTTGATGAGTACGAGTAATGCCCTGTTCACGTCACGTCATTTGCTCATTGAACATTGGACTGTCGGACGGAATACGGGTTGTTGATCAGCTGAAGAACTCACAAAGCAGATGATTCTTGGCGGCTAGGCCAACATTCAAAGTGTCGTTCATGCAATTTTGTTGAGCATAATTCAAACGATCCCTCACCTCAATAGAGATGGTCGGCTGTGGGTTTATGGTATGGATTGCATAGTATGCCATATAACCTCTTTCATTGGACCTGCTTGATATCCCGTTAGGTGTAGCATGTGCAAAACCCAGTTGCTTGCAGAACCTGAAAGAAAGAATGGTCTGCTCTCCTTCCTCAACAAGTTTGTATGAACTGGTAAGAGTGCAATTAAAGACAATTTGCAGTTCCACTCATGTAAATTCATCAGGTCCAGCGTCAGTGACGCTTGCCTGTATTCTTTTACTACCATTTCGGCGAATCAATTTTAGCTTCACAATTGCATCCACAAGCGCTTGCTGTGACATAATTCAAATTAATAAAGAATACCCAAGTTGCTAACTCTTTTAACATTGAGAGGTGCATAACACATACCGTTTGATGAAGATATCTTAAATAGAGATGCGCCAAACAGAGCTACAAGCAGCTCCCAATCCATGATGTATAAGAGCATTGTTTTTTTTTTTTTTTTTTTTTTTTTTTGGGGGGGGTTTGAGTGGGCGTTGAGAAACCTGACTGATTCCCAGCCGGCAGCCATTCACCAGTATCTACTCATTTGGACACCTTAACGATTTCTTGAGAACTCGAGGCTACGTACAAAGTAATGTCATTTCTTGACAAAGGATAGCCATGCACATGACTCCCACACCGGTTCTACGGAGAAATTTTTAACATAACAAACGCCAGTCATTATTCACATTTATCTCACAAAAAAATTGGACAATATCAAATCTCCCATATCACATCTTCCACTGCTGATGTATGAATTTTCATCAAATGGGTTTCCAAGGAAAATAAGTCACTTTTTAAGGAAGTGAGGTCTTTCTTCTCTCTTCCTCTCTTTTTAACCACTTTGTCTTGGGGGGGAGACGGAGACTGTAGCAGGAGAAGAGAAAAGGAGAGAGGACTCTGGTCGGCTCTATAAAGGTATTCAATTACAATGACATAGCTCAATCCACAAGAAGATTAAAGATCAACCAATCGCAGAGTCTGCACCACAGCAGCCCATCATCATCGGGCAGGATCGTCCATGTGACTCTTCTGGACAATGTTATTTTCATTCAGGTATTCGACGAATTCATCAATAAGATACGGCCAAGCACCTTCAGCATCGTAATTAGATAGGGTTGGGTCCACAGTCTGCATAACAGAAGGGTGTCTGTCAGTTGCATCCATGGGAAAGTTTCAGATTTTGAGATGCCTGTGCAGATAAAAATGCATTCCTGGCTAGGTAAAAATTCATGTGGCATTCACATTATCTATAGGTTGAAAGTTTCCATTTCCACCAAATGTTTATCTCAGATATGTGGAATTCTTGTTCACTGAGACTACACACTCAAAAAAAAGCAACTTTAACCCTCTTAGCTCCCAGCGCCAGTATAAATAACAACCAGATTATCCAGCAAGAAGAGAGGGATGAAAGCAAGGATGTAAACTGGGTGTCAGAAGAGCGAAGATCATCTCCTTATAACTGCTACAAGACTTCTACATCAATTTCACATGAGCTAAAAACACATGACTTAGTCCATCAAAGATAGACATATATGGAAGAGGATATACATTCCTAAAAAAATAATGTCATACAGATATCTTACCCTGGCGAATTCCAATAGTTGAGACCATGTGTCCCTGGAGATTGCCTTATTATGACGGGCCTGTATTGAAGTAGAGAAAGACAATACAAAATCCCATTCAACAGCCATTATATGTCAAGACATGCGCACATTTTTTTAATCACGTTTTTTACAGGATGAGATAACTAGTTGCTGCATTCTGACAAAGTTAACTTTGTATGCAGTGTCCCTACTTTTGTTTTCAACCAGAAAAGTCTAGCTACAGTGCAAAGGGGGCATAGCATTTAGAGGAACCGAACCAACATAAGTGATGCCATCCATCCCTTCATACTAGGCTGAGACGTCAAGATGAAAAAGAACATCCTCTATTCACCATCTACCCAGTTCATTTAACTATTAATATTATCTACTCTAACTATTTGTTTCATCTTTTTTTTTTTTTTTTTTTTTTTTTTGGTTGGGCCAAACTGCAGAAATCCATTTCTAAAACAAATTCCCTCCTGCAAAAATAGTTCAACTCGCTTCCATGTGCCTTGAAGTGTACATTCATCCCATATATTAGAAGGAAGATGTTACTAAGTGTCTAATCAATCATATTGAGAGGGGAAACAAATACAGAAAGTCTAAAGGCTCCAAACGTGCAACCATCAGAAGCGCGTCTGGTCTGAAAGAAGTCTTTCAATTTCCCCAAAACTGCTTCTCATTTTCAGCTCTCCACTTTTTGGACCAGCATTTGATGTTAAATCCTTGTAGTTCTTTCTTGCATTTTGCTTAACGGAGCATAGCGGATTCTTTACCTAAGTTGCTTTTCTTCTCACTTAAGTTGAAAAATGACAAAGTCTCCTTTCCTCCATTTTCCCATAAAAATGTTAAAATTACTTGAAAATTGAAAGCCCCACCAAACGTGTTTCTGAGCAATTCTCTTCTTACTAGATTTTTCTTTCTTTCTTTTTTCTTCCTTTTATGGGCGTTTGGGAGGGAATATAGATAGGCTCTTTGGACTGAAAATAAATATCAAAAGAAAAAGAAAATATTTGAGAATATAACCAAAAAACCAGGATGGCCATACTCAGGCGTGAGGACTAATTATTAATAACTCAAACAAATTGTAATGCTCAATAAGTATACAAAAGAAAACTACCTGTAAAAACTGACACCAGTGATCAACTAATGGCCATTGATTTTCAGCAAAAAGTAATTGCCACATCCCAATTGCTGTATCGAGTGCCAAGGATTTTTGACCCTGAGGTAAGTGGAGATGACATGACCAAAAGAACTGAAGTGAAAATTCTCATGGAAAGCAATCAGAGATGGATATGAAAAAGGTATGAAACATATTCCAGGCTCAATGTACAAGATTCAGCATGAAGGTATTCTCTACGGATGCAAGTCAAATTCGTTCAGGTGGCTGAAAGTGTAAATAATATCTCATAGAAAACCACATAACAGTAAGTTATTACTATGATACGACATTTATTACTTTCTGTTATTAATCTGTCGAACCCTCAGACTTAAACGTCAAAAGGCTGATAGAAAATTTTATCCAAGTTTGACTAGAAATTGAAATTGTGCAAAAAGTCAGGTATCTTCCATCGACAAAGTAACTGATCATTTTAGGAGATCACCCTCCCTTACTAGAGAAGATTCTAGGAATCTTAGGTGCTACAACCTGAACCTAGGTTTGCAAAAGTCGAGGTGCTACATGATGTACAATAATCTGTAACTAAGGTAAGGATATCCCATGACTGCAAAAACTTATCTAAGAACATGCTCTTAAACTGCCGTATTAATCCACAATTGAATCAAGCACACTGATAAAATATGGCTGTAGCGTATTTTACCACCAACGTCCAAAGCCAACTTAATCAGCAACAATCTTATCCTGAAGCTGATCAAGCACTTTATAGCTCAGAAGTGAAAACTTACAGTCCAATAACACTAATAAGATGCATACCTTTTCTTTTGCCCAACCAAATGCGAAGTTATATATTTCCCGGAACTTTTCTGTTCAGTCAAAACAAAATAAAATAATCAGAGATAAATCAAAAGAGCTTTGCCAAGCAATTGTCATAATTATTAATCAAACTATGGCAATAATTTCATGTAATTGCATACGGTCATCTTTCAACTCAGAGCGCATATATTGTATCCTTTCACGGAATTTCTCCAGGGAATCTATCCTGCCAAGAAAGACCAGCCTTCAGAATAATGCATGAGGCAAACTGTGCCAACACTGCTATCAGGAAAAGCAGAAAAAATAAAAGGCAAGAAGAACTACCCAAGTGCCTGCAGTCCACTTATGAACTCCTGCTTTGAAAATTCACACATCGTTGCAGCCTTCATGTGCCATGAAAGAACCAGCTGATACAAATCAATCTCATCATTAAAAGAATCTCAACAAAGACCATGATACACATGATGCAGTCTCTAGAACAGAAAGAAAATAAAAGTATGGCTTAAACTTGATTGTTAGCTTTATTTATGAACAACCTCTATTAACAAACTTTCTCAGGTTCAGCCACGCTAAAGTACTATGACAGAACCTTCAGTTTCTCCAACCAAAAAACTATATATGTAGAACAAAATGGCTATTGCTTTTGTGGAACAGAGACAGCAATTCCTACTTGATACATGAATTCCTATAGTTTTAGTCTTCCGATGTTCAATGGTGAATTTGTAACTAATAGAGATTTCTAGCTACTAATGGAATGTTGGACTAGTATCTTTAGGAGATTTTACTACCAAAACCGAAAGATATTAACCAGAAAAATAAGGAAGATAAAAGGGCAGAAAGAGATGAAACATGGAAAATACAGGACTTCGTCTTCATTGCAGCCTTCAAGCGATTAGGTCAGTCAGCAGTCACAGCAGTGCATTTTTTGTATCGGAAGGTTCAAGTAAACAAGAGAGAGTATCCTCATCCTATGACAGCATACCAAATTACGCATGTTCACTTACCATAACAATATCTTGGGGATCCACCTGCAAAATAAAATACTCGTGCGTCATTTAACTGAAAAACATATACGACAACGAAAAGGTTCCTATGCATCCCAGGAAGACAAAAGATAATGGTAGAAAGAGAAAACTCAAGATGCATTCTGGAAATTCAAGGAAGTGGTGCCATATAATTGAGATCGTAACAGAAAGAATCACGACTGGCCACCTGAAGATCATTGCAAAGAAGGGTAATCCCATCGACAAGTATCATATCAGCATAGGAATCTGCACATTCAAATACATCTGCTAATAAGATAGCATAAAACCAAACAATATCTACAAGGTGTTATAACTCCAGTGCATAAGCTTTCTTTTCAGAGTTGAAAAACCAAATTTATGACACTGTACAGAACTGGTAACAAATCCAAAAGAAGTACTATTGTCCTGTAACTCCTTTTAATCGGCATAAGAAGAAATTCAGTCAACTGCAATAATCCAGGAATCCAGAAGCAAGCCTTGCCTTTATATCTGTGGTAAAGCTCCTCCAAGTGTCTTGTATCTGTATAAGTTCTTATATGAGGCTGACTGTAAAATACATCAAATGCACCTTCAAGATGCCAATCACTGGCCTTCAAAGCCTGAAGGGCAACTTTTTCACTGCATGGGAAAAAAAGTTGTAACTAAAGAATAGGTTGCAGCCTGGAGGGGGGAAAAACAGCTCGATTGCGTATCATTTACACAAATGGCCACACCAGAAAAAAGAACTGACAAATAATCATACTGAAAAAGACAAGATCTACAAAATTCCTGAAAAAGAGTGCCAGCACATTCATCATGGAATAAGTAACACAATTAAATTGAAATTAAGCATGATATCAGGAATCATCCTCCAAAGAATTGTATAGTCAACAAATTTCATTAACTTCCCCAATAAACCAAAAATTATAGAACAAAGAAGGGGAAGAGTCTCACATATGCACTTTTATGCTACACTTATCAGTTCAACTTTTAGTTATGCCTGTCATCAACAAACCAAAAGCATTCGCACATGTTCCTTTAATGGCTTTGCTTACGCATCTATCGCAGGATAAGATCACAAGCGAACAAAAGAATCCAGAGCCAAAAGGCATAGAAAAAGATGAATATCCAGTCCGAAATTAGAGCAAAAAACAGCTTTCTTGAGAACCTTCACAGAAATATCCTTCCATTCATTTCCAACAACACCAAAATCGCAGTCAAAAGTTGTAATCTATGGCCGCAGGAGACCCATCCTCATGCCCTGCTCTTTGATGAGAATATAGTTTCATGTGGAGGATTGAGGGGCCTACCTGGCTCCAGTTATTGCCATGAACTGCTGCACTTTGTCACGGTTGCTCCGCCCCAGTTTGTGCTGCAAAATAGGAAGGAGTGAATTAGGCATGGAATAAGCTAAAGATGGAGCATCGGTATCCCACGGAAAGGAGCATACTGTCTCTTCGCCATAACTCTACGCGGCTCAACAAAAGCTGGATTCAAGAAAGCGTAAGAAAATTCACAGGAACAGAGATTTGTTTAAAGATCAATTTGGCTAAAGTAGCGTATCAGCCGATAGCTGGACTCTAGCAACTGAACTGGGCATAAATCGCGCCTAAAGAAGAGAAAATTGAAGTGAGCTTAATAGCTTGACCCACAGCAGACCTACAATTCCGAAGCAAGAAAAGGGTCGCGTTTCCGATGATCCCACATAAAAGAAAAGAAAAGAAAAGAAAGAACGACGACCACAACAGCAGCAACAACCTTTCAAGCAAACAAGATTAACAAAAGCGGGGGTCAACAACAGTTGCGGGGACAAGAAGTACGGACCATCGTGAATCGTTAGCGAATGGAAAACCCCCCCACCCAAGAGGTGCGTAGAGAGAGGGAGAGACGGAGGAAGCTTCGAGATCTTCAGGGTCTACGAGAATTGGAGAGATAGCAGAAGTAGGGTTCCTCGCCTCTCTCTCTCTCTCTCTCGGGGAAAAGCTCGCTTCTCGTCTCCCTCCCAGTGACCCCCTCGCAGAGGCGGTATCGCTCGTCAGTCAGCAGCACCCACTCCTTACGCACACTGCCTCAAAATTTCTCCTTTTGCCCTTCCCATCACCATGATGCCTGTCTTCCTATGCCCATTTCTTGATGGCTTTTCGTTTTCTTTATATATATATATTTTCTTTTCCTCGTCTAAATTATAGGCGTAAGAAACGCTTGAAGTCTTGTAACTTTGGGAAAAAGGGATATTTAAGTGTCGTAACTTACGAAAGGTACGGCTTAAATGCCACATTCGAAAAACGGATCGGCTTGAGTGCGCCACTCCGTGAGTCCGCCAAAACGCTAACGTGGCGTTTTTCCCGTGAAACGCGCTCAAAACGACGCCGTTTTGCACGTTTGGCGTGGCCAAAACGACGTCGTTTTGGGTTGACGTGGTAAAAAGAAAATTAAAAAATTAATTAAATTAAATTTAAAATTAATAATTTTAAAATTAATTTTATTTAAAATATTTTAAAAATAATAATTTAAAAAACTTTAAAAAATTTTAAAAAGAAAAAAAAAAAAAGGAATGGGGGAGACGGCTGAGGGATCGCCCTCGCCCGCCGGGAAGGGCCGGCGACGGCGGGGGAGGGTCGGCCGGGTCGCCCCCACAGGCCGGGGGCGCGACGACCCGGCCGACGGCGCGAGGGCTCGCGGCCCTCGCCCGGATCCGGCGGCGAGGGCTCGCGAGCCCTCGTCGCCGGCGGCTGGCGAGGGCTCGCGGCCCTCGCCCGGATCCAGCGGCGAGGGCTCGCGAGCCCTCGCCGCCGGTCGGCCGAGGTCGCCGGCCCTCGGCCGGGCCCGCGACCCGGCCGACCCTCCCCCCGTCGTCGACCCTTCCGGCGGCGCGGGGCGGCGGCGGCGGCTAATCCCTCGGCCGCCTCCCCCTTCCCTTTTTTTTTTTTTTAATTTTTTAAAGTTTTAAATTTTTAAATGATTATTTTTAAAAATATTTTAACTAAATTTAATTAATTTTTATTTATTTTTTTTCCACGTCAGCCAAAACGACGCCGTTTGGCCACGTCAACGTGCAAAACGGCGCCATTTTGGCCGCGCTTCGCGAGAAACGCCACGTTGGCGTTTTGGCCGGATTTTGGCCCTGATTGGCACTCAAGTGATCCATTTTACTCCGATTTTAGCACTTAAGTGTACCTTTCGTAAGTTATGGCACTTAAGTGTCCTTTTGGCCAAAGTTATGGCACTTGAGAGGTCCGCACGTCCTAAATTATATATTCCTCCCGTTTATATAAGCAAATCAGTGCATTTTATCTCCTCTTTTTTATTTTTATTTTTTTGGGACTCTTCCCAACAGGAGCAGACCGACAAGGAGGAGGAGTAGGGACGGCGGTGAATCATCAAGTGAAAAAAGCTCGTTTTGGAGTCAGATTCAATGATTCATCATCAATCTTGTGCCAGAAGCACCGACTCATGGCGGCTCGATATACGTCCGGGACAAACATTCCATCGTTGTTACTGTGTAACTTTTAAGCAAAGTGCCACTGTAATTTCTTGGCATGACTCCGTCGGAATGATGATCAACACGTCGTCTTCATTCTCGTACTTCGACCCCATGCGCAGATAAATGTCCGTCGTCTCCATCGACAGTCAATCGGATTCCTGTATTGAGGAAAAGGACGCGCATGAGGATGGCTTCATCCCGGTGTTAATGGGGCCTGTTCGCAGCATAATTGCTAATATGAGGATGAGATTGTCTATTCCTTTAAGTCTAATTACATCTGGGTTCAATGAAAAATTTGTCATCCAAAATCTTAAACCTCATGTATGGAATGCTTTTTGAGTTCTAAATCTTTTAATTGATTCATTACGTCTTATATATTTACAAAAAGTACAATGAATACTAACATTGGTTTAATTAACACCTCCATTTTCTATCAAAAAATGCGATTTCGTTCGAAATTTATGTTTAAAAGTGTAATTTAAGAATGCCACATAAGCACTTGTTTGAATGTAACATAGGTCAATTGAAAGGATTTAATTATGAGAAAACATTAGGTACATTAGTGATGTTATGTCAAACTTGCAATAATTCATTGAATGGATGATATGTGTCATTATTAGATTCACTTTAAAAAAAAATTAAAGTCTGAAAGTAGCTCTCTCTCTCTCTCTCTCTCTTCCCCCTCATGCGAGGACGCTCTTTGCTCTTTCTCTCCTTGATCAACTCTCTCTCTCTTCTCTCTCACACAAGGATGCTCTCTGCTTTGTCTCTCCTCATTGACTCTCTCTCTCTCTCTCTCTCTCTCTCTCTCTCTACTTCGTCGATCTCCCTTTGGTGAAGGCTCCCCCATTGAGGTCGTCTTTTGCTCCTGTGGCTGCCCCCTTTGGTCCAAGAACAAGCCCAAGTTCCTTGTCATCATCAGCTCTCCCTCAATCCTTGCATCCTCAAGGTCATTTGCGACTCTAATGTCGTCGCCTCCCTCCATAGGTCATTTGTCCCCACCACAGCCGCCTCCTAGGTTTAAGAACAAGTCTAAGCCTCCAGTTATTTGCAACCCTGAGCTGTCCCTCAGCCCCTGTATCTTGAGATCCCTTATGGTTCCGCTGCCGCCATGTCTCTCCATAACTCTAGATCTAACAAGGGTTGGGGGTGAGGGCGACCCTCACCCTAGTTGCGAGGGTTGAGCGCTTGCCGAATCCGACAAATGCGACCTTTGCGTGTGACCAGTTGCTGGCCATGGTTGAGTACCAGCCACATGCCAAAGGGAAAGAAGAAGAAAAAAAAGGAAGAAATGGTGAAGAAGAAGAGAAATAAAAGGTGCAAAAGAGGGGAGATAGGCAAAGGGAGAGCGAGCACTTTCAAAATTTCTAATAGTGTGCTCTAAGGTTAATACACGCCATCCATTCAATGGTCTATTGCAAGTTTGACATAACATCACTTGTGTACCTAATATTTTATCACTGATCGCACTTATTGACCTTTATTGATCTTGATTTCCCATTTGACGATAGAGATGATTTCCCAGTTGAAGATTGAGAAGGAAATGTTAGGTTGGAGAGTACAAATGATGAAAAATAAGTTGAGTGACACTTAGTGGAAGTTCAACTCTCAGCACAAAATATTGATGAAAAGAACTAAGTATATGGTGATGATAGCTCTATAAAAATAGAGTTATTTTTATCTATTTTAGGCAACAAATAATGCAATATCTATGAGAAAATATTTAGATTTTCTTCTGATTATTTGAATTTTCCTTGTTTATGTAGAGTAATCAAATATGGAGAAGATAAGGAAAATAACGGCAAAAATCAGGAATTCAAATCAAAAAGCAATGGAAGATAAATATCAAATAAAAAATCCTCTGATTTATTCCCTAATTTTATGCGCAATTGCTTGGAGATAAGGATCTTGGATATATTCTATAAATAAGAGAACATTGAGAGCTTGAGAGAACAGTTAGGTTTTTGTTCGATCGCTTTTCATTGTTCTGAGGGTTTTTCAAGTATTTTAAAGAGAAAAAAAAAGTGGTAAAAGAATTCTTATTCTTTAATTCAAGATGCTGGGTTTAATTTATATTTTTATTTCTTTTCAGCTATGTTCTAATTTTTTTTTGTTAGGGCTACGATGTAACTTAACCATGATGATGTGAATTTCATGATTTTTATATTTTGCAATTGATTTCATTCATGTGAGTTATATATTATTATGCATAATGCTTTTGAATGACTAGCCAACACTTGAATGATCTAATGTGCATGTTTGAGAGTGAGAAGTGATAATATGCAATTGCTCATTATAATAAATAACCGTAAATTAAACGTGGATAGAGATATAAGGCATTATTTGTGTAGCTTTTAGTGATAAGGTGATCTAAAAAACTCATTGTAAGTTGGGAATATTCATAGTTTTTAATGCACTTATGTTTATTTTAATTTATGCATTAGTAAACTAAGTAGGTTTGCTATACCGAGAGATATGATAGTAAATAGACTAGGAAATTCTTATCATATGTTTAATATCGTTTTTGTACCCACAACAATCTGAAATTCATATCTAATGGTTATGGTGAAATCAGATACTCTAACATATTTATCCGATTGATTTACTGCATTTAGTCTCCAAATTTTGTTTTTAATTTATTCTCAATTATATTTTGATCTGTTACATAAATTTTAGAATTTATCTATTTTAGTATTTAATTAGTTTATTAATTATCGATCTCCGTGGGATGATACTCTTTCTTATCATTATATTACTTGTTTGACACATTCACTTGTGTTTAGAATTTTACGAACAAGTTTTTGGCGTATTGCTAGGGATAATTTGTTTAATACTAATTAATATTGATACCGGTTTTGTTTTATTTTTTCAGGGTGTATATCGGTTTATGACACGTAGCCAACAAGGAAAACTTGCTAAGCTTGATCTAGAAATCGAGCATACATTCAAAAGGCGACTGAGAGAATAGAGAAATCACGTTAAGAATATGGCAGATAATGAGAATGAAAATTCACGTAGACTCTTAAGAAATTATGCTGCGCCAACAGTTCAAGGCACCACATCAAGTATCAAAAGATCTGCAATTCAAGCAAACAACTTTGAGATCAAGCCGTCACTCATTCAGATGCTTCGACAATAAGTGCAATTTAGTGGGCTACTAAGTGATGATCCAAACGCTCACATTGATGCTTTTCTTAAAATCTGTGACACCATTAAATATAATGGAGTTATAAATGATGCTATTAGATTGAGGTTATTTCTATTCTCTCTTAGAGACAAAGCTAAGAGTTGCCTTTCTTCTCTTCTTGCAGGATCAATCACTACATGTAATGATATGGCTTAGAAATTTCTTGATAAGTTCTTTCCACCTACAAAGTTTGCAAATATGCGTAACGATATTACTAATTTTATGCAGATAGATAATGAATCATTATATGAAGCATGTGAAAGATTCAAAGAATTTCTTAGAAACGCCCACATCACGGACTACCCGTATGGATGCAGGTACAAATTTTTTATAATGGCTCTAGTACAAATCTTTGTTCTATGATTGATGTAGCTGCAGGGGGAACTCTAAATAATAAAACATTAGAAGAAGCCCACAATCTATTAGAGAAGATGGTGTCCAACAGTTATCAGTGGCCTACTGAGAGACTACCAATGCGAAAAGCTAGCATAGTTCATGAAGTGGATGCTTTTGCTACAATTGCTGAAAAAGTTAGATAATATGAGTGTTTCAGCCATGAAAATTTAGAATTTGACATGTAATTTTTGTGGTGGAGGACATGTTAGCATAAAGTGTTAGGTAGGTAATACTTTTAAACAATCTAGTGAAAATTCTAATTTTGTTGGGAATTTTAACAAGTTATAGAATAATCCCTATTCCAACATGTACAATCCGGGATGACGTAATCATCCAAATTTTTCATAGAATAATTAGAATGTGACGAGACCACCGGGATTCAAACAATTACAAGAGACAAAATCAAATTTGAAAGATATAGTCACCAAACTTGCTAACACGACTCATGACTTCATCAAAAGCACGGATGTGAGATTTTGAAACCAAGAGGCTTCAATCAAAAATCTGGAGATGCAAGTGGGTCAGTTAGCAAGCATGATGTCAATGAGACAACATGGTTCTTTACCAAGTGACACAGAAAAATCCATTTGAAAACATAAATGCTATAACCCTGAGAAATGGTAAACAAGTGGGAGAAGAAGATGTCAAACAGGAGATTTTCAGAGACAAGGAAAATGTGATCAATAAACAATCAAAGGAGACAAGTAAGAGTAAACTTTTTCTAGACTATCCCAAGCCATATGTGCCGCCAATTTCATTTCCTCAGCGACTCCAGCAGCATAAAATAGATAAAAAATTTTCTAAATTTCTTGATGTATTTAAAAAATTGCAAATTAACATTCCTTTTGCAGATGCCTTAGCGCAAATGCCTAGTTATGCAAATTTTTTGAAGGAGATTTTGGCAAACAAAAGGAAACTGGAGGATTAAGAAACTATGAAGTTAAATGAGGAGTGTTCATCCATCCTACAAAACAAATTACCTCTAAAATTAAAAGATCTAGAGAGTTTTACTATTCCTTGCACCATTGGGGATTCTTACTTTGAAAAAACATTATGTGATTTAGGTGCAAGTATTAATTTGATGCCTTATTCAGTTTTCAAGAAATTACAATTGAGCAAGGTAAAAGCAACCACACAGTGTCACTTCAACTGGCTCATCGATCAATTAAATATTCGAGAGATATTGTGGAAGATGTTTTGGTAAAAGTTGACAAATTTATCTTTCCTACAAATTTCATAGTTTTTGACATGGAGGAAGATTTTGAGGTACCACTTATCTTAGGTCGACCTTTTCTAGTAATAGGAAGAGCTCTTATTGATGTAAAACAAGAGAAGTTTATTTTTAGAGTTCAAGATGATCTTATTTCATTTAATGTTTTTAAAGTAATGGAATATCCATTTGATGATAATTCTTGTTTTAGAGTTGAAATAGTTGACAAGTTGGTGAATAAGGTTTTTCAGGAAAATATTTTTAAAGATCCACTTGAAGCATGTCTGATTTGATTAATTGACAAAGATATTCAGAATGAGGAGATAAAGAAGTACGCAAATTTCATGGAAGCAATTTCACCATATTCAAGGCAAAACGCAATTAAATTTGAGGAGTTTGGACAACATATAACAAAGTTTAAACCATCAATTGAAGAGCCTCTAATTCTTGAACTCAAACCCTTACATTCTCATTTGAAATATGCTTATTTAGATGGAGTTTTGTTTTTACTGGCAATAATATCTTCTTCTTTGGCAGATTTGATGGAGGAGAAACTGCTTAGAGTATTAAGAGAGCATAAGAATGCAATTGGATGGAAAATAGCTGATATAAAAGGAATTAGCCCTTCAATTTGCATGCACAAAATTTTGATGGAGAAACAATATAAACCCACTAACCAACCTCAGAGGCATTTGAACCCAAAGATGCAAAAAGTACTGAAAGCTAAGGAAGTAATATTACTTGGGCATAAAATTTCTCGAAACGGAATAGAAATTGATCGAGCCAAAGTGGAGGTCATTGCAAAATTGCCTCTGCCAATATCTATGAAACTTGTCAGAGGATTTTTGGGGCATGCAGGATTTTATAGGCGATTTATAAAAGATTTTTCAAAAATTGCTAAACCTCTTTATAATCTTTTGGAAAAAATATGCTCCTTTTAATTTTTCTGTTGAATGCATGCAGGCTTTTAACACTTTAAATGAGAAGTTAATGTCAGCACCAAATTGGGATTTACCTTTTGAACTAATGTGTGATGCTAGCGATTTTGCAGTAGGAGCTGTTTTGGGACAAAGGAAGAATAAAGTCTTTCGAACCATATACTATGCTAGTCGAACCTTGTTAGGTACAAAGTTGAATTATTCAACAATAGAAAAGGAACTTTTTGAGGTAGTTTTTGCTTTTGATAAATTTCTTTCTTATTTAATTGGCTCAAAAGTTATAGTTTATTTTAACCATTCTACTCTTAAGTATTTGCTTGAAAAGAAAGAATCAAAACAACGGTTGATCGAGTGGATTCTATTGCTACAAGAATTTGATTTGGAAATCAAAGATAAGAAGGGGATTGAAAATCTAATTGTAGATCACTTATCAAGAATTCCAAATTCAAATGAAGATGTAAGACCAATTTTGGAAGAGTTCCATGATAAGAGATTTTTTTCCATCAAGTCCACAAAAATTCCTTGGTATGCCTGACTTTGTAAATTATTTGATAAGTAATGTTCTTCCTCCTGAATTATCATATCAACAGATGAAAAAAAAAAATTCTTTTTTGATGTTAAAAATAATTTTTGGAAAGAACCTTTCTTGTTTAAAGTATGTGCAAACCAGGTTATAAGGAGATATGTTCCAAATGAAGAGAGGGCAAACATTCTACATCATTATTATAATGGAGAGGTAGGTGGCCATTTTGGTGCCACCAAAATTGCATCTAAGATTTTATAATCTGGATTTTATTGGTCCACAATTTTTAAAAATGCATACTCCTATGTAAATTCATGTGATAGGTGTCAGAGAACTGAAAATATTTCAAGAAAAAATGAGACGCTTTTAAACAACATTATTATATGTGAATTATTTGATGTTTGGGTATTTATTTCATGGGATCCTTTATACATTCTTATGGAAATTTATACATTTTAATGGTTGTGGAGTATGTGTCTAAGTAGGTATAAGCTGTAGCATTGCCAACAAATGATGCTAAGGTTGTGGTCAAATTATTAAAGAAAAATATTTCTACCCGATTCGGAACTCCTAATGTGGCACCCCCCCCCGATGGCCCCCGATCAATTAGGGTCGCCACACATCACCAACTTTCTCTCAACTTGAAAGTCTGATACTTTGATACCAAAGGATTTCGATAAATCCATGAGTTTTGGGAGTCTATATCCTTTCCATTGGTCCCTGCACAAAAATATGGTGGAAGCATATCCAACAACTCCCTTCCCTATATTCAGAAAATGATGCACACCAACTAAACAAATTTATAGGTAATAGCTGGACAATTGTTAGTCGGTACATCAAAATGCCGTAGTTTTCTATACTCGGCCATACTTCAAAAGATACCCAACGTTTCCAATAGTTACAAACATAAAGTCCATTGTTTAGTGTTGGTGTTCAAAAATTTCTTCCTTTGCTCACACCTAGCCACTTGGTCCATTTGTTGGTGGTGGCAGCAATGGCCCCAGCGTTTGTCCATATCGACGGACGGATACGGCGATGTACTCCTCGGAGTACAGGGTCGTGGGAAGATCGGTATCGAACACCATAATGGCTCTCACCTATATGAACGTTAGTCTTCACACCTCAGGGTCCTGATACTCTAACCGCTCCCACTGTAAGTTGATCGAGAATCCATAAAATGTACCGGGAGGTGTGAGTAGCAGAGGCATCCTGTCTAGTCTGAAATGTTAGTCCCCCAAAAGGGGTGAGTACAACCACCCAGCAGTGAAAGATCTACTAAACTATATCGTGTAGAACCATCACAATCTAATTTCATGCAAAATTCACAAAACACATAACCAAAGGAATGAGTATGCATCAAATCAATGGATCTTTTCCAAATAATAACAAGTGCAGTTTCAAAACTAACACACATCATTTCAATCATAGGGGTCTTGATTATAAGACCAAATTGTTATGACACGTTCCACACCGTGCCACAAAATTTTGTCTCATAATCAGGTGCAACTCAGCAGAACAATCGGTTTTAAAACTCAAAAGATTTTTCTCTCAGAGGACTAGTGTTTGCGTCCCTCCGAGCATTCGCACCCAACCTCGCGTCATTAAAGCCTCCGGTTCCATATTTCAGTCATCGGGCAACCGGAGCGTGTCATGTCTCACCTTCAGGCATCTCGCACCTCACCCAGCATCACGAGGAATCTTCGGGACTAACCATGACAACGATTGCCCCTACCCTTCGGAATATGTATCGTCGGGCATCTCGACACTCCCGAGGAACCTCTGGGGCTCACCGGTCCCTAGGCATCCAAAGGCATCGACCCCTACGATCTTATGGGTAACTTGACTCTCGGGGCATCGTCGACCCAAGGGTCTAACGGCAGCAATGACACATCAAATTATTTCAATACCAAAACATTTTCAAATCATCAACATTTGAAATCCCTTGAATTTTTATCGAAATTTCAGTATTGAATGATTTACTGAATGCCAAAACCATCGTTACTAGGTAATAAACCAAGATTCCTTCACCTTTGAGATAAATTTGAGCAAATTCGGAATAAAGGCAACCAGAATCAGAATGTATAGTTTTAGTAATTATTTTTGAAGAACCAATAAATAAACTCACAAAATTCTAAATTTTTAGTATGTTATAAATAAGACCTAAGGGAAATAATTTCATGAAGGACACTAAGCCTAATTAGTCATGTATAGAGAGCAGTAAATCACATAGCTCAGCCCCAGATTTCTTCCATTGACTAGAATTCACACTCTAGCAGAAAAGCACCGCACACTAAAATAAGTTTGTGCCAACTATATTGATCTTGAAAATTTGACAAAAATATATGTCTTAGTTTAAACAATTTCTCACAACTTCCATGAAGAAGTTGGGACCAAATTCGTACTAGAAATCTTTACAGAAATTTACAAAGCTACAGAGCTACACATGACAATTGCCCGTTTGAAACCGCTTTAATGGAAGACGGTTTATTTTCATAAGGGCATGACAAGGTCTAAATTAAACTTTTTTTTTTTTTGCTTTTTGAAAATACACCATCAATACGCGAAAGGACTGGGTTAATAGAGTGCGCCCATAATTACTGTTGAATTGTCATAAAATCTCCAGAGACTTCCGTTGCACGCAAACTTGAACATTGGTTAGAGGTTATATTTGTTTTATGTTATGTTTCTTGCATGTGATCTAATCGATGCTTGAATTCAATGCATGATTAGAATCGCTAAATTTTTCTTACATTCGGTATCAAACTAAGATAAGTATTTTTACCTTGTGTTTATCGAGCTGTGGGTGTATATTTTCATGGGGTTTTCTAATTGAATAAAAATCGGGACAATAATTGGACGAGTAAAAAATTGACGATTCTGGCTAAATTTGGGCGACCCACTGCCCGGCTTCAAAATAGTATATGATCGCAACGCCATGGGCAACAAAAGCCCTAAGTCAATTTAGCATTAGGGTGGTCACCGGAGATGAATTCAAGAGGAAGTTACGGTGGTGAGGGTTTGTGTTTTATCTGAATTTTGCTTGATTCAAGCCAATTTCTTGGCCATTTGTGCCGATTCTTGTGTTAGGGGCTAATAATACAATCTAGAAGGGGGGTTGAATAGGTAGTTTTAGAAGTTTGACAATCTTTTGCGGAATTTAGCTGATGCTAAGTAAAGATTAGTTAATGTGATATTTCAAAACTCGTGAGTGGAATATGTGCTTGTGGAGATGTGGGATAGAAAACAATAGTACATGAAGATGTATAGTAATTCGACTTTATCCCTAAACCAATGTCTACTCTCCAAACTAACAACCACAAGTTGGGCTAAATTGCATTAGAAATTTGTTCACAAAGTTACAATTAGCAAACACTAATCCTTTTACGGGATAGATCACACTATTAGAATTCAACTGCTGTTCTAACTCTTGTATATTCAATCTTTAGCATAATTATTTAGGACAATAAGAATTCAATATTCAAAGAAACAATGGGGAAAGAGCATTTTGCTCAAAACATTGCGTATATCAAAGTTTTAGTCTTTGTATCTAAATGTCTAATATCAGTTATCTAATATTAGTTACCAATGATATTGTTGTCAGTTGGAGGTGGAATGAAGAAGCAAAGAGCTGTTGGGGTTACCAATGATGTTGTTATCTAAAGATAGAATTGCTTGTATAGTCCATGCTGTCATCTCTTCATTGCAGCTTCTAATAGATTTGTTAGATAACATAGCATCTCATTTTCTATTATCATTTGAATTATATCAAATGGTACACTCATCATTGTTGTGTCCAGTGAGGATTATCTCATCCTTCAAATTTGCCCAACCATAAGGAGTCATTCTTAGCATCGTCTTATCAAGTATACTTTTCCCAATCTCAACATTAACAATGCTCTTTGTGATAGAGTTGTGGAGTCTGATAGAGGAAAATAATATTCAAGCACATAAACAATTTATTTTAGGCACTTACCAATCTTGTAATAGCATACATGTAATTTTCATATTAATTATGTATGCCCTAGACTCCTACAATAAATAGGGCAATATCTTTTATAGTTGTGACGCTAAAGTTTGTAACCCTACAACTTGTAACATCGATATTGATAGTGGAAAATTGTCTAGTGCGGCACCTTGGTTTTTCCCTTTTCTTGATTTTGGGAAGGGTTTTCCACATAAAAATTCTCGCTTGTTTTCTTCTCTATTTTTGCTCTTCATATATTGAAGTTCCTAATAATTGGTATAAGAACCTGGTTTTGGCGAAATAGTGGGAGTGAATACAGATGAAGGGAAGGTGAAGATCGATTTGTTCGATGGTAAGGACTTTGGTTTTTGGAAGATGTAGATTGAGGATATGTTGTACCAGAAGAACTTGCATAAGCTTCTGTCTAGAGAGAAACCATAATCTATCAATCAAGAAGAGTGGGAATTCTTAGATCGATAAGCTCTGGGTTTGATTCGTCTCACATTGGTGTGGAATGTTGCTTTCAACATTGCCAATGAGGCGACAACGGTGGATTTGATGGCAAGGTTGTCCAATATGTATGAGAAGCCTTCTACGTCAAACAAGGTATTTTTTATGCATCGTCTTTTCAATCTGAAGATAGACAATGGTCCTTCCAGACAGATCACATCAATGAATTTAACATGATTACGACTCGGTTGAGTTTGGTGAATATCAAATTCAATAACGAGGTAAAAGATTTAATTTTATTATCTTCTCTACCCGAAAGTTGGAGTGCAATTGCACAATGAGTAGTTCGTTTGGAAAGAAAAAGTTGAATTTTCAAGTAATCCGAGATATGATTATTAGTGAGGATATTTGCAAAAGAGAATCGAGTGAATTTTCGGGTGCTACCTTAATTACTGAAGTTAAAGGAAGAAGCTATCAACGAGGGTGGAACCAATACTGCGGTAGATCAAAGTCTAGAGGGAGAAGCAAATCTAGACTTCGTGGATAAATAATTTGATGGAATTGTGAAAAGGAAGGCCATCTGAAATGAGATTGTAAAGCCCCAAAGAAGAAATTTCAATATCGAGACTGAAATCAAGATGAAGAAAACTTTGTGAATGCAACTCTTGAAGAGACGCATGATAGTGATGCTTTAATTTTGAGCATCGACAATCCAATTGAATCTTGGATTCTTGAGTCAGATGCGTCATTTTACTCTTCCTCGGTCAAAAAATTAATGCTCAATTTTGTTATTGGAAAATTTGGAAAGGTTTATCTTGCCGATGATGAACCTTTGGATATTATGGGAAATGATAATGTTTATATAAAATCTACTAACGGATATCAATGGAAGTTACATGATGTCAGATATATTCCAGGACTTTAGAGAAATCTAATCTCTATAAGTCAATTAGACAGCATGAGGTATAGAACTATTTTTAGGGATGGCTCTCGGAAAATAGTTAGGTGCTTTGGTCGTAGCACGAGGAACAAAGTCAAGAACACTCTATATAATTGAAAGCAGTAAAGCAATAGTAGCAATTGTTGAGTTCGAAGTTGATTCCAAATTATGGCACTACAGGCTTGGACACATGAGGGAAAAAGGGGATGAAGTTCTTAGCATCTAAGGAAAAACTGCCTAATCTGAAGTCCATAGATATTGGTCTATGTGAAGATTGTGTTTGGGGCAAGTAGAAATGTGTTTGCTTTTTGAAGATGGGGAGAGAATCAAAGAAAGGAAAATTAGAGTTGATGCATACAAATGTGTGAGGCTAGCTCTTATGAATTCCCTTGAGACTCGCGCTATAATGTCACGTTCATTGACACCTCCACTAGAAAGGTATGGATTTATTTTTTGAAGAATATGTCACGCCCTGAACCTTGAGCGTGCGCATCTCTCGATGGTCGATTGAATTACAACATTCCTAGGATGCGTCGTCGACCCAAACGAATCATGCATAAGCGAAAGTGAAATAAACAATCCCCAAACAACAACAAACATGGGATAAAAAAGCAGGACATCCAATAACTCAAAACACACTTTTATAAACACACCGGGTTTATACACAGAAGTCTATAAACAAAAGAGACTACCGAGCTAGCCCTACCCCGGACCTCATCTACTTGGGGTCCGAATCTGTCACGATATCGTTTGGTGGGTCAGCTACCCCCTCGCCCTCAATGGCAAGTATGTCGAAACCCTGAAGGAGACATTCCCGTACCCCATTAGGCCCATGATGAAACCACGCATTGAATCGATGAGGTACCAACTGTGGTAGGCCCTATCGACCAAGATAGTGGTCACAATGAGCTCATGGAGCCAGGGACTCCCGTGGATAGGAACGTTGGTGCTCTGCTCGCTATACCCCCGCGGCTGTCCAAAACAAATTGGACAAGCCTCCATTTAGGGACATGTAAAAAGTTAAACCACAACGGGATGAGACAATATCTCAGCAAGTTCACGCCCTAAACCCCGATTAGGAAGGTAATACATGTAGAGGTAGTTTGACCACACATCATAGAAGACTCACCTCGCCTTAGCACCTTCCCACACGTCAGTACAGTTTTTTTTTTTTTTTTTTTGATACCTAGGGAACCCCATACAGCCGGCAGCCGGCGGGTAAACCCTGGGGTGACGCTAGCGGAAGACCCACCACCCCGACGTCACGCTTAAGATCCCGTGCGTCTTGCGGGATTTGAACCCCTCCGTCCTAGGTAGACTTCATGGGAGCTCTTATCCAGCTAGGCTACTGCAGGCGGTGGTACACGTCAGTACAATTCATATAACAGATGCATATAGTAAATGCATACATCAATTGGAACGTCTTACTATATCTCAATCAATCACAGGGGTCCCAATTATAAGGTCAAATCGTTATAACACGTCCCATACCGTGCCACATAATTTTTTCCCATAATTAGGTGTGTTTATCTCAATCATTCATGCGTTCCAATTGATTATGGTCCCACGGGCATAGCCTACTCGATGTTCATCGGTCTTTCGGCATAGCTGAGTATCGTCTCACCCCATCGAACACGGCAACATCTACTTCGAGATGACATTCTCGAAGGAGCATTGGCCCAGCCTCTATTGCGATCGTCATTCGTTGACAGGAGCATTTCATATAGGAGCATCACCCGACATAAACGCTCGCGACGGGTTCACATAACTGTCACATGACCATCCAATCTCGGCTAATGACATGGTACATTACACTCAAATGCCTTAATTAAAATAATGTATTTGGCCTATTTTCTTCGTATTAAAAACACCCGGTAAAATAATCGTATGTTGGTATATGGTCAGATCAAACCATAAAAATTGATATCCCTCCTTTTTAAAATCATACTATTTGATATAGTACTTAAAAAATATTTTTGGTGTCAAAACCCGATACTCGGTATTTTCTAATTAAATACCAAAATTTCATAATTTTGAAATAATAATTGAAAATCAACAATCATCACTCAATTGCACAAATTAGCACTCAATTGCATAAACTGATTACACCATGACAATCGGGACGAAATTCTACCAATCGGCTATCTCGGTATAATTTCTGGAAAATATTAAACAATTAAATAAATTACAAAAACTAATTAAATAAATGCAAATTAATTACATAAATGACTAATTAAGCTAAATACACTAATCTAACCACCTAATTGGACCTAATTAATTAATGCACTAAGCTAAATAAATCTTATAATCTAATTAACCCTTAACTAAACTAATCTAACCACATAATTAGCCTAATTAACCAACTAAACCACTAATTAAACTAACTAATCCACCTAAACAAATCTTAAGCTAAACTAATATTACTCTAAGCATAATTAATCCCCTAAGCAAGGTTTAGTAAGTAAACTCATAGGATTTGCGAGCCGATGAGTTTATGGTGACGGCGCCGGCGATGTGGAGGCGAGTGAAACACGGGCCTACGACGACACCCAACGAGGCTTGGAAGGGCTCGGAAATGGGCCACGAACTATGAGTTCGGCTCTACTTGCTGGCCGAAGGAGTTGGTCGAGCGGCCCAGCTATTGCGGGAAAGGCAAGGTGGAACCAAGCGAAGCTACAAGGCCCGACGGTGGTGGCTCAGGCGGCTGGAATGGCGGATGGCGGCTCGGGGATGCAATGGGAGGCCAGGTGGATGGCGAGTAGGTGCGGAATGGGAGGCCTGGATGCGTGGTGCAGCGACTAGCTTGATGGATGACTAGGACGGCATGTGGCGATCGACGGGCGTGCGACGGCAAGGGCTGGCTGGTTCTTTGGTTTGCTGGCTGATTTTCTTCTTCAAATTCAACAACAATGGAGAAGAAGAAGCTGAGGAAGAAGGTGAAGTGGCTGCAGTTGGCTTAAGAGGGACAATTGGCCTCAAAAGTCTTCAACAAATATCCTCACTCATCATCACAAGGCCTCCAAAGTCCATAGCCCTATACTCAACCAATTTCCCTTCACAAACTTCCCCAACAAGCCACAAAAGGTGCTAAAATGTTGCAGCCCCTCATGGTTATGAATTTCAAGCATTCTTCTTCAATTTCAATTCAATTCCATTCCAATTGACCTTAAATTGATGGCTAAAATGCCAAGGAGGAAGTCCACATCAAATTCCATAATTTTCCTCATCATTTGATCCATCTTTGTGGCACCCTTGAACACCTGAGGTCACCACAGCTGCCAATTGCTCGATCTACTGGATCTCCTATACTTGTCTTTGATATAAAGTGGTTTAAAGAAGGACCGAGGTCCTTAGGCATTTTTTTTTTAAAAGAGTTTAGCGCAGCTCATAGCGGAATTAAAGATGAGTCTCGCCATCCCTTTACTCTCTTAATGATAGTACAATGCACACTAGCTATACCTCGAAGGAAAACATAAAGGCTAGACACTTTTATTTATATTTTCATGATGGATTTCTCGGGTCGGTACAACCAAAAAGAGAAGCCAAGACTTTTAACTAAACTTGGCCATGGCTCAAAAGAGATCTCGACCCCCTATATTGATCACGTGTCATCCTCCATCTACAAGTGTCGACTATCCTAAAAAAGTGTCAGCTCTCACTCCTCACGCAGACCATCACACCCATCCTGGTGCATCGGGCGGTGGCGGCAGCAACATCCCCCGTATCACTCCGTCTCGGCGGACGTGGACCGACAAGAACTCCTGGATGACCGGGCTCCTAGCCAGGCCCACATCATACATCACCAGCACTCGAACCCATATGAACGTCAAACCAGGGATGGTAACACTATCAAGCTCCATATAATCGACCTCTATGTCAGATGAAAGGCCGTAAAAGGTACCTCGCGTGACCAGAGGGAGAGGCATCTCCCTAATTTGAAATGTTGGTCCCCGAAGGGGTGAGTACAGCCACTCAGCAGGTAAAAGATCCATTAAACTACTCAATGCATCACACAATACAATCACAACATCATAGCAAGGTACATATCTTTCATGCATTCAAGCATAACTTACCTTGCAGCCATGCATATGTCATCATACCATATGTGCATACATCATCATGCACTCATCACCAAGCATTCATACATATACCATCATGCCATAGGTGCATATACAACCATGCACTCATACACATCATATCATACAGCCATGCATACACGTCACCATATCATGCATGATTAAATTTCCACTTTTTATCTTTCAATTTGGGTCACCACATTTTTCTTTCCCGGGATCAGTAATTGCATCCCACATTTCATTGCTCGCACTCAACCTGGTATCGCGAGAAACCTCCGGCACACACCACCGGGCATCCGTCACCCCCACATTCCGGGCATCTCGTATCCCAACTGGCATCACAAGACATCCCCCAGGCACAAACCTTCGAGGCTTCCGGCACCCCCACATTCCAGGCATCTCGAAACTCCCGAGGACATCCAGCACCCCCACATCCTGGGCATCCGACACCCCCCATTTCGGGCATCCTGACACTCTCAGGGCATTGTCGGCTCACCTCCAACAGTCTCCTCATTCATCATAATTCATATTCAAAATTTTATGTTTCAAAATCAACATGGCACATGGTGTGATGGCAACAAAATCAATTTCAGCTTTTGATTCTATATGTAATGCCAAATATCATCACATGTGCAGCAAGATTCAATCACTTAAACAATATAATTCATGGGGCTCATCCAAAACAAAATAGTCATACATTACAGCCTTTGAAATTCACACAATCCAGCTTGCACAGTTTTAGAAAGTTTTTTATTTAAATGCCCAAATGACTTTAAAAAATTATGAAATTCAAACATGTAATATTCAAGACATAAAGGAAGATATTTCATGAAGGATACTACACCAAAATACCCTCATAAAATTCGGTATAGACCATGCATCACAGCACTACTATTCTAACAATTCAACTTGCACAGTTTTTGAAACATTTTTGGTTAAATAGGTAAATGAACTTCAAAAATTATGAAATTTGAATATATTATCGGGAAGGCATAAATAGAGATGTTTCATGAAGAACACATTGCCGAAAGAACCTCATGCAAAACGTTATAGTCCATGCATTGCAATTGACCTAGTCCGAACATATCAGATTACACGGTTTTGGGAACATTTCCGATTAAATACCCAAATGACCTTCCAAATTTATGAAATTCGACTATGTTGTAGTCAAGATCCTAAGGTAGGTTTTTTTATGAAGGAATCAAAGTCAAATTCGTCCTAGGTGATTAAATATAGACGGTTAAAACTTCTGTTTCAGTATCGAAATTTCCAGATCTAACTACTTCCGAAAAACCACAATTTCACCTACCTATTCTTGTTATTTTTCTCTAAATTTTTTATATGTTAAACCTCAGGATGTCCTTTACATCTTTTGTTAAGAAATCTAAGTGAAATTTCAACAAAAAGATAGCCTTACAGTCCATGCATTCATCAAAGGTAGTTACCAAAATCTCCAGATCCAGTCTCTCCAAAGAATAAAGATTTCACCCACTTATACTTGTTTTTTTTTGTCCCAAATTTTGGTATGTTATACTAAAAGAAGTCCTTAACAAATTTCATTTAGAAGTCAAGGCCAAAATCCAACTCAAACATCACATGCAAGCCACTAGAACATTCAAGGTCGAGCTGTTTTCTCAAGAACAGTTTACTAGTTTAGAATACCACTCTTAAACTTCCGTTTTTCACACCCTAAACAATCCGAATTTATCATCACTCATTCACACACTCTAAGCAAAACATGCAAGAGTAGATTAAGGATCCCAACTTGCCTCTAAACCGAGTAGGCAGCGAGCACAACGACGACGGGACACGGTGCCGACGGACGGTGAACGCACGGCCCCTTCCTCCTTCCTTCTTCTCTTCTTCCTTTCTTCCTTTCTTTCTTCTCTTTCTCTCCTCTCTTTCTCTCTCGGACGAACCTCTCTCTCTCCCTCTCTTTCTTGCTTAAACCGGCACCATCTCCCCCTAATTTCTTCCCCTCCATCATTAGTCATCATTAGGTGTGCATGGGTGACACTTGGCAAACTTCAAAGGACAAGTGGGGGAGGGCATGCAAAACCAGTCTCTTCCCTTCCCCTCTTCGTGTGGTCGACAGCCCCTCATGGGCTCTATGGGCCGGCCATTTCGGCCCATCTTAGGCCCAACCCTCTTGGGCCTAAGACCCAAGCTTAATTAACCTAAGATTAACCTTTTAAAAACTAATTAAATCCCTATCAAATCAAAGTACTAAATTGCAAATTAAATGGCTATACACTTGCAATCATAAATCCATAAGTTCTAATTTATAACACATATGGCCAAAGATAGAACTTTATTTTCCAAAATTCATCCATTAAAGGCTTGGCCATACATCTCATCGCAAATCATGGATTAAAAGGTTACAAAATACAATAATGGTGTTTCCATTGCCTATCCATGGCTAATGGCATATTTAGGGATTTTCATGAAATTCTAGGATGCCACAATCTTGGATGCCAAAAGCGCACTAAAAAATGGCCATCCGAATTTACCGGTCAAATATCGTCCAATTTTGATTTTTCGCCGAAAATCCGAACTTGCCGAAAATTCTTCGTAGGATGAGTCGACGTTTCTAAAATAAATCGTGACATGAGAGAATTTTCAATTTCTGAAATTAGGTTCAATTTCGTGGTTAATTTCAACCGGACGCGATTTTAGCGTGATCTAACCTATTGGATAGCTTTTAGGATTTTTAACGCATTTGACTCGTGGTCAATTATTTTTTAGCCATATTGTGGATCTTCGACTCATAGGCGATTTTCAGTTGTCGTGAAAATCTCGAGATTTTAAATACAAGCACAAGATACAGAAACGACAAAAAAATTGGTTTAGTGCTATCCGATGAGAATTTTGCAATTTAGTAGAATCACCCACACTTTAATTACATGCCTCTGTTAAATCGACCCATCTTCGATCTCTAATCGATTTTAATGGTGTTGTATTGACCCTTACAGATTAGCATAGTCGAGTCGTCGATTTTTGGTCGAATTCTCAAGTTTGTCACGTTTAGATTCCTTAATGGCTTCACCGGATGGATTAGTTATCTTGTGAGTGATTAGCTCAGAGAAAAAGACTATAAGCGTGTCAATAAAAAGTCCATTTCATTTCATCGAAAATAGGGTTGAAAATCAGAATGTCGCAAAATAAATCTTAACGTGTTTGCTACTTTTAAGAGATAAATAGCTAAAATGAAAAGGAAATTGACCTGAAAATTAATTGTCTAAGGTCTGATAATGGTGGTGAGTATGATAGCAAGGAATTTAAACAATTTTGTGCAGAGAATGGAATCAAAATAGCAAGAACTATTTCAATGGGCCATAGCAAAATGGAGTTGTTGGAAGGATGAATAGAACTTTGAATGAGTGTGCAAGAAGTATGAGGCTGCATGCAAGATTACCCAAGACATTTTGGGTGGATGCCAATAACACGGCAGCGTATTTGATTAATAAAGGACCTTCAGTTTCATTTGATTTTAAGTTACCAGAAGAAGAATGGACTGGAAAGAAGGTAAATCTCTCATATCTGAAAGTTTGTTGTTGTGTTTTGTATATCCACGTAGATTCTAAAAATAGAGATAAGCTTGATGCAAAAGCTAAAAAATATTTTTTTCATTGGATATGGTTTTGATTTGGTTATTGATTTTGGGATGAGCAAAATAAAAAAATAATAAGAACTGCTGATGTTACATTCAATGAAAATATGTTGTATAAGGACAAATCTGCGCCAGAATCTAGAGGAGGTTTTTAAGAGTGTTCTCGTTGAAATTCATGAAACTATTGTTGTTGATTATAATAAAAAAAAAAAAAAAAAAAAAAAAAAAAAAAACTAGAACAAGAATTATGTACACCTAAACCCACTTTGAGAAGATCTAGTAAAACATTTATACCTGTATAAAGATATTCTCCATCATTGCATTATTTGCTTTTGATTGACGCTGGCGAACTAGAAAATTTTTCGGAAAGCAGCATAGGATAAAGATTCTATTAAGTGGCAGTTAGCATTGCAGGATGAGTTAGATTCTCTCAAGGAAAACAAAACGTGGGTGTTAACTCAATTACCTGATGGGAAAAAAGCAATGTAGAGTGGGTGTATTGGGTCAAAGAAGAACCTGATGGTGGCAACAGGTACAAAGCAAGGTTAATAGTAAAATGGTTTCAACAAAAGGAATAAATTGATTACATAGAGATTTTTTCTCCTATTGTGAAATTGACTACTACCAGGATAGTGTTGAGTATTGTTGCCACTGAGAATTTACATCTAGAGCAGTTAGATGTTAAGACCATATTCCTCCATAATAATTTGGAGGATGATATTTACATGATATAACCAGGAGGTATTCAGGTTCTTGGAAAAGAAAATTATTTTTGCAAATTGAAGAAAGTTTGTATGGCTTGAAACGGGCTTCTAAACGGTGGTACAAGAAATTCGACACTTTTATGTGTGGTAATGGGTTCATTGGAAGTTATATGGATCACTATTATTACTTCAAGAAATTTGATGATTGCTATATTATTTTGCTGTCGTATATGGATGATATGCTCATCGCAGGATCTAGCATGAGGGAGATCAACATACTGAAGTAGCAATTGTCAAAAGAATTTGAGATGAAGAACTTGGGTGCATCAAATTAGATTCTTGGGATGAGGATCACGCGAGACAGATCCAAAGGAATCATAAAATTATCTATAAAAAAAATACATTGAGAAAGTGCTAGACAGATTTAGAGTCAAGAATGCAAAGCCTAGAATTATATCTTTAGGAAGTCACTTCAAGCTCTCAAAAAGTAGTCACCGCAGACAGATGAAGAGTGAGAGTATATTGCTAAGGTGCCTTATGCATCAACTATTGGCAGTTTAGTGTAAACTATGGCATGTACTCAACTAGACATATCTCATGTAGTGGGAGTTGTGAGCAGATACATGGCAAATCCATGAATAAAGCATTGGGAAGCTGTAAAGTGGTTATTAAGATACTTGAGAGGCACTTCAAATATGTCATTATGTTTTATGAAAAATGGTGTAACTTTATAAGGCTTTGTTGATGCAGATCTTGGTGGTGACTTGGACAATAGGAGGAGCACCTCGAGTTATGTTTTACCTTAGGTGGCACTGCAATCAGTTAATGCCTAGACTTTAGATATGTGTGTCTCTCACAATCACTGATGCAGAGTATATTGCTATATTTGAAGTTGGTAAGGAAATAATTTGGTTGAATTTTTTATGAAAGAGATAGGCAAGGAACATGATAATGGTGTTATTTTCAGTGACAATCAGAGTGCTATTTGTCTTGCAAAGAATTCGGTATTTCATTCAAGGACAAAACACATTGAGTTAAAGTCTCATCAAATTCGTCAGTTAATAGATGATGGATTTTGTCATTGAAGAAGATTCCTGGTGCAGAAAATCCAGCGGATATGTTAACAAGGTTGTCATTACTGAGAAATTGAGGCTGTGCATTGCCTTAATTGGCTTCCATGATAAGTGATGAAGGAGGCCACCACACTAGGGCAATTTGAGCTACAAAGATAAAGACTATGAAGATTATTGCTATTTTTTTTTTTTAAAGATCAACCTTCATATGGGAGATTGATAGAGTTGTGGAGTCTAATAGAGGAAAATGATATTCAAGCATAGAAACAATTTATTTTAGGCAGTTACCAATCTTGTAATAGCATACATGTAATTTCTATATTAATTGTGTATGCTCTAGACTCCTGCTATATATAAGACAATATCTTTTATAGTTGTGACGTTAAAGCTTGTAACCCTAGAGCTTGTAATACTGATACTAATAGTGAAAGATTGGCTAGTGCGGCATTATAGTTTTTCTCTTTTCCTGATTTTAGGAAGGGTTTTCCACATAAAAATTATCGCTTGTTTTCTTCTCTATTTTTTCTCTTCATATATTTGTGTTCCTAACACTTTGGGGCAATAACTTTTATCGTTTGAAGAAGTTTTAGGATGGAGGTAGATGGTCAAAAGCTTTTGGATGAAATTCATTTTGAGGGGCAAGAGGTTTATTGTTGTGATTTCTTTAAAACTGCGAGTAAAATTCAAAGTACAAAACTGTAGGACTCATTAAGCTCTATTTATATCTTTTTAAATACATAAGTATATTGTATTCGGTTTGAATAGTTTATGCTAGTTCATCCAAAGTGTAGTTTTGTTTTTGAAAAGTGAAAAACGAAAGAGTCTCTACCTGGAAAAGGAAAATTTGTTGAGGCGTCGAAGGAGGGAGAGATTGCTAGCATTTGTCAAGATTCTTCGGGCAAGATTGTGGATGGTCTCGCCAAATTTGTTCAAGTAAGCTCGGCTTTGCAAGCTGAAACCCTAGGATGTTTGGAAACCCTCGAATGCATCCTCTCACGATCTGAAGATAAGAAAGTGAAGTACATCCTTCAGTTTGACAGTTTTAACTTGATAAGCTTTTTGTCAAGTTCAGCTCAACCTTCGTCGGAAGTTGCTCCTCTTATCACCGAGTGCACAACTCTCTTGGCCCAACTCCCAAAAGCAAATTTAGCCCATTGCCATAGAATGGCGAACAAAGTTGCTGATTGGTCAGTAAAGGCCCAAAGATGTAATGCCCTGCCTTGTCATTGGGCTTCTAGGCCTCCTCAAGCTCTCTGGAACCTTGTTTGTTCAGATGCTCCTTTAAGTTGTAATTGGGCTTGTCCATATAGTAATGGAAAGTTTTATTCTGACCAAAAAAGATAAAAATAAAACAGTGCCACGACAATAGGATGGACTGCTTCCTTCATTGAGCAGAAAAATTTGAGTTTAAGTGATTCAAAAAGTTCATAGAGTAAAACTTCGTCGGTATCAAGATGGTCAAAATCAACAAATTGATGTGGAATAGTTCCTCGATAGTAAAAAACTTGATCTTTGGATAAAAACATTTCAAACTTGAAAGAAGAATCGGGATCAAAACTTTTATTAGGTTCGAATTTTTGAAATACTTGGTCGTCATCATCTTCACGACGCTTGTCTCATGATGTTTCTTTGTCTCAGTTCTGGGTTCACTTTGTTGGGGTTGGTCAAAGGCTTGAGCATGTGCAATTTGTGTTGGTTGCTAAGCCAAACTCCTCTTTTCAAAATACACCATCAATAGGTGAGAGGATTGGATTAGTAGAGTGTGCTCATAATTACCGTCGAATTGCCGTTGAATCTCTACAAATTCCGTCAAGCACAAACTCTAACAATGGATGGAGATTAAAAAATTTTGCATCATGTTTTCTGCAAGTAATTCCAATTAATACTTGAATTCCGTTCTTCAATACATGATTAGAATCGCTCAATTTGTTTTATAATTTTTTTAGCAGTTTCCTGAAAAATGAAATTAATTTCCTTAGAAGATATTCTTCATAAGTCCTAAGAGAAAGGCCCTCAGTTAAGTTTGTGCTTATGTTCAAGATAACACATCCAAGATAAGTTTTTGAGAATTGGTGCACGCGCTTGAATCATGTGAAAGAACGTTATCAACTTGAAAGATGCAATAAATCGAAGAAGAAAGTTAAATGAGAAACTCGGTTCCATTCTAACGTGCTTCACCGTCAAGTATGGGTTAATACTTGATTCAGGCGGAAGAGAAGTGGATGCGGTGATTGACATCCTGCAAGTCCAAATGTGCTCTTCTTTACTTTGCAGGATTGCTTTGTCAAGAAGCTCCCTTTGAACCTGCTACGGATCCCACCTCTCTAATCCCGTTGTCTTGAGGTTCACGTGTCTATCGCGGCTCAATTCCTTACTACACAAGCGATTAGATTCTGTTTCACTGAGGTGTATCTGTTGCTGCCTGAAAACTATTCCTAGTGAATACCGCTGAGGTTGGTTTGATTCAATCTCCACCAATTAGTGTGGTTTAATTAACGAAGGAGCGAATAATGTAAGGCAAGGTGAAGTGCCTCCGCAGAGTCATGAAGTTCATATTATTCCGTTTGTTCATGGAATACACAATCCAGCAGTACCTGAAATTGACATAAAGCGGTGGATGTGTCGTCTATGACCAATTATTATGTTGACTAAAGACATTTGAAGGCACCTACACAAACTGCATTCAGGAGGTTACGACCTGTCTCAGTACATCGCTGCACTCTTACCGGAGAACGTGGAAGGCGGACAAGAGTGGAAGAGAAAAGGCATGCAAATCAAGCGGGCACATGGAGAAGATATAAGATGTAAGAAGATATACGATCTATCTCGGTACAGAGCAGCACATGACAAAGATATAAGATGTACCTGTATTGGTATCTGTATTGCCCATTTCTTATAATAAGGGAAGTTGCATGTGCAGAAAGTAAACAGAAGAGATGCACATGGGGATGGGGCAAAAAGTTATCACACCAACACTTTTAAGCACACCAAATCCAAACATTTTTCTTTGTTTTTTTTTTTTTTTTTTTTTTTTTTGGGTGGGAGAAGGATGCATAATATTTTCTTCCCCCTCAGCCCATTGGGTTAGAAGTACAACTCAAACTCACTCAACAAAAGCCAAATGCTGAAAAGCTCAAAGAGATGGAGATGAAGAGAGTGGTGACTGGTGAGGCTTGTGGCCCTACTCCTCCGTATGCATTTTCCATGCCTTCACACACCAAATAATGCGGAGCGTGATGGTCACCCCTCCACATGGAATGCAAAGTCTTTTGGAAAAGAAAAAGGGGGGGAAAGAAACTGACAACCCCACATGACATGCCTCCCAAATTGCAGTTGCACTTCCACTAGCACATGCACTTATTCCTTTCTACCTGTCCAGATCTTATCCATCTCCCATCTCTAATCATAACCACTCCCCTTTTAATTACATTATCATTAATAAAATATCTAACAACTCATCTTCACCTCTCTCTGTCTGACTATAGCTACTCTATACACACCGCCAATCTTAATCAAATTAAAGCCAGTCACCGATAAAGTAAACAGGGAAATTACAAGTTGGTTAAAAATGGGTTCAAGCGGTGGTCTGTTCTGCTAGTTCCGTGCACTGAAGGTGGCGATGGCAAGTGATCAGGTGGTCATTGGTCAGGCCAGCAGCTTGCATGAAGGAGTGAACTACGGTTGGACCGACGGATCTGAATCCCCTCCTTACCATGTCTTTGCTTATGCTCTCTGATTTTGACGTTTTCACTGGAATCTTGTGGCCCCATTTGTATCGCGTAGAAATTGGCTTGTAGTTGACAAATCCCCATATATATTTGTCAAACGACCCAAATTCCCTTTTGATCTGCAGTATTACAATTTCCTCATCGTTGAGATTACCATAAGCATATATGTTACTTTAATGTCGATTACTAAGTCAGGTGCTTTTTTTTTTTTTGGGTGACCTTGCTTACTGAGTTTGATCAATAGCAGGTCATGAATTTATCTAGGTCTGGGCTTGTGGGAATGGTTTCGGTCTAGTCTAGGTTTACAATCAGATCTATTATATTTCTTCCCCATAGAGGAATTCTCTTCTGAAGAAAAGCATTGCGATAAATTAAAATTATGCAATTAACGACATAACAGGCGTTTCCACTGATGCCTTTACACATGCACTTGTCATCTACTTTCTTAGTGCATACATTATTGGATTGAACGTTGACAAATCGGTAATTGGAATGAATTACCTCAAGGATGCGAAGGGAATTATCAACAACACCACGAACTCGGGTTACATCAATACCGTACTTGGAGCTAATCCATGTGATCTGCTTTTCAGAGAAGGTGGCGACTATTTCTGCCTCGAATCCTGAAAAGACGTTCCTGGATGTCCACAGTAGGAATAAGAAGAAAATGAGTTTTCTCTGTATAGCTGTAAGTTTTAGACATTAAATTTCGTTGCTGAATTGGCCGGAGCTTATGTCATTCTCACCTAAAATCTTGACGTTTCCTCAAGATTGAAGTCCAGTCTGAACCAACCTGAGCTCCACTCAGCACAAGCAGTTCGAACAACACCCTGCAGTGATAGCATCATCCTTGATTCATCAGGATCAGGATTGTAACACGCACACGTGCAGGCAGAGAGAGAAAGGGAGGGACCTGTCATCATGTACTGGCACTCCCCATTCTTTATCGTGATAAGCGATATACTGAGGATCTGCAAGAAAATATGAAACGAAAATAGGATAAATTCCACAGGATTCAGAACTAGGAATGTCAGCAGCAGGATTAAGTAAATGAACACACAGACACAACAGAGCAGACCTGAATTGCTGGTGATGAAGCTGCACCGCCTGTTTTCCTCCATTATCGCCATCGCTGGTGGTGGTGGAGAATCAAGAGGGACAACTCGGGCATCAAACTTAGCTGACTTACATCTTCCATAATGTGCAGTCCGCATCTTGCGCTGGGCGTGTTGGAGGGCCATCTGTTCCCTCCTCACGGCTGCTATGCTTCCGGGGCTCTCCAGGACCAGTGATGATGAATAAGACTCGACCATGACGTTACTCCTACCATTGAAACTTTTTGACTTCTTTCGGTCAAGTAAAGTAGGAGTAGTGCCTCTGCTGCTGCTTCTCAACATCGGGTCATCATCAATCGGACAAGAATTCAAGGGAGGCCGTGATGATCGGTTGGCAGTGGGAAAGGAGTTAGGAGGCGGGAGCGGAAGAGGAGAGGAGTTCGTATGGTTACTGGTGGGTATCGGTAGAGGCACTTTCTTAGTGTTGGGAAGAGAAGCGGGGTTTGGACTAGCAGTACTACGATTGCAGTTGGGTTGGAGGACAGGCCTTCCGTTGATCTTGGCGACAGCAGCCACGGCAGGAGGACTGCCAGCATAGGTTTCTGCTGTAGTCGCCATGGCCGCCTTGAGTTTCGAGGTGTGCATTGTTTGCTAATACAAATTTCAATGTGGACAGTAGGGTATTATAGGTTTGTCTACTGCAGAATGACGAGATCGGAGGAAGAAATGTAGAGAGACGAGTGATGGATGAGGAGGAAGGGATGTTTAATGATGCATGCGTGTATATATATAGAGAGAGAGCGAGAGAGAGAGGGAGAGAGAGAGAGAGAGAAGGGGAAAGGGTGGTGGGGTAGAGGAGAAGCTGTAATAGCATGTGCAAAGGTTCGGTGGGAAGGGTCTCCGTAGAAGGGCATTGCCTTTTTCTCGCTCTTCAGACAAAAAAGTATATTATATTACTCATAAGAGTGATATTCCTGTCAATGATCACTTCTGTCGCCCTCCCCTCACGATTCCTCAAACTACGATTGAGGAAAATTATTAGAGGATGATTAGGATCCATAAGAGATCATGATGTCCTCGCTTCTCCGATAGCCCAATGGTCTCTTGACACGCTCAAGAAGCCCGTTTACTTCGGCCGTGATTGAAGAGTCACTGTGCTGTTCATAACTTGGAAGTTTGGTATTACATTTCGGTCAAGTTGCAGCATTGGGATAAATTTTTTCGTAAAAGCTGTAGGCGCTGCAGTTATGAAATGTTTACGGAATAAAGTCATCGCATACCTTGTCATAGTGAAAACTGCTTTGGGAAAACTGTACCGAATGACCTCAAAGTGACGGGTTCGAGATATATTTCCATGTTGCATCAAAGACTACTCATAATTCGAGAAATCTAGCATTCTCAGCAGCATGAATTGGTGAATGCGCGGAGGAGAGAAAAGGTAAGAGGAACGGAGAGACATGACAACTACTCTGAGACAATGAACAAGGGCATGATGAGAGAGATCTTAGCGATGTACCTGACCCGCACCCGCAGCATTAACCAAATTTTTAATGAGCGTTTGGTATATATTTTGCTCTAAACGTTCTTATTCTCTTTTTCAAGACTTTTAGAGTTCGATAGTTATGGCTAATTAATTGTTAATGCATTTATTAACCGGATAAGAACCACTATGTTCCACACTCTTCTTTACTTGGACTTTTCGTTTTGCCTATACATTCCTTATTTACTATCTAATTAATTGTTAATGCATTTATTAACCGTATAAGAACTACTATGTTCCACACTCTTCTTTACTTGGACTTTTCATTTTGCCTATAAATTCCTTACTTGCACTTCAAGGCATTCAAAATGTTCTTAGGGTGCATTTGGTTCAACTTTCTCAAGAGGTTTGGCAAGATAGTTTGACAAGCTTATGAAATAGCTTTTGACTAAATACTAGCATTGGGATTGCAAAACCAAAAAAACTAAAGAATTAATGAGGATAGTTTTGGAAGGAAAAACATATTTTAATCTTAGTTCCAGCATTTCGCAAATGCCTTTCTCATTTTAATTCAAGAGTGATGCTTTATGCACTATAATTACCCAGATATTAGCGATAATGTCGTATAACTTGGACAATTAATTGAGAACTTGCAAATTTTTCGACCCCAAAGAGTAGTCCTCAAACACGAATTTCCTCACAAGTGGACACTTTTATCGCTCCGTTCAAAAAATGAGCTGGTTGTTATGAAATACATGAATGGGTAGAATACATAAATGAATATTCATTATATTCATCTTATCCAATGTACTTATTATGGTACATTTGTATCAAATGTTCTAAGTACATCTCCCTATACAATGAACGTTCGTCTCCCTTATCATATACATGTATCATTCGATACATTGATATTAATGATAAGTACATTATTGTTCTCCTATAAATAGGAGTTTAGTTTTGATGTACAATACACAATCACACAGAAACACGACAGTGAGATACTGGAAATAAAGCTCTCTCATCTTGCTTTCTCTACTATCTCTAGTGTTTGTTGACGCCTTAATTTTAGGCCTATTTTATTAATTAAGTTTTTAATTTAATTTATTTTGTCTTTTCGGATAAGTAGTTAATAAAAAGAGAAAACAACAAAAAACAAATAAAAACAAAAAGAAAAGCATAAGCCAGGGCCTTTAAAGCCCAGCCCCTCCCTCTTTTCTTTTCCTTCGCAGGCCCGCGAGGCCCAACCGCGTGGCTCAGCCCGGCCCTTTCTCCTTGTCTTCTTCCTCCCCTGTCTTCTTCCCCAATCGGATAAGCAGCACGCGCCTGAGAAGAGGACGCGCGCGACGCCGGAGCAAAATGGAGGAAGAGTAGCGCATGTGGGGCAAGGGGGCGGCTGGCGTTGGATAAGGACATGCGGGGAGCAGCTGGCATCGGATGGGACATCGGTTTGGCCGTCAAAGGCCGCTCGGTGCGCGAAGGGATCCGGTCGAGGTTCTGTCGACCGGCCACCCCCTCGCCTATAAATAGCCCCTGATGTCGACGACGAAGAGGGAGAGCGAGCTCTGAGATCTTCCCACTGAGAGACTTCGGGGGAGGAATCGAAGAGCGAGCGAGAGAGAACTCGGGTCGTGAGCTCGGCTGACCTCCCACTGAGAGACTTCGGGGGAGGCCACCGGCGAGCGAGTCCGAGGAGGTCAGATTCGGCCGGTGGAGGCTCGGATCGACCGGAGTGAGAGAGAAGACGGTCGGGCGAGAAGCGAAGAAGGCGAGATCGGCGGAAGGAGCGAGCGAGAGAAATCGGAGGGAAAGGGGGTCGCGCCGTCGTTGCCGCTTCCGTCGCACCGCGAGCAGTAGCGTACCGCCTCTGTCGCCGTCGCCGTCGCCATCACACCTCCCGTAGTCCAATCGTCGTCATCGCCACAAGCCGTGCCGCCGTGCCGTGCCAACGCCGAGAGCAGGTGTCAATGGATCCTGCCCACGCCATACCCATTTCTGCTCGAAGCTCTGATCGCCGTCGCCCCGACTTGTCGCCGTCACCACCGTGAAACCCTAGCCACAATCAAGAAGTCTCGTCACGTCACCGTCGTCGCCGCCGTCGCCATCGTGCACCTCAGCCTTCCCCTCTCCGGCGCCGCGAATTAAGAACCCTAGGGTTCTTGATTCTTCGGGTCGCGGCCTGGTCAGTGGGTTGGACCCGGGACCACGAGTCGGGTAGGGTTTCTCTGTATTTTGGGGGGCGGCGGAAACCAGGTCGGGAGTTGGGTTGGACCCGGGTAGGGTTTCGCTAGGAACCGGGTCTTCGGGGCCGGGCGGTGTCCCCAAACGCCCGCCACGGCGTTGTTTAAAAAAAAAAAAAGTCGAGCCCGTCTGCGTTTTGAAATGGCCGGGTCGGACACAACCTCGTGGATCCGACCCGGGTCGGCTTTTATATTACTTTATGTAATATTTTAATTAAAAAATCAAGAAAAATCAAAAAATAATTTATTTTCGAAAAAATATTAAAAAATATTTTAATTTCCAGAAAACCGAAAAATGTTTTAAAATATTAAAAATATTTTAATTTCCAAAAAAAAAAAAATATCCAAAAATATTTTATTTTCTGAAAAATAAAAAAATAAAAAATATTTCATATTTTCAAAAAAATGCCAAAAATCCAAAAAAAGGCCAAAAATTCGTGAAAAAGCAAAAAAAATTTTAGAAAAAGCCAAAAAGACTTGTATTTTTCCAAAAATATCAAAAAATCCCAAAAAATCCCTTTTATGTCCAAAAATTAGAAAAAGACCTAAAAATGTTTTCCTCCCAAAAATGCATGGAAAATCCCTCGAACATCCAAAAAACCCCAATGTTTAAACAAGATTAGGTACAAAAATGGCATTAGTGATTAACTAGTGTAATCAAGTCCCCGATCCTAATTTCTCAGTTGCGCAGAGTAAGTATTTCTCCCGATACTTCACTTGGGTTTCTAATCAACCCACCCAAAATCGATTAGTGGCGACTCCATTTTAAAAATTGATTTACGGGTTAAAAAACTCGACTATTAAAGTCGTGAATTGGTGGACTTGAGAGAGTCCAGGCATAGCTAATTTCAGCCGAGCCATTAGCCTCCTTAGGCGCTCGTACCCGATCGTGGGCGCCGAAAAAGGTCGTGACAGTGTTCACCTACTTTCTCTTCTCAAATCTATTCTCTCTTATATATTCACAACGCAATATTCTACAACACGTTTTTAGCACGAGGATCTACCGATTGAGTAAGTAACTTTTGCAAGCACGAAGATCTACCGACTGAGTAAGTAATTTTTGCAAGATGGGTATTCTTTTTATTGATCAACTTATACTTCATCTTCTTCTATCAATTCTTCATTTTTATTTTTCTTGGTCCGAAGCCAAAATTCAAATCTAAAAGTATCCTTTTGCTCCTGAAGTAGCGGTGGATATTGGAAATCCTTTAAATTAATTTAACGATTTATTTTTGCAAGGATTATGTCAAATATTGAAAAGCCCAAATTCCACATCCTCGAAGTGAGTGGAAAGAATTATCTATCCTGGTGCCTTGACATGGAAATGCACCTCCAAGGGCAAGGTCTCGCTAATACAATTACAGAGGATGGAACCTCAAATGAAAAGGATAAAGCAAATGCGCTGATTTTTATTCGCCGTCATTTGCATGAGAGCCTGTAGACTCAATACTTATCCGTTCGAGACCCGCATATCTTGTGGAGGAGGTTGAAGGATAGGTATGATCATACCAAAACTGTTATCCTCTCTCAAGCACAATACGATTGGCAAAATCTTAGACTGCAAGATTTTAAATCAGTGTCTGACTATAATTCTGCTTTATTTGATATCGTTTCTCGACTTGAGTTATGCGGTATCAAACTCACCGATGCGAGAATTGCTTGAGAAAACTTTCTCCACCTTTCATGCTTCGAATATTGTATTGCAACAGCAATACCGGCAACGTCAGTTTGTCACATATTCTGAATTAATTTCTGTGCTTCTTACTGCCGAGGAAACCAATGAACTACTGCTAAAAAATCATGATCTTAGACTTGCTGGCTCAAAAGCATTGCCTGAAGCACATGCTAACTTTGAGAAAAATACTGGCCATTTTAAGGGCTATAAGCTCAGGCAAGAACATAATCCTAGAAGGGATGTCAAGAAATTTAACCGCCTTAGGAAATCAGACTTTGGCCTGAATCATGGCAAAGAAAAGAAGCCAAAGAAGGTGATTAATGAAAGTATTTGTCATTGCTGTGGCATGATTGGGCACTGGTCACGTACTTGTCGTACGCCAAAAAATTTTGTTGACCTATACCAGGCATCTTTAAAGAACACGGGCAACCGTGGTGAATCTCATGCCATTGAAATCAATCCTACCGCCATAACCACCGTTGAGGCCAACAATATCTCCGTTGGTGGGACTCCTCTTGCTCTGAAGTAGCAAATGCATCATTGGATGTCTCGATTCTTTGAGGACCTTTGATTACTTTGATGAATCAGATTGGTGGATGATAATTTGAACTTGAATTTTATGTTATTTCGCTTTAAATGTATTACTTTTTTTTTTATTGTTCTTTATGAAATACTTATGAACCTTATATAATATTTATTTTTGAAATTTTATTCGACGTATAACTAATATGCAACTTTTATGATACTTGACACCTGAAGTTGTCAATATAAATGCAAATGGAAAATACCGAGAAAAAGGAAGATGTTTGTTTGCTTGATAGTGCAACAACACATACTATATTTTGTAGTAGACACTTTTTTCTTGAGTATGACATTGCGCAAGGCACAAATCCATACAATATCAGGTCCTGTTCCGATTATTGATGATTTTGGGAATGCTACAATTATTTTGCCAAATGGCACAATCCTGCATATTGAGAATGCGTTTCTAAGCATTCGATCAAAAATGAATCTGCTCGCCAAAGATGTATGCCTTAATGGGTACCATATTGAGACTATTTGTGAGCAAGATAAGGAATATATTAGCATTTCCTCTTATAAGATGGGCCTGAAGACCATCCATGAGAAGCTAGAAGCTTCTTCTATGGGTTTGTATTGTGTCATGATTAAAGCTGTTGAAACCTACGCTACCACATCTTGGAGATTGGTAAGCCCTGATCAGTTTGGACTGTGGCATGATCGCCTTGGTCATCCTGGCGCTTCAATGATGCGTAGGATAATTCAAAATACAAAAGGGCACCTTTTAAAGGATATAAAGGTATTGTTGTCCAAAGATTATAATTGTGAGACTTGCTCACAATGAAAGCTTATTATCAAACCTTCTATAACAAAGGTTAATATTGAATCTCCTTTATTCTTGCAAAGAATTCAGGGTGATATTTGTGAACCAATACAACCACCAAGTGGACCATTTCGATATTTTATGGTATTAGTGGACGCATCCTGTAGATGGTCCCATGTTTGCCTATTATCTACGCGCTAGCTCTTCCCGAAGGGCAGGCTAAAATGGATCAAAATCCCCCGCACTTGAAGTGTGGTAGACCGATAGGATCAAAAGATACTGCTCCTAAAAAACGAAGGGGAAAGAATCAGGAATCTGCTCCAGAGGAGCCTGGCATTGTGCTTGCTCCCAAAGAGCTTATTGCCCCTGAAGAGGCGCAAACCCATGAAAGGAGCACTAGCCTTGGGAATACTAAGAATTCCATTATATACTGTAATGAAATTTGGGATTGAAATGAAATCATCATTGATGATGATTTTGCATTCTTAGTTGCTCATAAAATTATGGATGATGATTGTGAGCCGCAATCTATTATTGAATGTCGTCAAAGGCAAGATTCGCCTAAGTGGAAGGAAGCACTTAAAGCTGAATTAGCTTCCCTAACTAAACGAGAGGTTTTTGGACCTGTAAGTCGTATCCCCGATAATGTAAAGCCCGTTGGATATAAATGGGTATTTATCCGAAAACGAAATGAGAAAAACGAGGTTGTCGGGTATAAAGCCCGACTCGTTGCCCAAGGGTTTTCCCGAGACACGGGATTGATTATAATGAGACATATTCACCTGTGATGGATATGATTACATTTCGTTTTCTCATTAGCCTAGCAATCTTTGAAAGATTGGAAATGCTTCTTATGGACGTTGTGATGGCATATCTATATGGTTCATTAGACTCTGATATTTATATGAAAATTCCTGAGGGATTCAAAATGCCTGAAGCATGCACTCCCCGCAATTTATTACCAATAAAATTGCAAAGAGCCTTGTACGGGTTAAAGCAATCCGGTCGCATGTGGTATCAACGCCTAAGTGAGTACCTAATTAAGGAAAGGTACAAGAATGATCCTATCTGCCCATGCGTATTTATTAAGAAATCAGAAACCGGATTTGCTATTATAGCAGTTTATGTCGACGATATAAATTTAATTGGAACTCCAAAAGAGTTAGTTGAAACTGCTGAATATTTGAAAATGGAGTTTGAAGTTAAAGATTTGGGTAAAACCAAACTTTGTCTTGGTCTAGAGCTTGAGCATAAAGCAAATGGAATAATCGTCCATCAATCAGCATACATTGAAAGATTGCTTAAACGTTTCAACATGGACAAAGCTTACCCATTGAGCACCCCTATGGTTGTAAGGTCTCTAGATCCCCAAAAGGACCCATTTTGTCCTAGAGAATCTGATGAAGAGATACTTGGTCCTAAAGTACCATATCTCAATGCAATTGGGGCTTTGATGTACTTGGCACAATGTACGAGACCAGATATCGCTTTTGCGGTAAATTTATTGGCACGTTTTAGTTCTGAGTCAACTCAGAGACATTGGAATGGAGTTAAACATATTTTCCGTTATCTCCGAGGAACCATAGATTTTGGATTATATTATTTCAAGGATTCCACTAACTCTGGTTTAGTTGGATATGCTGATGCTGGATATAGATCCGATCCACATAAGGCTCGCTCTCAAACCGGGTATTTATTTTGTTATAACGGCACCGCTATTTCTTGGCGTTCTACGAAGCAATCGCTAGTAGCTACATCTTCTAACCACTCGAGATTATTGCTTTATATGAAGCTGGAAGAGAGTGTGTTTGGTTAAGATCCGTTATAACACATATTCATAATTCTTGTTGCTTAATACCGGTTAGAAATTCTCCCACTATAATTTATGAAGATAATGCTGCTTGTGTTGCACAAGTCAGGGGAGGATATATCAAAGGTGATGGGACCAAGCATATCTCGCCGAAATTTTTCTATACTCATGAACTCCAAGAAAGTCAACAAATTGATGTTAAACAGATTCGATCCATAAATAATCTTGCAAATCTTTTTACCAAATCATTGCCAACATCAACTTTTGAGAAATTAGTATATGGCATTGGTATGTGGCAAGTTCACAAGATGCAAGATTGATTAGCCCCAGAAGTGGCTATATGGCTTAATTGAGGGGGAGATATTATGAACTATACATTGCAGCATTGATATGCGGCGAGTTCACAAGATGCAATAATGATTAGCCCCAGGAGTGGCTATATATGCATTGCACTCTTTTTTCTTTATGTCCGGTTTTTTCCCATAGGGTTTTTCCGGCTTAAAGTTTTTAACGAGACAATTAATGCATCCATAAAAAGGGAGAGATCATAACATGTGTGCTCTGCACTTTTTCCCTTTTGTCCGGTTTTTATCCCATTGGATTTTTCCGGCTTAAGATTTTTAATGAGGTAGTATCATTCAATGCACATTCGTAATGAATATGATGAATATTCAAGGGGGAGTGTTATGAAATACATGAATGGATAGAATACATGAATGAATATTCATTATATTCATCTTATCCAATGTACTTATTATGGTACATTTGTATCAAATGTTCTATGTACATCTCCCTATACAATGAACGTTCGTCTTCCTTATCATGTACATGTATCATTCGATAAATTGATATTAATGATAAATACATTCTTGTTCTCCTATAAATAGGAGTTTAGTTTTGATGTACAATACACAATCACATAGAAACACGACAGTGAGATACTAGAAATAAAGCTCTCTCATCTTGCTTTCTCTACTATCTCTAGTGTTCACTTGCTTTCTCTTCTCAAATCTCTTCTCTATTATATATTTGCAACGCAATATTCTACAACACTGGTAGATTTTTGAAATAATATTAGTAACTTGCTGTTAACTTAATAATTACAAACTCTATTTTGCAATTTACAAATTTTCAACTTTGTTATATTTAACTAATTTTTTATTTGTCATTCTTATCAATACCTAAAATTTACGAACTCTTAATATAAGTTTACTAATATTTGTCCCATGTGTCATGATCGGTGTTGATGTGGACAAATTTTTTTAGAAAGATGTACCCAATTTTTTTTTTTTTTTTTTTTCCTCTAACCCTAGGCTAGTGAGGTCATTGGTTGATCCTCGCTGACCACAGCCAAGGGCTAGCGACCCTTGGTCTAGGTAAGGGCATCATGACTCTCGTTGGCCACGAGAGAGGGCCTTCGCCCTAGACCTAGGCGAGGGCGGTGCCGCCCTCACTAGTCAGCGAGTGAGGGCCATGACTCTTGCCCAGACCGGGTGAAGGTATCATGTCCCTCACCGGTCAACAGGCAAGGGCTGTCGAGACTAGGCTTGGGGGGTGTGGAGGCTCTCACTAGAGGGTTAGTGGTTGACCTCGTTGGCCTAGGGTTAGGAAAAAAAGTAAAGAAAAAAGAAAAGAAATTTTTTTTTTTTAAATTGTCTATGTTAGTGCCGATTGTGGTACATAAGACAACTAGCAAATTTCAAAATGTTTATGATTAAATCGGAAAAATTAAAATGTTTAAGATTAAATTAACCAAATTGAAAATTATATGACTAAATTGCCACAAATGCAATACATTTAGGACATTTTTCGTAATTTCCCCAAGATAGTAATATCTGAAAAGAGTTTATTAGATGTTAGAGGTTGCTAATCAAGATAAATCAAAATAAATAACTCAATTCAAAAGTCGGTAAATTTAAAAAAATGACAAAACAATAGTAAGTAACTTAAATGAGAGTTGACAATTCAAATGTGATCGGCAATTTAGTTTGATAAATTTCAGAAATCACCCTAATTTATGTTGGTAAATTCATGTGAGAGTTAGTAAATATGAAACCTTGATAGGTTACACAAATAAAAGTTAATGAGTTAATACAAAAATGGTTAATGTGCAAACTAGCAAATAGAAATTGGTAATTCCATAAAAGTGTTGGTAAATTAGCAACAAGTTTTTTGGACAAAGAACCTCGCTCATATTCTCATATCAACGATATATTTACACCTATCAACATCTATTGAAATTTACTTACACCAAGATAAATCCGTATTGTTTGGCAAGGAACGATAGAATTCCGCTTCCTAACATGTGATTATCCATAGGACACGCCCAAAGTTTAAAGATGCAAATTACCAAGCTTCTAGAGGTTAAAGTAAGGACCCGAAATACAGGTATTCCCAGGCCTAGCGTGAGCGTCAAGTCGGTTTATTTTGGTGGCCGCGTGAGAAAGGTATCAAAGCGGGGAAAAAGTGGGTGTTGCTGTTACAGGGCCACCCCGGAGGCATTTGTTCCTTCCTTTGCCTTCACGCCCACCGTAAGCGATGTCTCTCAATGATGCCTTCAGACTCTTCTTCTGGGCAAAGTCAGTGCGAAGATATGGGCAACTTTTGTTGCGGCCAGCACCACCGCCGTCCTGCCACCACCAGAAGCACAAGCATAAGCAGAAGATCTCTTGACCATCAGGAAGAGGTGCAAATGAATTCAACCTCCAAGCAAAGATATGCCTTCATTCCAGATCGCTTCTCGTCCCTTGATCAGGTATCCTCTTCCCTGCTGAGATGGCGGAACCCTCATGCCGAATGAGGACTCTATGGCGTGACTGTGGTTTGCTCCAAGTATCCCCAGTAGGATGCAAAAGTTCTCAGTGCGCCGCGCTAAACTATGGATGCTCTGGCACAGGTGACGACAGCCTTAAGAGAAGCTGGACTGGAGTCCTCCAATCTTATCCTCGGCATAGATTTCACCAAAAGCAATGAGTGGACAGGTTTTCTAACATGCGCTGAACCTTGAAATTCGTTAATTTAGTTAGAACTTGGTTTCCGTCATCTAACAAAATCGAATGCTATCAAGGCAAGGTCTCATTCAATAAGCGAAGCTTGCATAGCATCGGAGATGTGCCGAATCCCTATGAGATAGTCATCTCTATCATTGGAAAGACTTTGGCTCCATTAGACGAAGACAACTTAATTCCTTGCTTTGGCTTCGGAGATGGTATGATGGACGCGCGTGGTTTTTTTATTATTATTGCGTATATCTACTATATCATGGTTATTCGCTTCCTAAATTCTGTCTGGTGTATCTGTATCTCTCCATCTTAATCTCCCTGCCCCCAACTCTCTAAGTCACAACTCATGATCGAGAAGTATTCAGCTTTCACAGTGATCATTCCCCCTGCCATGGATTTGAGGAAGTTTTAGCCTGCTATAGAAAAATAGTTCCGAGTTTGACACTTTCAGGTTGGTGATTTTTGGCATGTTTATAGTTGTCACTTCCCTTTCTCTCTGGATTAGTATCAAGTACCTCGTTTTGTGCTTTATTGAATAGGGCCAACATCTTACGGACCGATAGTTGAGGCTGCCGTGGACATTGTGGAGAAAAGTGGTGGCCAATTCCATATATTAGTTATCATTGCAGATGGCCAGGTTTGAACTTGAATTGCCTCTATGATTAAAAAAAAAAAAAATTCATCTCTCTCTCTCCACCCCAAAGGGTGGTACAACCACCTTCATTCACGCCCCGCCAAAAGGAGGGAGAGGAAAACTAATAGACAGGCATGAATGAGGTACACAAGGGAAAATACATGTTGAGTCGTCAATGGAAATGCAATGCCCTGGCATGACTTCCAGCACTTGTCTAGATTTGGATTGATGAATCTAACAAATTAGGTGATATAGATCACGTGCTACAAAGGTTTAACTAAGTCTTGATGACAGACCGCTCAAAGATTTTCATACAAATGAAAAGCAATAACTGAATTAAACACACAGGTCACAAGGAGTGCGGATACAAGGGATCAAGAGCTCAGCCCACAAGAAGAGAGGACCATTAACTCCATCGTGGAAGCAAGGTAGAACTAGAGCTTTGTTACTTTTTTCTATCAACTCTAGATGAGTGTCTGAGACGCATTATAGAGTAGATCAATTTTTTTCAATAAGAGCATGTGCTCTATAACCTCGTGAAATGAACCTTTTTCTACGGCCAAAATTCTTCATTTGGCTGTTGCGGAGAATCATGCAAAATTAGTGTAAGGTCCTTAAATTCTGGTTATGATACAGACTTATGCTCCGTAGAGAAGTGAATGCAAAATAAGTGTATGTGCTGAGAAAGATATTCTATTCCTAGCTTATACCCACTTTCAATCGTCCTTGTCGGAGTTGGAGATGGGCCTTGGGAAGATATGCAGAAGTTCGACGACAAGATCCCTGCACGTGAATTTGATAATTTTCAGGTCACCTCTTTACTCTCGCTCCTACTCGTCCTACTCTCACTCCTATGAATTGGGAGTTTAATATCATGTGATTGCCATAGTTTGTTGAGGGATTAAGAGATTTTTAGTTTAGGAGCTGAAAATCATTTGTTGAAATCTCCCCAACTGCATGCAAACTACTCTAGATCAAGGCCAACTGCCCAAGCCAAAAATCTTAATTAAATCAATTTATAAAGTTTGCAGAATATTTCAGATTCAACACTTCATTAAAGAAAATTTGTGTCTGAGCAGTTTGTGAATTTCACTGCCACCATGTCTAAAAGTGGAAGTCCATCGGAGAAAGAAACAGCATTCGCTCTTGCTGCTCTCATGGAGATTCCCTTCCAGTACAAAGCCACCCTCGAGCTTGGAATACTTGGGTACGTATGTCTGCGTCCCCCATCTTTCTCCCCGTTACGAACATTCAGCATCTTTTTATTCCATTAAATAGCAACACCGTCCAAAAACCTTAGGGTTTATGAATCAGGATGTTGCATTATTTTAACTAAGTATAGTGATTAAATTATTGTTTCCTGATCCCACCGTAATCTGTATGCCCATTCCTTTTATCGGACCAAAAAGTCATGCCAGGGGCAAAGCAAAAAGGGTAGTTCCACGTCCTCCACCAGGGGGAGTTCCGCACAGTGATGGCATAGTCAGAATGCCTACCAACCTCTCAGCCACAGCTGATGACCAACAGAACCAGGTAAAGATGACAAAGGTTGCGAGTCCTGTTTTCTCATCTGTAAGTTTTTTTTAGCTGGAAGGTACTGCTGGACTGGAAAAGTGAGAGACACACTGGTGTAATCTATCAATTCAAATGTTAATCACGGTTAGACACACTTTAAAGTAATCCCTGATATTGAAAGCATTCTGCCAAATCTTTCCGATATAATCCACCGGGAGTATTCCATTAAACAAATGCAAGGAAGTTAGTCCTGCGATAAACCAAATTCGCATGAAGTTGTCAAAGAAATGAACCCAGGAGTAATTTCCTTTCACACTTATCCGTGGATTTCTGGCTCTAGTGAATAACTAGGTTGGGTCCAGATTCCACAACATAATTTTTCCGAGCAATGGGACTCGTTGACAATTGTCTTACAACCTTGCAACATAACAGATGACTTTCCAGTACTGAGAATATTGCTCACTACCTCTTTTATCCATCTTCCTGTTCTCTGTATAGGTGTGCCCTGTTTGCCTGACAGATCCCAAGAACATGGCATTTGGTTGCGGTCACATGGTGAAGCTTCTTGAAAGTGTTCTTTGCCATTGTTAACTACAGCTCTCCTTTCCAGGCTTACTGATACAGTGAACATGATTAACTGCAGACTTGCGGAGAATGCGAAGGAAGATTGTCCAGTTGTCCCATATGTCGCCAGCCAATCACCAGCAGGCTCAGACTGTACACGTGATTATTCCTCCAGGATGAAAAAAACACACTGGCTGCACTAGCCTCAGAAAGATATTTGAGGTTAATGCCACTGTTCAATGTACGAAGATGGACCCTGAGAATATACTTACATATGTATGATATATACGTACATATGTACGAGTGGCAGGTGCTGGCCCATCCCCCCAAACCCATTGCATGTAAGAGGAAGATCCCTTCGCGTCAGTCCATCTCAATTTAGGGCCTTTTCTCCTCTCATTAATTCGTTATGTGCCAAGATCTCATGAGGAACGGATCATAACAGTCCAAGGACAAGGATTGGAAATAAGCGTAAAACTCAAGGGATGATTTATAACACGCCACAAGGCTGACGAAGAAGATCTAATTTAGTGTTCGAACCTTAGGTCTGCACGACACTCCACAGATCATAGTTGATGAATAATGTTCCCCTTTTCCATGTTAGCATCTATGACACTTCAAGGTTCATATTCGAGTATATTTAGCAAGTGTAGGCGATGACTTTAAAATGGTTAGCAGATAGTGCACGCAAATAAATTGACAAGTGATGGTACCTATGTTATGACAGAATAACCTGGAGATAAGTACAACATGAGTGTTATAACTTTTGTACAACACTCACTTGAGTGTGATTTCGCTCACTTAAGTGCCATATTTGAGTAAAATTGATTATTGGAGTGTCATTTTCGACAAATCATCCTACATGGATTTTTTTATAATTAATTTCTCATTCCTGTTGATTTTTTTTTTTTTAATTATTTATCCACGTTAGAGTCGGCGATGCCATATAGGATGATTAGTGTCTATATCGGATTTTCCGACGGGGCAAATTGCCAATGCACTTAAGTAATCGATTTTTCAAATTTATGACACTAAAATGAGCTATGCACTAAAGTTATGACACTCATAATATATTTATTTAAAAAATGCTTACATATATGTTTGTTGAAGGAGTGATTATTTAAATATTTGTAATCTTAAACTTATTGTACATATATCAATTTAATTTTAATTTTTCAATTTTGGCAATACAGTTCTACATATCTATGCGATATTTACATGTAGTATTTCTTGCCAATTGTCGTCGCAAATTGCGGCATGAATCAACAAATTGCCTACATCAACATACTAACTAGGACAATTGGCAATGAGTAGACACTATATGAGCAACTTTTGGTGGCAATTGGTGAGGAGGATTACATTGGAATATCACCCAAAAATTTAGGACTACATTGAGAAAACTAAAAGGTATGACTGATTAAGTGGAATAATTAGTTGTTGACAAGAAAATTATGACAATTATAATTGCATTATAAGACAATCCAATCAAATTATTGGCAAATACTTTTTTTTTTCAATTTTAAATGCATCAAAATTTACAAAGAAACAAAAGAAGAAAAAGGTAAGAAAAAATCTCAAAATCTAGGACTTGCAAGAGATATTGTGATCAATTTAATGTGATAGGAGGCGTTGAGAGTCAAAAAATAGATGGAAAAAGTGTGAGCCTTTATGCGTTAGTCCTTTTAGATAATTGCTCATTTAAATATTAAACCTAACCTACTTATTTCTATTTGGGTTGGTGCGAGTAAAATAAGAAACAAGTATGATGGGTGTTTAGAGTGTAGAACTATACAGTGGTGAGAAAAAGGAGAGGCAAATGAGGTAATTTATAACTAATACTACTTATGTATTAGTACATAATGATTGTTTTGATGATATTTTTATTTTGATCTTTGTTGAAAATTAAATTTGAAATGTTTTGGATTTTATATGCAATAAACCTCATTCATGAGAAATAGCTAGTTATATTATATGATACCAATTTCTATTAATATGTCTTATAAAAATAAAAAAATGCAAGGCATTTGCTTACACGAGACCCTCATGGTAAAGTTAAGAGGGATAGCTGCATTGATTGGCTCTACCCAACCATTTTACCTATAAATAAAAATGCTTAGGATAAGGAAAGCAAGAGTGTCGTAACTTGCATACGGCTATCACTTGAGTGTGATAACACTTGAGCGTCATAACTTTTTTTTTTTCATTTAAGTGTCACATCGAAGTAAATTTATATATTTGATTGCCATCTTTGATAAATCGTCTTACATGAATTTTTTTAATTAATTTTCCATTTCAATGTGGAATTTTTTTATCTTTGAATTTTTTATTATTTATCTATGTTAACGTCAGTGATGCTACATATGACGACTAGTGTCTATGTTAGATTTTCTAGCAAGGTAAATTGCCAATGTCACTTAAGTTATCGATTTTTTAAATTTGTAACACTTAAAATAAACGCCATACTAAAATTATGACACTTCTAGTGTACTTATCTAAATAATTGAAGTTCAGAAAACAGATTTAAGTGAAATGGCCTTCATGACTAGAAAAAGCCAAATACTTGAAAGGTTCAGAGTTATTATCTGGGCCGTGCTCTAGCCATCTTTTGCAGAAAATTTGTTTGATAGATTAAGTTGATACAAGAAGGTGAATGCTAGTAAATTGTTTGATTCAAATGAAAAACTATCTAGTTTAGACCGAGAAACTTCTCGTGTGGACTAAAACCGTCATTGTCACTGTCACCCCATACGATTTTACCAGCTCATGAAGAGTGTTGGGTATTATTTATATGAAGTATAATAGTAAAGATCATTCTACTGGGCAACAAATGAGAATGAAGTGCACGAGAACACCTGGAAATTTCTCAAGTATTATGATAAGGTAATACCGTGAATATTCTGCAAGTTTTATAAATCGATTACTTTGCATGCAGATGAGATTGATTATCAATTTCTAATTGAAAATCCCTAAATCCCTCTACCAATTTTGCCAATGCTATGATTTAAATTCCCTATCATAAAAGTGACTGAGAGTAGGAGTGGGAGCAAGAGTAGAGGGCTAACCTGAAAATTATCAATTTCACGAGTAGGGATCTTGTCGTCGAACTTTGGCATATCTTCCCAAGGGCCAACTCCAACTCCAACGAGACGATGGAAAGTGGGTCTAAGCTAGGAATAAAATATCTTTGTCAGAACGTCATTTATTTTGCATTCACTTCTCTATCTAGCATAAGTCTTTACTATAAGCAGAATCAAAGAACTGTACACTAATTTTACAAAATTCTTCACTATAGCCCACAAAAAGTTTCTCTTCACGAGGTTATAGAGCGCATGCTCCTTTGTAAAATATGATTTACTCTATAACACGTTTTTGGTTTATCTGACACTAATCTAGAATCGATAGAAAGTTGTAACTAAGCTCTAGTTCCACCCCCCTCCACAATTGAGCCAATGGTTCTCTCTTCTTGTGGGCTGAGGTCTTTATCTCATGTATTCACCTCTCGTGTGACTTGCATGTTTAATTAAGTTATCGCTTTTTATTTGTATGAAAATCTTTGAGTGGTCTCAATTTGTCATTTGTAATATACATTATTGTAAATACAAGACTTATAAAAGACCTAATTAAACCTTTGTATCACATGATCTACATTACTTAATTGACATAAAGTTAATTGGGACAATTATAATAGAAGTACTAAAATTTGTCACATTTATTCCTTTTTTCTTGTCGGAATACATTTGTTCATTTCAATAGTGAAACTTTTAGTTTGTTTATGTTAGTTATGAAACTTTAAAAGTCGATACATTTGAATCTTTTTATTCACTTCGTCAATACATTGATGAAATTTTCTCCAACCAAATAGTCCTTGCCCTACTTTGCAGACAAGGGCCATAGCCCCTATTGACAGCACCAAGCAAAGGTGCTTGCTTTCATCTAAATTTGGCAAGGGCTATAAGGCCATCGCAGTGACCTTTATGAGATTTTATGGATCGACTGTTTTAAAAGTATATGTTTAGTCTAATCTTTTTGCCTAGTACGAGATGTGATATATTTAAATGAAGAATTCCGGTATACTTAATATATTATAATAAAAAGTACATCAACCTATCTATTAATTTTATGAAATGATTTATATCAATCAAGATATGTACAATTAAATGAGATATACGCGAAATATCAAAAGATATAGAAAACTAAAAAAAAAAAATAAAATATACATAGTAGAGAATCTCGAAGAGGAGTCAAGTCTCTCCAACTCTCTCTCTCTCTCTCTCTCTCTCTCAAGCTGTTCTTTATAAATTTTCGGTATTTTGACATGGCGGCAGCTGAAGAGTCACTAGTCTAAGTAGGGATTCTTTGTTGCTAGAAGGAAACGCACACATTACATCATCAACGAAGCACACGGGGTCGCCCCTGCAGTTGTAAGGTGCACCAAGAAGTTCCTCTGTTCCTCCTTCCCCAAACCCAGTTCCTCTCTGCCTCCACGTCTCCTCGACTCCGACCCGCCAGACCCTCCCAATGTTCCCCGATTCCAATCTCTCCCACTTCAGTTGCCGCCGCAGTGAACCAGCTTAAGCACCACCCCAACCTCATCTTCTCCTTCTTTCGTCACCTGGATTCCTGTGACTTTCCTGTCGACCCTCCCACTTAGGCCACTTTCATCTCCGTCCTCTCCCCCTTCGCCTTCCGCTCCCCCCTCGATTTCGCTTCTCCTGCCGCATCATCTCCTTCCTTTTGCACGGTGTCCTGCTATTCCTTCATTACTGCATTCTCTTTGCTATGCTGAGCAGGCCCCCTCAACTCCCTCGTCGAGGCCTATGTTCGGCCTCCGCTTCAACAGCTTGATCGAGAGCCCCAATCCCGCTGCCGCCATCACTCTGTATGAGCAGTTGAAGTGGCTCGATTTTATTCCCAGTGACTACACTTATACCAAGGCCCTTTGCAGGACTCACGAATTGGATGGAGCCGCTCGCTTGTTATTCCACCACATCGTCGAGACTGGGTCGCCTCCAATACCTTTGCTCACAATAACTACCTCCCGTTGGGTTATGAGGTTCTCATCGATTGGCGGGCTGCTGGGATCTCCCTGAGTGACTATGCATGTACTGGAGTCCGCCTATATGGGAGAGCATGACATAGTCTCCGATGTCCACTGCTGCTGCCTTGATTCATGGCCACTGCAAAGCTCCAATTTGGCGCATGCTGTCAAAAGGTATCAAGTCCCAAGTGTGTCATCATCAGCGCCCTTCTCCAGTAAGATGGTACCGCACAAAGCCCAAATCATCATAAAGAAGCCATCCTGCAAGTATAAGACTGTAGATGCCGATGCTCAGTCAATAATATGTCATCAATATTAAAAGCAAATATCAGGATTTTTTTTTTTAATGATAAGCGAATAGGAGAAACTTATGCCCAAGAACACCACAGGAACACAAAGAGGAATCGATGGCATCTCGTCAAGGCCTGAAAATAGGAAGAGAGGGTGTCACCCCAGCAGAGCAAGAGAATCGAGAAAGGAAGAGCAGAGTACCCTGCCGCAAGGAGATGAGGCGGAGAGAACGAAATCGAGGCGGGAGCAGGGAGAGGGAGGTGAAGGGGGGAGAGGACGCAGACGGAGGAGGCAAAAGTGAGGGTCCAGAGGGAAGCCACAGGACGAAAGAAGGAGAAGGCGCGGTCGGGGTTGGGGTCGTGCCTAAGGCGGTTCACTTCGGCGGCGACATAAGCGGGAGAGTCTGGAGGGTCGGAGTCGAGGAGACAGGCGGAGGTAGGGTTTGGGGAAGGAGGAGGAGGAGGAACAGGGGAGTTCGCTGCACCTTCCGGGACGAGGACGAGGACGAGGACGACCAGCTGCTTCACTGATGGGCACGTGCGTTTCCTGCACCAGAGAAACCCTAATAGCCGCCAACTTGGCGGCGCCAAGCAAGGTCTCCTGTTCCCCCCTTCTTTTTAACCTCTCTCTCTCATTTTTTTTTTTTTTTTCACTTTATAGCCCTTATCATGATTCGTGTACTCCCTCAAATTTATTTGAAAATGAGACAATTGTAGCCGAAATCAAATCTCCAGCTTGTCTCGTTCAGAGGTTTATCACTTCCTCCATTTGAACTCAATTCCGCCAAATCCTTCCGCTGTTTATCAGTGTAAGCGAATGAAAAAATTAACCTAAGCATCTTTTGATTTGTGTTTCGTAAGACCCTATGAGTAATTGTTCTTTTTTAGACACCTGGCCTCAATTGAATTCCATATCAAAATATTAAAATGCTTAGTTCATTTGGTTCAAGAAAATATCATCACTATTTTGATGGGATAAATGAAAAGATCCAAATATGTCAACTTTTTTAAGTTTTATAATTAAAATAAACAAACTTAAAGTTTTTATAATTGAAATTCATAAATGCGACGGATTGATAAGACTTTAATTATAATCGTCGCCATTAATTTTAGAACTAACAGACTCGTGCAGCGTAAACTTAATAGAATTAGAAAAGGAGATGGATGAATATCGAAGAAAAAAGGGGAAAGTGCGATCCTGGAATATTTATATACCTTAGCATTTCAAGTAAATAATATGAGATTTTTTATATTACCGTTTGAGTCGGGAGCTAGCCTTTTCGCATATGCTCTTCCCTTCGTGGGGGTATTTAAACTCCTCTTGATTCCCGTGTCTGACCTCTTGAGGGTGGGGCGACTAGGGGAGTCCTCGTCTCTCTCTAAATAAGAAGTTGAAACATCGCCGCTCCCATCGCCCGCCGCCACGCCAAGGAGGGAAGCCCAGCCAGCGAGAGCGAGAGCGAGACACAGAGAGAAACAGAGAGCGAGAGAGAGAGAGAGCAAGGGTATTAACCTCTCCACGTCTCACGCCGACGCAAACCGGAGCAACGGTCGTGGGAAGCGGCCTTGTGTCAACCGCCATTGTGAGCTGAACAAGGTTTCTTATCATTCTCTCCGTTCCCACCCAGCAGCCGCTCCTTCCTTGTCTTTTGTCTTTCTCTCGTTACAGATTAACATCCATATCCATGTCTATCCGCTTTGTTCTTGCCTTGTCCTTTGGTTTTTATCACGCCCGACAAACCGCTCGCTCTCATCTTTTTGACTTTGCTACTTAATACCTTCCTCATTGACAAAACCTCGACTGACGTTTAGCACGCCCCATGGGCTTTTGCTTTTGCCAGAGACAATGAAGTACGTCCTCGTCACGGGTGGAGTCGTCAGCGGCCTCGGCAAAGGCGTCACTGCCAGTAGCATCGGGGTCCTCCTCAAAGCTTGCGGCCTCCGCGTCACTTCTATTAAGATTGGTATCCCCCTGTCTGCCTTGCCATCTCTTTTACGCTTCTTTGCCTCCTTTGGTTTGATTGTTTCTCCTTGTTCTATGATGCTTTTCAGATCCTTATTTGAACACCGATGCCGGGACTATGTCCCCCTTCGAGCATGGCGAGGTGTTTGTCTTAGATGATGGTGGCGAGGTAACCTTGTACATGTAACCGACCTACATGTCTCATTTGCACACTTGCACTTGCTTATCGAGCATATGCGCGCTCTTTGCTTCTCTGCCCATGTTCTCTAGAATTTTCTCCTGGCAGTGGAGTAAAAGGTTCATCTGAAATTGTTTCTTAGGTGGATTTGGACCTCGGAAATTATGAAAGATTTCTTGACATCACTTTAACTCGGGATAATAACATCACAACTGGCAAAATCTATCAGGTATTCAACCCACCAAATTTCTTGCATTCTGTATATGGATGTCCTTGACAGTCGAGAAATGCGCCTTCCTAAATTTAATATATTTTTGTTGTTTTAACAGTCAGTTCTTGACAAGGAGAGAAGAGGTGATTATCTCGGAAAGACTGTCCAGGTCTGTTAGGCAATTTGATATTGTAAAAAGTTAGAGCTTTGCAACTATTACTACTCTTATTCAACTGGACATAGCATTGTCCGTGGTTTAATTTTACGTTTACTTTAGGTTCTCTGTAGTGCTGGGTTCCTTATAGTTTTAACCAAATTTTGCTGTTTTCTAGGTGGTTCCACATATTACGGATGCCATTCAAGAGTGGATAGAACGTGCAGCCATGATACCGGTTGACGGTCAAGAAGGCCCCGCAGATGTTTGCGTCATTGAACTTGGTGGAACTATAGGTAAGTAGCTTTAGTAGTGACTATCATTTTCCTGGTTCTGGGCGGACTAAATTCATATCAATGCAGGGGATATCGAATCTATGCCATTTATCGAGGCACTTGGTCAATTCTCTTACCGAGTAGGTAAGGTTACACCATGTTTGATTTAAGTAAATTAGCTCAAGAGTTTTTGGCGAAACATTGTTGTTTACCCAACTAAATATTTCTGCAGGAGTTGGCAATTTCTGCTTGATTCATGTCAGCCTTGTTCCTGTACTCAATGTTGTTGGTGAACAGGTATCTTTGTTAGAATCAATTTGTCAATTGACTGATTTCTTAAGATGCTAGATATGGATGTGTTCCTGAATTATGTCCTTGGCATGCTAACCATAGCCTCTGTCATATTGTCCCACAGAAAACAAAGCCTACCCAGCATAGCGTCCGAGGTCTTAGAGGACTGGGTTTGACCCCAAATATTCTAGCTTGTAGAAGTGCAAAGGTTTGCCTCATCTATCACTTCTGTACTTCTTTTAATAATTGTGCTGATAGTAGACTAAAGTTGTCAGGTCATCTGTCACAGGCGCTTGATGAGAATGTTAAAGGAAAGCTCTCTCAATTTTGCCATGTGCCGGTACTGCTCTTAAATGGTGATAAGCTTTGTTGGCCTTTTTGACCGATCATTAATCATTTGTAAGCAACTTGATTATAGGTAGAAAACATCATGACTCTATATGATGTCCCAAACATTTGGCACATTCCTTTGCTGCTAAGAGTAAGTAGTTTAAGAACTTTGAAATTCAAACCATACACCTTCATATTTGTTTCATAGCAAAAGGCTTAATAGAGCTTCTTCATGCCTCTTTTCAACCCCTCATGATAGGACCAAAAGGCACATGAAGCAATTCTGAAGGGACTGAACCTTATGGGGTATGTGGTGTGAATCAGTTCTCCCTCGCCTTTGTTTTATCATTCAATAAATGAATGCTTGCCCCTTTGTTCTGCTTTCTTGGGCATCACTCAACATGTCATCATTTCTTTCCAGGATTGCAAGGAAGCCAGAGTTGGAGGAATGGACTGCTCGGACAAAAGTTTATGACCAGTTGTCTGATCCGGTAGGCCTTGGAACTTCTATTTGGTTGGTCTAGGCATATTTATCCATGTGGTATCAGTTGTCATGCTTTTATTTTGTGCATATTGCAGGTACGAATTGCTATGGTAGGAAAATACACAGGGCTGTCAGATTCTTATCTCTCTGTCTTGAAGGTGAGTGGCTTACTGAAGAGTCATATTTTTGCAGGCATTTTGTATAATACATCTCTTGGATGATTGTGCAATGCTTGCGTTTTGATTTCTTGCTTTAATGCCTTTTCCTTTCTTTGGTTCTTGCTGGTTGGGTTCACATTTTGCTCCTCAAGTCCGATGCAACCACTTTAGTTGTGTGAAAATTTTCCAAATGAGTCTCTTTTTGAAAACAATTACAATTTCCTTTGTTTCCATTTCAAAATCTTTTGGGGAAATGAAGGTTCTGGAACATCTGCCTGATTGGCATTTTGTTCCCTGTCACATTGGGCTGTAAATGTGCGGTCTGTTCATAATGACAGATTAATTTGTCAAAAATATGCTCACAGAATCCATGTGTGCAATGTAATGCTTAGAAGTTGTATCGTAAAAGAGTCTTATACTTTGGGTTATATGGCAGGCTCTTTTGCATGCTTCTGTTGTCTGCCGAAGGAAACTTATTGTAGACTGGGTTCCTGCAAGCGACCTGGAGGATATCACTTGGAAAGAGGTGAAGCTGAGCTCATTTCTGATGTGGCTTATTATTTTTGTTCTGTTGTATGTTGCGGATAGAAGTTAGATTGTATACAATCAATAGACAATAGTCCTTGACAACTAAGTTTTCCCAGCAGTCTCCCAGGCATATAAAGATGCATGGAATTCATTGAAGGTACATTTAGTTTTATACTTCAATAGCCTTTTGGCCCAATATGCAGTCTTGATTTCCTCATTTGCTGATACAAGCTAGTTCCGTGATTGCAACTGATTATACAAATGAACTGTTTTTTTGCACAGGGTGCGGATGGAGTGCTGGTTCCAGGAGGGTTTGGTGATAGGGGGGTGCAAGGGAAGATTCTCGCAGCAAAGTATGCAAGGGAAAATAATGTCCCATTCTTGGGCATTTGCTTGGGGATGCAAATTGCTGTTATAGAGTTTGCAAGATCTGTGTTGGGTTTGCATGACGCAAACAGCACGGAATTTGATCCTGAGACAAAGAATCCTTGTGTCATATTCATGCCAGAGGCATGCATTACTTCTACAATATTTTACTAAAGATGATAATTTTAATTCCTTCTGGCTTAGTAAATTCATTTTTCATTCATTCATGGGCTACATTTATCAGGTTTCAAAGACTCACATGGGAGGGACGATGCGTTTAGGATCAAGGAGGACTTATTTCAGGAACACTGACTGCAAATCTGCAAAGTTGTAAGGAATTGGGAGATTTTGAACTTTGTTTCATGTTTAGGAGTATTAAATTTGGATAAACAAGTGCTTAAGGCTAAATCGTATTTTATATGGTCATGTGTCACACTTACAGGAGATGATGTATCACAAAAATATTTGATGTATTCATATATTTTTTAATCCTTTAGGTATGGCAATGTAAGGTTTGTTGATGAGCGACATCGGCACAGATATGAGGTGAATCCATATTAGCATAGAACTGCTTGTCATATCAGTCCCGAGTAATCTTCTTTTCTTTTGCTTGCTTGGTCATTAACAAGTTTAGTTGATGTCACCTAGGTAAATCCTGAGGTTGTACCAGAACTGGAAAAGGCCGGCCTGCGCTTTGTTGGCAAGGATGAAAGTGGGCAGCGAATGGAAGTAAGTATTCATGGTACTTTTATTATGTTTTTGAATACAACTTAATATTATTTACTTCAATTGTAGTTTGTTTGTTATAATTGTGGCAGTACCTGATGATTCAGTGCTATTAAGTACTTCTCCTTTCTTGTTGATTTCATATCTAATTCTGTACATTGATTGCAGATTGTGGAACTTCCTGATCATCCGTACTTCATAGGTGCTCAGTTCCACCCTGAGTTCAAGTCAAGGCCAGGAAAACCTTCTGGTCTCTTTTTAGGTAATGCAATGTTGAATATAAAATGTTTCTCATCCCTATTAATGCACATGTCAATGTATCCATGGTTTTCTACTCATTTGTACATTTGTCGTTCGTTCGCTGATGCAATCACTGATGAACCTAATTGATGACTTTCTGAGAAAGTGTCACTGCTTGTGAATTTGCTTGTTCTGTTCAGTTGTGTTTCCTGTTTAATGGTGCGTCTTTGCCAAGGTAATCTTATTGTGTTGGTTTTATTCTGTTGGAATTGGGAGAATTCATTTGTTCTTTGGCCCATGGTGGAAGTTTCTGCATTATCATTTTGAATATTTAAATTATCTTAGGCACCTAGCTCAGCAATTTTATTTGGCAGTGCCAGTAAGATAGAAATTATTATCCAGTTCACTCTTGTTTGCTATTGACAGCATTTTAGCTTTCTTCTGATTAACCTGCCTTAATGTTTTACTGTTCACTTTCAACTGCAACAGGACTTATAGCAGCTTCATGTGGGCAGTGGGATGGAGTCCTATGCTATGGAAGCAAGGCAATCGCCAACGGCATAAATAATGGACCCTCAGTCATGAAAAGTTGCATAAATGGAAATGCATCCAAGTTTTTGAATGGCTCATGCAATGCCATACCTATGAATGGTAATGGCGTGCATTGTTGATGCATCCTGTGACAGTCGCACCGAGGGAGTATGGTTCTCTGAAATTATTATAGCTTAATCATGAGTTTTAAAGGGATTCGAGTCCATTTGTAAAGCAAACAAGCATAAATACCACCTTCTTGTATGGTTGAGTGGAGAGGGCGGCGAAGTCATAAATTGCCTCTTCATTCGATGCACTTGGAGTGCTGGAGAACTCCAGCTTGGAATGCGCTTAAGCTGAGGGATCTTGTGTAATTAAATGGGAATTGGGGCTGGGGACTGCTCAGCATTTTGCTGCCTGCCTGACACATCACACGCAATCATCAAGGGATTGCACCTGACTTGAAAGCAAAAGTTTTGTTGGCTGATTATGAGGGTTAATGAAGTTCAGATAATACCGCCCGCATATGATGTCGAAGCTTCTGACTACACGGAAAATGAAATGTTTGGTACTTTAGGCTATTTTCAAGGGATTTAATCCCTCCTTTGAGAAAACCCTGAGACTACTTGATTCGTTAATGTCCTTTTTTCTTGGTTCCTGACTTGAGAGCTGTAATTCTTTATAGGAATGTTCCTGAATGATCTACCCTCTCCTTTTCTTAGCTTCATGGATTACCAAATGTTTTCTGGAAGTTCATCTGCTGATGACACGGTGAATTTGGGCAGGATTAATGAACTGGATCTTTTACTTTTCTAATTCCAGGATTGACGGATTTAATTGGTTGGCCTGTCCAGTTATTGTAATTATATGTTTGTAAACATTATCCCATCAAAGTAAAGAGAAGCCAAATTACAGTTGGGTAGAATAAAATGAGGTAGAGATGGATTTAGTGCCATCATTATGTACACCTACATGTGATTACGTGATTCACGACTCTTGTTCAAATGATAGAAGAGTTTTAAGTTGCAAATGCACGGTACATCACACTTGCTTGAGTTGGTTAATCATCAAACTAGTGCACTGAACCAGAAAAGCCACTATCGTCACATTCTACGATATTAGATTACACGCTGGTGCACAAATTGATGAATAAGCATTGTATGGGAAGCTCCTCCGGTAGGCAGTAAAATTTAGTCAAGATGGGTCCCCAGAACCAACCTTAGTATTGCAGGTGCAGGGGCCTAGTTTGACATGAAAGAGGAAGATGCTTGGATGGCTTTATTAGCTTATAGAGTTACTGCAATTTGCTTTACTGGTTAATACAAGAAAGTCATCTTAGAGGTTGAATCTGCAACCCTAGCAGATCTTCTCTAATTGTGAGGTAGCAATGCTTCACTTCCACGCTGTTTTGATGGAAAGGATCAGTTCTCATTGTTGAAAATTGAAAATATCAATGTCACATCACTGATGAGAGGGGGATGTGAGCACGGATTGACTTGCAAACTACACTCTTACCTCCAAATTAGTTCTAATTTTTGCAATTCTTCACGTTCTGGTCTTTCAATCAAATGAGCTGGGGCTCCATTCTTGAGATAAATAGTTCTTAGTAACCACATTATGAAAGTTTTGTAGAGATTAAGATACAACATCCGATGAATGCATAAAGTTCCATCAAACTCTGATATCAAATGATAATTGATTGTTTGACATAGCCCTATTCCATTAAAACTTCTGTTTGAACCATTTATTTCAATTTCCATAAGATTCTGATGACACATCGTGAGGAGGCGCTCCATCTAATGATCTTCTTTCATAGAAAACTCGAAGACAAGGGAGATACTGTGGAAATCCCCATACATCAAGTGGGATGAACAGTTTCTGCAACAAACTCCAACACTATGACAATCTTAAAAGTGTCGCTAGTTCTGTTTGCACTAGTAGCAACTTACTCTGAGGGTCACCCTTTTCGTTACCGAACATTTGTGTGATTACATTCACAACAAAGCTATTCCCTCTATTTAAAAAAAGAGTGAATAACATGCTAAAAAATCAAGCAACCAATTAAAGAACATGACAAGATCAAACTAGTGCGGCAGATCCATCAGAAACAGACAATTTTGCCAGTGAACAAAAAATTTCAGCGAACACTCTTCAAAAGTCAACAGGTGAAGCATGATGGACACAGATGAACCATTGACCATCACTTCTCTCAAACACATTAGTCACAAACTGTCCTCCCCAGCTGCTACCTTTGGTTTTAACTAGTTCCACACAAGTTACGTAGCCCAAATCCCCTCTAACATGGACTCTAACTTCTCGCAGCTCAATCTCCAATGGGAACTCATAGTTTCCCCATACATGAATCCAACTATCCATGACCGATTCATAACCAGATATGCCAAGGACACCTGGGTGTACACAACAAACATGATCCCCTTTTGACCAAATAGCTTGCATGGCAGATAAATCTCCAGTTTTAAATGATCTGTAAAATTCAGCATTTGCTGCTAGGACGGATGCTTTGCTATCCTCTTGAATACTACGAAGTGTATCCCTGAGTTTTGCAGCTTTTGCATAGTTTTCCTCCTTAATGGCAACTTGGAGCTCCTGCTCTAAAATTTGCTGATCTAGTGTAATGTTTTCGCCACTAAAGGCACTATCCCCTTGGTTCGCTCGACAAACTGTTGAAGAGAAGAAAGACGAATGGCCTCTAGGAAAGACTGCACCAAATTTTGTCAACGTTAGAGCTGGAAAGAAGTGTTCAAAATTGAACAACATTGCCTGTAACACGCAATTTGTAACAAGCTATTTGACAATCACAAAATTTTTATAGCCAAGGTGCAAGAAACAACTAAAGAGTACCTCATTAAAGAAAAAAGTAATCCAATATTAGGAACAGGAAATTGCATGGCTAAGGTAACTACTAAGACTTCCTGCGGAGAATTCATTTGGCTTATTATTCGCAGAATTAGACGACCATGATAATTATGAGGGAGGGGAACTCACTTGGCTTACAAAATTGTAAACTCAGCCGACCCTGATAATGACGAGGCTGGTAACAGGATACTACAATGTCCTCCATCTTACGAGTCCAAGAAGAGGTGTAATATCGTACGAGGATGGAACATTTTGATGTGCTGCACTTCCTTGTACAGTTAGTACTAATACAAGGAGAAAATGTCAATACGAGACTCACCATTTAGCTGAATGACTGCCTGCCTCTGACTTCAGGTATCAGCTACCAAAGAGAAGACAACTCAACCAGCAAAAGATCTGATTTCACTGCAATCAAAAGTTTAAAAATAAACTATCATTTTCCAGCATACACAGGAATACTAGCGACCCAGGTTTTGTGTGGTTAGAAAATATTAGATATTGAATGACAGGAAATAGTGGATGGAAGAGGAAGGCCAAGGGGAAACTTGTCTGTTCACACTGTCATAGGGGAGAGATGAATGTATGTTGCATTGAACATATTTAAGCTAGTTAACATACTTCAGTGGCTCAGCGTGACACTAGTTTTGCCAATACCAGAAATATTACAAAACCTCAAGGTGAGCATATAGGAGAAACCTGGAGGATCACTGGTCAAGAGTTCAGAATTAGCATGGATACAGAGAGTTGAAGTACATGGTGACGGTACAAATAGAAAGATGTATAATTTAAGACGACCATCCCAAAGCAGATGCTTTCTGGAATTTAATCAAGCAGGTGGCGTGGAATTGTGATGGCGTGGGTTTTCATGGATTCTGATGTTATCAACCGATACTTAAGAAGATTCGATGAAATGTATCAAATGTGCTATTTCATTAGAAAGCCAAAAAAGAAAAAGAAAAAAAAGAGGAGTAATTTCTCGAGGTCCGAGCAGTTTGGTCCCGCGAATGGAAAATCATGGTTTCCTTCCTGGCACGGGGTAGTGATCTAACCTCGACCTATAAAAGCGAAAAATTCAAGAGGAATCAACTGTATCGAGTCAACCATACACGCCAGAGCGCAAACGTCTTAGTAATCCCACCAAGTCATACAAAGTACTTACTGCTTGATGGGGGTGTGGGTGTCCTCAAAATCCAATAAAAACTGAGAATAAGGGTGTGCTGCAATTTGAATAAAAATGGGAAGAACAAGAAGAAGTAATTGCAGGACGACTGAGGAAGAAGAAGAAGAAGAAAGCGGAAGTGAATGTTCGCTGACCAAGAAGCAAAACTAACACTGAGAGGGAGAGAAATTACCTTTGGGCTTTGGCAACGTTCAACTCCATAAGCATCAAACCAAATGCTTTTTTAAAATCGCGAGTCGGAATCGCCTCAGGATGACAAGTCAAACTCGCTAAACTCGTTGAAATCGCGAGTTGACTCGCGATCTCATCAAGTTCCTCAAATGCTGGGCCTTTCCTCCTCCTCCTGCTTCTTCTTCTTCTTCTTCTTCGTGGGCCGATGCAGAAAATCCAGCCGACGAAGCCTCTAAACTTTAAAATGGAGCGATGAGTTTCTACTTAGCTAGGGAAACTGAGACTTACCGGTTCAAGAATGAACATTTGTTTGGGAAAGCAAGAATTATATAGGGAATCGAAAGTCTTTTATCCATCGCTTCTACGCCTCCAGAAGGCTGGGCCCAAGAACAAAATCTTAGTTCAAAAGGGCTTTTAGCTTTGGACGTTTAATTAACTCAACTTAGCTTGAAAAAAAAATCAAGAGCATCTTAAAATTCTCTCGAGCTCGAGAGATAGACGGCTTGTTGTCACAGATTTGTATTTTTTTTTCCACAGGGATTTCCACTTAATACTCGATTCTAATGGTAAAGCTCTTTTGATTGGGCATAAGAAAAAAGAAGGAATAAAAACTCGATCCTTTTGAAAGTTAGATACTGACTCCTGGTAATCCATATTGGGCGCATTTGCATTGATTCCATAAGTAATGTAATTTGGGGTTTAGGGATTTGGGGTTTGGGGTTTAGGGCTTATTTAAATATTTTTATCAGCGAAAATATTTAGATAATATATAATGAAAATATTTTCTATTGTCTTATTACTTCAAATGACACAAATAATTATTTTTTTAGAATTGTTTCTAAATCATTCACTTTCAATGAAAGAAATGGTCATTTTTATTCTATTTTCAAGACTTAACGACTATCGTTGCTTAAAATTCAGTACTTAAATTTTCAGTATCTATTTTTGAGTTTTTATTGGATGGGACGTTAATTGGAAATTTTAATTCAATAATTGAATCAAGAAAATAATTTTTTAATCTCATCAAGGATGAATTTGCAACTCTTGGCACTTTAATTAGGTTATTTCCTTTTTTTTTTTGGTTCGAATTAAATTAATTTATTAAAGAGGCCTCTAATATATGGGAAAAGACAGCGGCCCTTCAGGGTGCTATAATGTCCAAAATGATGGGACGGATTGATCTAATGCATTTGGAGGCCATGTTTCCCAATAGATTTCCAACACTCGTGTTTTTTCAGCCAAAAAATGGCCGGAAAGGGAATTTTCTATGGAAAAACATGGAATTTTCTCTCTGGAGCCTTCGTGTTCTTGTTTCAATGGGCCTTCAGGGTGCTGTAATGTCCAAAATGATGGGACAGTTTGATCTAATGCATTTGGAAGCCATGTTTCCCTACAGATTTTCAACACTCGCGTTTTTTAGCCAAAAAATGGCCGGAAAGGGAATTTTCTATGGAAAAACAAGGAATTTTCTCTGTGGAGCCTTCGTGTTCTAGTTTCAGCGGCCCTTCAAAGTGCTGTAATGTCCAAAATGATGGGACGGATTGTTCTTATATATTTCGAAGCCATGTTTCCCAACAGATTTCTAACACTCGCGTTTTTTCAGCCAAAAAATGGCCGGAAAGGAAATTTTCTATGGAAAAACAGGGAATTTTCTCTGTGGGGCCTTTGTGTTCTTATTTCAGTGGCCCTTCAAAGTGCTGTAATGTCCAAAATGATGGGACAGATTGATCTAATATATTTTGAAGCCATGTTTCCCAACAGATTTCCAACACTCGCGTTTTTTCAGCCAAAAAATGGCCGTAAAGGGAACTTTCTATGGAAAAACAGGGAATTTTTTCTGTGGAGACTTCGTGTTCTTGTTTCAGCGGCCCTTCAAAGTGCTGTAATGTCCAAAATGATGAGATGGATTGATTTAATGCATTTGGAGGCCATGTTTCCCATCATATTTCCAACACTCGCGTTTTTTCAGCCAAAAAATGGCCGAAAATGGAATTTTCTATGGAAAAACAAGGAATTTTCTCTGTGGAGCCTTCATGTTCTTGTTTCAGCGGGCCTTCAAAGTGCTGTAATGTCCAAAATGATGGGACATATTGATCTAATGCATTTGGAAGCCATGTTCCCCAACAAATTTCCAACTATCGGGCTTTTTCAGCCAAAAAATGGCCGAAAGGGAATTTTATATGGAAAAACAGAGAATTTTCTCTATGGAGCCTTCGTGTTCTCGTTTCAGCGGGCCTTCAAAGTGCTGTAATGTCCAAAATGATGGGACGGATTGATCTAATGCATTTGGAGGCCATGTTTCCCAACAGTTTCCAACACTCGCATTTTTCAGCCAAAAAATGGCTGGAAAGGAATTTTCTATGGAAAAACATGGAATTTTCTCTGTGGAGCCTTCGTGTTCTTGTTTACATGGGCCTTCAGGGTGCTGTAATGTCCAAAATGATGGGACGGTTTGATCTAATGCATTTGGAAGCCATGTTTCCCTACAGATTTCCAACACTCGCGTTTTTCATCCAAAAATGGCCGGAAAGGGAATTTTCTTGGAAAAACAGGGAATTTTCTCTATGGAGCCTTCGTGTTCTTGTTTCAGCGGCCCTTCAAAGTGCTGTAATGTCCAAAATGATGGGACGGATTGATGTAATGCATTTGGGGGCCATGTTTCAAAACAGATTTCCGACACTCGCGTTTTTTCAGCCAAAAAATGGCTGCAAAGGGAATTTTCTATAGAAAAACATGGAATTTTCTCTGTGGAGCATTCGTGTTCTTGTTTACATGGGCCTTCAGGGTGTTGTAATGTGCAAAATGATGGGACGGTTTGATCTAAAGCATTTGGAAGCCATGTTTCCCACTCGCGTTTTTTTCAGCCAAAACATGGCCGGAAAGGGAATTTTCTACGGAAAAATAGGGAATTTTCTCTATGGAGCCTTCTTGTTCTTGTTTCAGCGGCCCTTCAAAGTGCTGTAATGTCCAAAATGATGGGACGGATTGATGTAATACATTCGGAAGCCATGTTTCCCAACAGATTTCCAACACTCGCGTTTTTCAGCCAAAAAATGGTCGGAAATGGAATTTTCTGTGGAAAAACAGGGAATTTTCTCTGTGGAGCCTTCGTGTTCTTGTTTCAGCGGCCCTTCAAAGTGCTGTAATGTCCAAAATGATGAGATGGATTGATTTAATGCATTTGGAGGCCATGTTTCCCAACATATTTCCAACACTCGCGTTTTTTCAGCCAAAAAATGGCCGAAAATGGAATTTTCTATGGAAAAACAAGGAATTTTCTCTGTGGAGCCTTCATGTTCTTGTTTCAGCGGGCCTTCAAAGTGCTGTAATGTCCAAAATGATGGGACGGATTGATCTAATGCATTTGGAAGCCATGTTTCCCAACAAATTTCCAACTATCGGGCTTTTTCAGCCAAAAAATGGCCGGAAAGGGAATTTTCTATGGAAAAACAGAGAATTTTCTCTATGGAGCCTTCGTGTTCTTGTTTCAGCGGGCCTTCAAAGTGCTGTAATGTCCAAAATGATGGGACGGATTGATCTAATGCATTTGGAGGCCATGTTTCCCAACAGTTCCAACACTCGCGTTTTTCAGCCAAAAAATGGCTGGAAAGTGAATTTTCTATGGAAAACATGGAATTTTCTCTGTGGAGCCTTCGTGTTCTTGTTTACATGGGCCTTCAGGTGCTGTAATGTCCAAAATGATGGGACGGTTTGATCTAATGCATTTGGAAGCCATGTTTCCCTAAAGATTTCCAACACTCGCGTTTTTCAGCCAAAAATGGCCGGAAAGGGAATTTTCTTGGAAAAACAGGGAATTTTCTCTATGGAGCCTTCGTGTTCTTGTTTCAGCGGCCCTTCAAAGTGCTGTAATGTCCAAAATGATGGGACGGATTGATGTAATGCATTTGGGGCCATGTTTCCCAACAGATTTCCGACACTCGCGTTTTTCAGCCAAAAAATGGCTGGAAAGGGAATTTTCTATGAAAAACATGGAATTTTCTCTGTGGAGCATTCGTGTTCTTGTTTACATGGGCCTTCAGGGTGTTGTAATGTGCAAAATGATGGGACGGTTTGATCTAAAGCATTTGGAAGCCATGTTTCCCAACTTTTCCAACTATCGGGCTTTTTTCAGCCAAAACATGGCCGGAAAGGGAATTTTCTACGGAAAAATAGGGAATTTTCTCTATGGAGCCTTCTTGTTCTTGTTTCAGCGGCCCTTCAAAGTGCTGTAATGTCCAAAATGATGGGACGGATTGATGTAATACATTCGGAAGCCATGTTTCCCAACAGATTTCCAACACTCGCGTTTTTTCAGCCAAAAAATGGCCGTAAAGGGAACTTTCTATGGAAAAACAGGGAATTTTTTCTGTGGAGACTTCGTGTTCTTGTTTCAGCGGCCCTTCAAAGTGCTGTAATGTCCAAAATGATGGGATGGATTGATTTAATGCATTTGGAGGCCATGTTTCCCAACAGATTTCCAACACTCGCGTTTTTCAGCCAAAAAATGGCCGGAAAATGGAATTTTCTATGGAAAAACAAGGAATTTTCTCTGTGGAGCCTTCATGTTCTTGTTTCAGCGGGCCTTCAAAGTGCTGTAATGTCCAAAATGATGGGACAGATTGATCTAATGCATTTGGAAGCCATGTTTCCCAACAAATTTCCAACTATCGGGCTTTTTCAGCCAAAAAATGGCCGGAAAGGGAATTTTATATGGAAAAACAGAGAATTTTCTCTATGGAGCCTTCGTGTTCTCGTTTCAGCGGGCCTTCAAAGTGCTGTAATGTCCAAAATGATGGGACGGATTGATCTAATGCATTTGGAGGCCATGTTTCCCAACAGATTTCCAACACTCGCGTTTTTTCAGCCAAAAAATGGCTGGAAAGGGAATTTTCTATGGAAAAACATGGAATTTTCTCTGTGGAGCCTTCGTGTTCTTGTTTACATGGGCCTTCAGGGTGCTGTAATGTCCAAAATGATGGGACGGTTTGATCTAATGCATTTGGAAGCCATGTTTCCCTAACATTTCCAACACTCGCGTTTTTCAGCCAAAAATGGCCGGAAAGGGAATTTTCTTGGAAAAACAGGGAATTTTCTCTGTGGAGCCTTCGTGTTCTTGTTTCAGCGGCCCTTCGAAGTGCTGTAATGTCCAAAATGATGGGATGGATTGATATAATGCATTTAGGGGCCATGTTTCCCAACAGATTTCCGACACTCGCGTATTTTCAACCAAAAAATGGCTGCAAAGGGAATTTTCTATAGAAAAACATGGAATTATCTCTGTGGAGACTTCGTGTTCTTGTTTACATGGGCCTTCAGGGTGTTGTAATGTCCAAAATGATGGGACGGTTTGATCTAAAGCATTTGGAAGCCATGTTTCCCAACAGATTTCCAACTATCGGGTTTTTTCAGCCAAAAATGGCCGGAAAGGGAATTTTCTATGGAAAAATAGGGAATTTTCTCTATGGAGCCTTCTTGTTCTTGTTTCAGCGGCCCTTCAAAGTGCTGTAATGTCTAAAATGATGGGACGGATTGATCGAATGCTTCTGGAAGCCATGTTTCCCAACAGATTTCCAACACTCGCGTTTTTCAGCCAAAAAATGGTCGGAAATGGAATTTTCTATGGAAAAACAGGGAATTTTCTCTGTGGAGCCTTCGTGTTCTTATTTCAGCGGCCCTTTAGGGTGCTATAATGTCCAAAATGATGGGACGGAATGATCTAATGCATTTGGAGGCCATGTTTCCCAACAGATTTCCAACACTCGCGTTTTTTCAGCCAAAAAATGGACGGAAATGGAATTTCCTATGGAAAAAAAGGGAATTTTCTCTGTGGAGCCTTCGTGTTCTTGTTTTAGCGGCCCTTCAAAGTGCTGTAATGTCCAAAATGATGGGACGGATTGATCCAATACTTTTGGAAGCCATGTTTCCCAACAGATTTCCAACAATCGGGTTTTTTCAGTCAAAAAATGGCCGGAAAGAAAATTTTCTATGGAAAAACAGGGAATTTTCTCTGTGGAGCTTTCGTGTTCTTGTTTCAGCGGGCCTTCAAAGTGCTGTAATGTCCAAAATGATGCCATGGATTGATCTAATGCATTTGGAGGCCATGTTTCCCAACAAATTTCCAACACTCGCGTTTTTTCAGCCAAAAAATGGCTGGAAAGTGAATTTTCTATGGAAAAACATGGAATTTTCTCTGTGGAGCCTTCGTGTTCTTGTTTACATGGGCCTTCAGGGTGCTGTAATGTCCAAAATGATGGGACGGTTTGATCTAATGCATTTGGAAGCCATGTTTCCCTACAGATTTCCAACACTCGCGTTTTTTCAGCCAAAAAATGGCCGGAAAGGGAATTTTCTTGGAAAAACAGAGAATTTTCTCAGTGGAGCCTTCGTGTTCTTGTTTCAGCGGCCCTTCGAAGTGCTGTAATGTCCAAAATGATGGGATGGATTGATATAATGCATTTAGGGGCCATGTTTCCCAAAACAGATTTCCAACACTCGCGTTTTTCAGCCAAAAATGGCGGAAAGGGAATTTTCTATGGAAAAACATGGAATTTTCTCTGTGGAGCCTTCGTGTTCTTGTTTACATGGGCCTTCAAAGTGCTGTAATGTCCAAAATGATGGGACGGTTTGATCTAATGCATTTGGAAGCCATGTTTCCCAACAGATTTCCAACTATCGGGCTTTTCAGCCAAAAAATGGCCGGAAAGGGAATTTTCTATGGAAAAATAGGGAATTTTCTCTATGGAGCCTTCTGTTCTTGTTTCAGCGGCCCTTCAAAGTGCTGTAATGTCCAAAATGATGGGACGGTTTGATGTAATGCATTTGGAAGCCATGTTTCCCAACAGATTTCCAACACTCGCGTTTTTTCAGCCAAAAAATGGCCGGAAAGGGAATTTTCTATGGAAAAACAGGGAATTTTCTCTGTGGAGCCTTCGTGTTCTTGTTTCAGCGGCCCTTCAAAGTGCTGTAATGTCCAAAATGATGGGATGGATTGATTAATGCATTTGGAGGCCATGTTTCCCAACATATTTCCAACACTCGCGTTTTTCAGCCAAAAAATGGCCGAAAATGGAATTTTCTATGGAAAAACAAGGAATTTTCTCTGTGGAGCCTTCATGTTCTTGTTTCAGCGGCCTTCAAAGTGCTGTAATGTCCAAAATGATGGGACGGATTGATCTAATGCATTTGGAAGCCATGTTTCCCAACAAATTTCCAACTATCGGGCTTTTTCAGCCAAAAAATGGCCGGAAAGGGAATTTTCTATGGAAAAACAGAGAATTTTCTCTATGGAGCCTTCGTGTTCTTGTTTCAGCGGGCCTTCAAAGTGCTGTAATGTCCAAAATGATGGGACGGATTGATCTAATGCATTTGGAGGCCATGTTTCCCAACAGATTTCCAACACTCGCGTTTTTCAGCCAAAAAATGGCTGGAAAGGAATTTTCTATGGAAAACATGGAATTTTCTCTGTGGAGCCTTCGTGTTCTTGTTTACATGGGCCTTCAGGGTGCTGTAATGTCCAAAATGATGGGACGGTTTGATCTAATGCATTTGGAAGCCATGTTTCCCTACAGATTTCCAACACTCGCGTTTTTTCAGCCAAAAAATGGCCGGAAAGGGAATTTTCTTGGAAAAACAGGGAATTTTCTCTATGGAGCCTTCGTGTTCTTGTTTCAGCGGCCCTTCAAAGTGCTGTAATGTCCAAAATGATGGGACGGATTGATATAATGCATTTGGGGGCCATGTTTCCCAACAGATTTCCGACACTCGCGTTTTTTCAGCCAAAAATGGCTGCAAAGGGAATTTTCTATAGAAAAACATGGAATTTTCTCTGTGGAGCCTTCGTGTTCTTGTTTCAGCGGGCCTTCAAAGTGCTGAAATGTCCAAAATGATGGGACGGTTTGATCTAATGCATTTGGAAGCCATGTTTCCCAACAGATTTCCAACACTATCGGGTTTTTCAGCCAAAAATGGCCGGAAAGGGAATTTTCTATGGAAAAATAGGGAATTTTCTCTATGGAGCCTTCTTGTTATTGTTTCAGCGGCCCTTCAAAGTGCTGTAATGTCCAAAATGATGGGACGGATTGATCTAATACATTCGGAAGCCATGTTTCCCAACAGATTTCCAACACTCGCGTTTTTTCAGCCAAAAAATGGTCGGAAAGGGAATTTTCTATGGAAAAACAGGGAATTTTCTCTGTGGAGCCTTCGTGTTCTTGTTTCAGCGGCCCTTCAAAGTGCTGTAATGTCCAAAATGATGGGATGGATTGATCTAATGCATTTGGAGGCCATGTTTCCCAACAGATTTCCAACACTCGCGTTTTTTCAGCCAAAAAATGGCCGGAAAGGGAATTTTCTATGGAAAAACAGGGAATTTTCTCTGTGGAGCCTTCGTGTTCTTGTTTCAGCGGCCCTTCAAAGTGCTGTAATGTCCAAAATGATGGGACGGATTGATCTAATGCATTTGGAAGCCATGTTTCCCAACAGATTTCCAACACTCGCGTTTTTTCAGCCAAAAAATGGCCGGAAATGGAATTTTCTATGGAAAAACAGGGAATTTTCTCTGTGGAGCCTTCGTGTTCTTGTTTCAGCGGGCCTTCAAAGTGCTGTAATGTCCAAAATGATGGGACGAATTGATCTAAGGCATTTGGAAGACATGTTTCCCAACAAATATCCAACTATCGGGCTTTTTCAGCCAAAAAAAGGCCGGAAAGGGAATTTTCTATGGAAAAGCAGGGAATTTTCTCTGTGGAGCCTTCGTGTTCTTGTTTCAGCGGGCCTTCAAAGTGCTGTAATGTCCAAAATGATGGGACGAATTGATCTATTGCATTTGGAGGCCATGTTTCCCAACAGATTTCCAACACTCGCGTTTTTCAGCCAAAAAATGGCGGGAAAGGGCATTTTCTATGGAAAAACATGGAATTTTCTCTGTGGAGCCTTCGTGTTCTTATTTACATGGGCCTTTAGGGTGCTGTAATGTCCAAAATGATGGGACGGTTGATCTAATGCATTTGGAAGCCATGTTTCCCAACAGATTTCCAACACTCGCGTTTTTTCAGCCAAAAAATGGCCGGAAAGGGTATTTTCTTGGAAAAACAGGGAATTTTCTCTATGGAGCCTTCGTGTTCTTGTTTCAGCGGCCCTTCAAAGTGCTGTAATGTCCAAAATGATGGGACGGATTGATCTAATGCATTTGGAGGCCATGTTTCCCAACAGATTTCCAACACTCGCGTTTTTTCAGCCAAAAAATGGCTGAAAAGGGAACTTTCTATGGAAAAACACGGAATTTTCTCTGTGGAGCCTTCGTGTTCTTGTTTACATGGGCCTTCAGGGTGCTGTAATGTCCAAAATGATGGGACGGTTTGATGTAATGCATTTGGAAGCCATGTTTCCCTACAGATTTCCAACACTCGCGTTTTTTTCAGCCAAAACAATGGCCGGAAAGGGAATTTTCTATGGAAAAATAGGGAATTTTCTCTATGGAGCCTTCTTGTTATTGTTTCAGCGGCCCTTCAAAGTTCTGTAATGTCCAAAATGATGGGACGGATTGATCTAATACATTCGGAAGTCATGTTTCCCAATAGATTTCCAACACTCGCCTTTTTCAGCCAAAAAATGGTCGGAAAGGGAATTTTCTATGGAAAACAGGGAATTTTCTCTGTGGAGCCTTCGTGTTCTTGTTTCAGCGGCCCTTCAGGGTGCTATAATGTCCACAATGATGGGACGGATTGATCGAATGCATTTGGAAGCCATGTTTCCCATCAGATTTCCAACACTCGTTTTTTCAGCCAAAAAATGGCCGGAAAGGGAATTTTCTATGGAAAAAAAGGGAATTTTCTCTGTGGAGCCTTCGTGTTCTTGTTTTAGCGGCCTTCAAAGTGCTGTAATGTCCAAAATGATGGGACGGATTGATCTAATGCATTTGGAAGCCATGTTTCCCAACAGATTTCCAACATCGGGTTTTTCAGCCAAAAAATGGCCGGAAAGGGAATTTTCTATGGAAAAACAGGGAATTTTCTCTGTGGAGCCTTCGTGTTCTTGTTTCAGCGGGCCTTCAAAGTGCTGTAATGTCCAAAATGATGGGACGGATTGATCTAATGCATTTGGAGGCCATGTTTCCCAACAAATTTCCAACACTCGCGTTTTTCAGCCAAAAAATGGCCGGAAAGGGAATTTTCTATGGAAAAACATGGAATTTTCTCTGTGGAGCCTTCGTGTTCTTGTTTACATGGGCCTTCAAAGTGCTGTAATGTCCAAAATGATGGGACGGTTTGATCTAATGCATTTGGAAGCCATGTTTCCCAACAGATTTCCAACACTCGGGTTTTTCAGCCAAAAAATGGCCGGAAAGGAATTTTCTATGGAAAAACAGGGAATTTTCTCTATGGAGCCTTCGTGTTCTTGTTTCAGCGGCCCTTCAAAGTGCTGTAATGTCCAAAATGATGGGACGGATTGATCTAATGCATTTGGAAGGCCATGTTTCCCAAAAACAGATTTCCAACACTCGCGTTTTTTCAGCCAAAAATGGCAAAAAGGGAATTTTCTATGGAAAAACATGGAATTTTCTCTGTGGAGCCTTCGTGTTCTTGTTTACATGGGCCTTCAAAGTGCTGTAATGTCCAAAATGATGGGACGGTTTGATCTAATGCATTTGGAAGCCATGTTTCCCAACAGATTTCCAACACTCGGGTTTTTCAGCCAAAAATGGCCGGAAAGGGAATTTTCTATGGAAAAATAGGGAATTTTCTCTGTGGAGCCTTCGTGTTCTTGTTTCAGCGGCCCTTCAAAGTGCTGTAATGTCCAAAATGATGGGACGGATTGATATAATGCATTTGGAAGCCATGTTTCCCAACAGATTTCCAACATCGGGCTTTTCAGCCAAAAAATGGTCGGAAATGGAATTTTCTATGGAAAAACAGGGAATTTTCTCTGTGGAGCCTTCGTGTTCTTGTTTCAGCGGCCCTTCAAAGTGCTGTAATGTCCAAAATGATGGGACGGATTGATCTAATGCATTTGGAGGCCATGTTTCCCAACAGATTTCCAACACTCGCGTTTTTTCAGCCAAAAAATGGCGGGAGAGGGAATTTTCTATGGAAAAAAGGGAATTTTCTCTGTGGATCCTTCGTGTTCTCGTTTTAGAGGGCCTTCAAAGTGCAGTTATATCCAAAATGATGGGTCGGATTGATCTAATGCATTTGGAAGCCATGTTTCCCAACAGATTTCCAACAATCGGGTTTTTTCAGTCAAAAAATGGCCGGAAAGAAAATTTTCTATGGAAAAACAGGGAATTTTCTTTGTGGAGCTTTCGTGTTCTTGTTTCAGCGGGCCTTCAAAGTGCTGTAATGTCCAAAATGATGGGATGGATTGATCTAATGCATTTGGAGGCCATGTTTCCCAACAGATTTCCAACACTCGTGTTTTTTTAGCCAAAAATTGGCTGGAAAGGGAATTTTCTATGGAAAAACATGGAATTTTCTCTGTGGAGCCTTCGTGTTCTTGTTTCAGCCGCCCTTCAGGGTGCCCTATTGTCCAAAATGATGGGACGGATTGATCTAATGCATTTGGAGGCCATGTTTCCCAACAGATTTCCAACACTCGGGTTTTTCAGCCAAAAAATGGCCGGAAAGGGAATTTTCTATGGAAAAACAGGGAATTTTCTCTGTGGAGCCTTCGTGTTCTTGTTTCAGCGGCCCTTCAGGCTGCTGTAATGTGCAAAATGATGGGACGGATTGATCGAATGCTTTTGGAAGCCATGATTCTCATCGGATTTCCAACACTCGTGTTTTTTCAGCCAAAAAATGGCCGGAAAGGGAATTTTCTATGGAAAAACAGGGAATTTTCTCTGTGGAGCCTTCGTGTTCTTGTTTCAGCGGGCCTTCAAAGTGCTGTAATGTCCAAAATGATGGGACGGATTGATCTAATGCATTTGGAAGCCATGTTTCCCAACAGATTTCCAACTATCGGGCTTTTTTTCAGCCAAAAATGGCCGGAAAGGGAATTTTCTATGGAAAAACAGGGAATTTTCTCTATGGAGCCTTCGTGTTCTCGTTTTAGCGGGCCTTCAAAGTGCTGTTATATCCAAAATGATGGGACGGATTGATATAATGCTTTTGGAAGCCACGTTTCCCATCAGATTTCCAACACTCGTGTTTTTTCAGCCAAAAAATGGCCGGAAAGGGAATTTTCTATGGAAAAACAGGGAATTTTCTCTGTGGAGCCTTCGTGTTCTTGTTTCAGCGGCCCTTCAAAGTGCTGTAATGTCCAAAATGATGGGACGGATTGATCTAATGCATTTGGAGGCCATGTTTCCCAACAGATTTCCAACACTCGCGTTTTTCAGCCAAAAAATGGCCGGAAAATGGAATTTTCTATAGAAAAACATGGAATTTTCTCTGTGGAGCCTTCGTGTTCTTGTTTCAGCGGGCCTTCAAAGTGCTGAAATGTCCAAAATGATGGGACGAATTGATCTAAGGCATTTGGAAGACATGTTTCCCAACAAATATCCAACTATCGGGCTTTTTCAGCCAAAAAAAGGCCGGAAAGGGAATTTTCTATGGAAAATCAGGGAATTTTCTCAGTGGAGCCTTTGTGTTCTTGTTTTAGCGGGCCTTCAAAGTGCTGTAATGTCCAAAATGATGGGACGGATTGATCTAATACATTTGGAAGCCATGTTTCCCAACAGATTTCCAACACTCGCGTTTTTTCAGCCAAAAAATGGCCGGAAAGGGAATTTTCTATGGAAAAACATGGAATTTTCTCTATGGACCCTTCGTGTTCATGTTTACGGGCCTTCAAAGTGCTGTAATGTCCAAAATGATGGGACGGATTGATCGAATGCTTTTGGAAGCCATGTTTCGCAATAGATTTCCGACACTCGGGCTTTTTCAGCCAAAAAATGGTCGGAAAGGGAATTTTCTATGGAAAAACAGGGAATTTTCTCTTTGGAGCCATCGTGTTCTTGTTTCAGCGGCCCTTCAAAGTGCTGTAATGTCCAAAATGATGGGACGGATTGATATAATGCATTTGGAAGCCATGTTTCCCAACAGATTTCCAACACTCGCGTTTTTCAGCCAAAAAATGGCTGAAAGGGAATTTTCTATGGAAAAACATGGAATTTTCTCTGTGGAGCCTTCGTGTTCTTGTTTCAGCGGGGCCTTCAAAGTGCTGTAATGTCCAAAATGATGGCACGGATTGATCTAATGCCTTTGGAAGCCATGTTTCCCAACAGATTTCCAACACTCGGCGTTTTTCAGCCAAAAATGGCCGGAAAGGGAATTTTCTATGGAAAAACAGGAATTTTCTCTCTATGGAGCCTTCGTGTTCTTGTTTCAGCGCCCTTTCAAAGTGCTGTAATGTCCAAAATGATGGGACGGATTGATATAATGCTTTTGCAAGCCATGTATCCCAACAGATTTCCAACACTCGTGTTTTTTTAGCCAAAAAATAGCCGGAAATGGAATTTTCTATGGAAAAACAGGAATTTTCTTCTCTGGGAGCCTTGGTGTTCTTGTTTCAGCGGGCCTTCAATGTGCTGTAACGTCCAAAATGATGTAACTGATCGATCTAATGCATTTGGAAGCCATGTTTCCCAACAGATTTCCAACTATCGGGCTTTTTCAGTCAAAAAATGGCCGGAAAGTGAATTTTCTTTGGAAAAATAGAGAATTTTCTATATGGAGCCTTCGTGTTCTTCTTTCAGCGGCCCTTCAAGGTACTGTAATGTCCAAAATGATGGGACGGATTGATATAATGCTTTTGGAAGCCATGTTTCCCAACAGATTTCCAACACTCGTGTTTTTTCAGCCAAAAAATGGCCGGAAAGGGAATTTTCTATGGAAAAACAGGGAATTTTCTCTGTGGAGCCTTCGTGTTCTTGTTTCAGCGGCCCTTCAGGGTGCTCTAATGTCCAAAATGATGGGACGGATTGATCTAATGCATTTGGAGGCCATGTTTCCCAACAGATTTCCAACACTAGCGTTTTTTCAACCAAAAAATAGCCGGAAATGGAATTTCATAGGTAAAAACAGGGAATTTTCTCTGTGGACCCTTCGTGTTCTTGTTTTAGCGGCCCTTCAAAGTGCTGTAATCTCCAAAATGATGGGACGGATTGATATAATGCTTTTGGAAGCCATGTTTCCCAACAGATTTCCAACACTCGTGTTTTTTCAGCCAAAAAATGGCCGGAAAGGGAATTTTCTATGGAAAAACAGGGAATTTTCTCTGTGGAGCCTTCGTGTTCTTGTTTCAGCGGGCCATCAACCTGCTGTGGTGCGCAAAATGATGGGACGGACTGATCGAATGCTTTTGGAATCCATGTTTCTCATCAGATTTCCAACACTCGGGCTTTTTCAGCCAAAAAATGGCCGGAAAGGGAATTTTCTATGTAAAAACAGGGAATTTTCTCTGTGGAGCCTTCGTGTTCTTGTTTCAGCGGGCCTTCAAAGTGCTGTAATGTCCAAAATGATGGGACGGATTGATCTAATGCATTTGGAAGCCATGTTTCCCAACAGATTTCCAACTAACGGGCTTTTTCAGCCAAAAAATGGTCGGAAAGGGAATTTTCTATGGAAAAACAGAGAATTTTCTCTGCGGAGCCTTCGTGTTCTTGTTTCAGCGGCCCTTCAAAGTGCTGTAATGTCCAAAATGATGGGACGGATTGATCTAATGCATTTGGAGGCCATGTTTCCCAACAGATTTCCAACTAACGGGCTATTTCAGCCAAAAAATGGTCGGAAAGGGAATTTTCTATGGAAAAACAGAGAATTTTCTCTGCGGAGCCTTTGTGTTCTTGTTTCAGCGGCCCTTCAAAGTGCTGTTATCTCCAAAATGATGGGACGGATTGATCTAATGCATTTGGAGGCCATGTTTCCCAACAGATTTCCAACTATCGGGCTTTTTTCAGCCAAAAAATGGCCGGAAAGGGAATTTTCTATGGAAAAACAGGAATTTTCTCTGTGGAGCCTTCGTGTTCTTGTTTCAGCGGCCTTCAAAGTGCTGTCATGTCCAAAATGATGGGACGGATTGATATAATGCATTTGGAGGCCATGACTCCCAACAGATTTCCAACATTCGCGTTGTTTCAGCCAAAAAATGGACGGAAAGAGAATTTTCTATGGAAAAACAGGGAATTTTCTCTGTGGACCCTTCGTGTTCTTGTTTTAGCGGCCCTTCAAAGTGCTGTAATCTCCAAAATGATGGGATTGATTGATCCAATAGTTTTGTAAGCCATGTTTCCCAACAGATTTCCAACTATCGGGCTTTTTAGCCAAAAAATGGCCGGAAAGGGAATTTTCTATGGAAAAACGGGGAATTTTCTCTGTGGAGCCTTCGTGTTCTTGTTTCAGCGGCCCTTCAAAGTGCTGTAATGTCCCAAATGATGGGACTGATTGATCTAATGCATTTGGAAGCCATGTTTCCCAACAGATTTCCAACTATCGGGCTTTTTCAGCCAAAAAATGGCCGGAAAGGGAATTTTATATGGAAAAACAGAGAATTTTCTCTGTGGAGCCTTCGTGTTCTTGTTTCAGCGGGCCTTCAAAGTGCTGTCATGTCCAAAATGATGGGACGGATTGATATAATGCATTTGGAAGCCATGTTTCCCAACAGATTTCCAACACTATCGGGCTTTTTCAGCCAAAAAAAAGGCCGGAAAGGGAATTTTCTATGGAAAAACGGGGAATTTTCTCTGTGGAGCCTTCGTGTTCTTGTTTCAGCGGGCCGTCAAAGTGCTGTAATGTCCAAAATGAAGGGACGGATTGATCTAATATATTTTGCAACCATGTTTCCCAACAGATTTCCAACACTCGCGTATTTTCAGCCAAAAAATGGCTGCAAAGGGAATTTTCTTTGGAAAAACAGGGAATTTTCTCTGTGGAGCCTTCGTGTTCTTGTTTTAGCGGGCCTTCAGAGTGCTCTCATGTCCAAAATCATGGGACGGATTGATATAATTCTTTTGGAAGCCATGTTTCCCAACAGATTTCCAACTATCGGGCTTTTTCAGCCAAAAAATGGCCGGAAAAGGAATTTTCTATGGAAAAACGGGGAATTTTCTCTGTAGAGCCTTTGTGTTCTTGTTTCAGCGGGCCTTCAAAGTGCTGTAATGTCCAAAATGATGGGACGGATTGATATAATGCATTTGGAAGCCATGTTTCCCAACAGATTTCCAACTATCGGGCTTTTTCAGCCAAAAAATGGCCGGAAAGGGAATTTTCTATGGAAAAACAGGGAATTTTCTCTGGAGCCTTCGTGTTCTTGTTTCAGCGGGCCTTCAAAGTGCTGTCATGTCCAAAATGATGGGACGGATTGATATAATGCATTTGGAAGCCATGTTTCCCAACAGATTTCCAACTATCGGGCTTTTTCAGCCAAAAAATGGCCGGAAAGGGAATTTTCTATGGAAAAACAGGGAATTTTCTCTGTGGAGCCTTCGTGTTCTTGTTTCAGCGGGCCTTCAAAGTGCTGTCATGTCCAAAATGATGGGACGGATTGATATAATGCATTTGGAAGCCATGTTTCCCAACAGATTTCCAACTATCGGGCTTTTTCAGCCAAAAATGGCCGGAAAGGGAATTTTCTATGGAAAAACAGGGAATTTTCTCTGTGGAGCCTTCGTGTTCTTGTTTCAGGGGCCTTCAAAGTGCTGTCATGTCCAAAATGATGGGACGGATTGATATAATGCATTTGGAAGCCATGTTTCCCAACAGATTTCCAACTACGGGCTTTTTAGCCAAAAAATGGCCGGAAAGGGAATTTTCTATGGAAAAACGGGGAATTTTCTCTGTGGAGCCTTCGTGTTCTGGTTTCAGCGGGCCTTCAAAGTGCTGTAATGTCCAAAATGATGGGACGGATTGATATAATGCTTTTGGAAGCCATGTTTCCCAACAGATTTCTAACTATCGGGCTTTTTCAGCCAAAAAATGGCCGGAGAGGGAATTTTCTATGGGAAAAAAGGGAATTTTCTCTGTGGATCCTTCGTGTTCTCGTTTTAGCGGGCCTTCAAAGTGCTGTTATATCCAAAATGATGGGACGGATTGATATAATGCTTTTGGAAGCCATGTTTCCCAACAGATTTCCAACTATCGGGCTTTTTCAGCCAAAAAATGGCCGGAAAGGGAATTTTCTATGGAAAAACAGGGAATTTTCTCTGTGGAGCCTTCGTGTTCTTGTTTCAGCGGGCCTTCAAAGTGCTGTAATGTCCAAAATGATGGGATGGATTGATATAATGCATTTGGAAGCCATGTTTCCCAACAGATTTCCAACTATCGGGCTTTTTCAGCCAAAAATGGCCGGAAAGGGAATTTTCTATGGAAAAACAGGGAATTTTCTCTGTGGAGCCTTCGTGTTCTTGTTTCAGCGGGCCTTCAGAGTGCTGTCATTTCCAAAATGATGGGACGGATTGATATAATGCTTTTGGAAGCCACGTTTCCTATCAGATTTCCAACAGTCGTGTTTTTTCAGCCAAAAAATGGCCGGAAAGGGAATTTTCTATGGAAAAACAGGGAATTTTCTCTTTGGAGCCTTCGTGTTCTTGGTTCAGCGGGCCTTCAGAGTGCTGTCATGTCCAAAATGATGGGACGGATTGATATAATGCTTTTGGAAGCCACGTTTCCCATCAGATTTCCAACACTCGTGTTTTTTCAGCCAAAAAATGGCCGGAAAGGGAATTTTCTATGGAAAAACAGGGAATTTTCTCTGTGGAGCCTTCGTGTTCTTGTTTCAGCGGGCCTTCAGAGTGCTGTCATGTCCAAAATGATGGGACGAAGATCTAATATATTTGGAAGCCATGTTTCCCAACAGATTTCCAACTATCGGGCTTTTTAGCCAAAAAATGGCCGGAAAGGGAATTTTCTATGGAAAAACGGGGAATTTTCTCTGTGGAGCCTTCGTGTTCTGGTTTCAGCGGGCCTTCAAAGTGCTGTAATGTCCAAAATGATGGGACGGATTGATCTAATGCATTTGGAAGCCATGTTTCCCAACAGATTTCCAACTATCGGGCTTTTTCAGCCAAAAAATGGCCGGAAAGGAATTTTCTATGGAAAAACAGGGAATTTTCTCTGTGGAGCCTTCGTGTTCTTGTTTCAGCGGGCCTTCAAAGTGCTGTCATGTCCAAAATGATGGGACGGATTGATATAATGCATTTGGAAGCCATGTTTCCCAACAGATTTCCAACATCGGGCTTTTTCAGCCAAAAATGGCCGGAAAGGGAATTTTCTATGGAAAAACAAGGGAATTTTCTCTGTGGAGCCTTCGTGTTCTTGTTTCAGCGGGCCTTCAAAGTGCTGTCATGTCCAAAATGATGGGACGGATTGATATAATGCATTTGGAAGCCATGTTTCCCAACAGATTTCCAACTATCGGGCTTTTTTCAGCCAAAAAATGGCCGGAAAGGGAATTTTCTATGGAAAAACAGGAATTTTCTCTGTGGAGCCTTCGTGTTCTTGTTTCAGCGGGCCTTCAAAGTGCTGTCATGTCCAAAATGATGGGATGGATTGATATAATGCATTTGGAAGCCATGTTTCCCAACAGATTTCCAACATCGGGTTTTTCAGCCAAAAAATGGCCGGAAAGGGAATTTTCTATGGAAAAACAGGGAATTTTCTCTGTGGAGCCTTCGTGTTCTTGTTTCAGCGGGCCTTCAAAGTGCTGTCATGTCCAAAATGATGGGACGGATTGATATAATGCATTTGGAAGCCATGTTTCCCAACAGATTTCCAACTATCGGGCTTTTTCAGCCAAAAAATGGCCGGAAAGGGAATTTTCTATGGAAAAACAGGGAATTTTCTCTGTGGAGCCTTCGTGTTCTTGTTTCAGCTGCCTTCAGAGTGCTGTCCTGTCCAAAATGATGGGATGGATTGATATAATGCATTTGGAAGCCATGTTTCCCAACAGATTTCCAACTATCGGGCTTTTTCAGCCAAAAAATGGCCGGAAAGGGAATTTTCTATGGAAAAACAGGGAATTTTCTCTGTGGAGCCTTCGTGTTCTTGTTTCAGCGGGCCTTCAAAGTGCTGTCATGTCCAAAATGATGGGACGGATTGATATAATGCATTTGGAAGCCATGTTTCCCAACAGATTTCCAACTATCGGGCTTTTTCAGCCAAAAATGGCCGGAAAGGGAATTTTCTATGGAAAAACGGGGAATTTTCTCTGTGGAGCCTTCGTGTTCTTGTTTCAGCGGGCCTTCAGAGTGCTGTCATGTCCAAAATGATGGGACGGATTGATATAATGCTTTTGGAAGCCACGTTTCCCATCAGATTTCGAACACTCGTGCTTTTTTAGCCAAAAAATGGCCGGAAAGGGAATTTTCTACGGAAAAACAGGGAATTTTCTCTGTGGAGCCTTCGTGTTCTTGTTTCAGCGGGCCTTCAGAGTGCTGTCATGTCCAAAATGATGGGACGGATTGATATAATGCATTTGGAAGCCATGTTTCCCAACAGATTTCCAACTATCGGGCTTTTTCAGCCAAAAAATGGCCGGAAAGGAATTTTCTATGGAAAAACAGGGAATTTTCTCTGTGGAGCCTTCGTGTTCTTGTTTCAGCGGGCCTTCAAAGTGCTGTCATGTCCAAAATGATGGGACGGATTGATATAATGCATTTGGAAGCCATGTTTCCCAACAGATTTCCAACTATCGGGCTTTTTCAGCCAAAAAATGGCCGGAAAGGGAATTTTCTATGGAAAAACAGGGAATTTTCTCTGTGGAGCCTTCGTGTTCTTGTTTCAGCGGGCCTTCAAGTGCTGTCATGTCCAAAATGATGGGACGGATTGATATAATGCTTTTGGAAGCCATGTTTCCCAACAGATTTCCAACTATCGGGCTTTTCTGCCAAAAAATGGCCGGAAAGGGAATTTTCTATGGAAAAACAGGGAATTTTCCCTGTTGAGCCTTCGTGTTCTTGTTTCTGCGGGCCTTCAGAGGGCTGTCATGTCCAAAATGATGGGACGGATTGATATAATGCATTTGGAAGCCATGTTTCCCAACAGATTTCCAACACTATCGGGCTTTTTCAGCCAAAAATGGCCGGAAAGGGAATTTTCTATGGAAAAACAGGGAATTTTCTCTGTGGAGCCTTCGTGTTCTTGTTTCAGCGGGCCTTCAGAGTGCTGTCATGTCCAAAATGATGGGACGGATTGATATAATGCATTTGGAAGCCATGTTTCCCAACAGATTTCCAACTATCGGGCTTTTTCAGCCAAAAAATGGCCGGAAAAGGAATTTTCTATGGAAAAACAGGGAATTTTCTCTGTGGAGCCTTCGTGTTCTTGTTTCAGCGGGCCTTCAGAGTGCTGTCATGTCCAAAATGATGGGACGGATTGATATAATGCATTTGGAAGCCATGTTTCCCAACAGATTTCCAACTATCGGGCTTTTTCAGCCAAAAATGGCCGGAAAGGGAATTTTCTATGGAAAAACAGGGAATTTTCTCGTGGAGCCTTCGTGTTCTTGGTTCAGCGGGCCTTCAGAGTGCTGTCATGTCCAAAATGATGGGACGGATTGATATAATGCATTTGGAAGCCACGTTTCCCATCAGATTTCCAACACTCGTGATTTTTCAGCCAAAAAATGGCCGGAAAGGGAATTTTCTATGGAAAAACAGGGAATTTTCTCTGTGGAGCCTTCGTGTTCTTGTTTCAGCGGGCCTTCAGAGTGCTGTCATGTCCAAAATGATGGGACGGATTGATATAATGCATTTGGAAGCCACGTTTCCCATCAGATTTCCAACACTCGTGTTTTTCAGCCAAAAAATGGCCGGAAAGGGAATTTTCTATGGAAAAACAGGGAATTTTCTCTGTGGAGCCTTCGTGTTCTTGTTTCAGCGGGCCTTCAAAGTGCTGTCATGTCCAAAATGATGGGACGGATTGATATAATGCATTTGGAAGCCATGTTTCCCAACAGATTTCCAACTATCGGGCTTTTTCTGCCAAAAAATGGCCGGAAAGGGAATTTTCTATGGAAAAACAGGGAATTTTCTCTGTGGAGCCTTCGTGTTCTTGTTTCAGCGGGCCTTCAGAGTGCTGTCATGTCCAAAATGATGGGACGGATTGATATAATGCATTTGGAAGCCATGTTTCCCAACAGATTTCCAACTATCGGGCTTTTTCAGCCAAAAAATGGCCGGAAAAGGAATTTTCTATGGAAAAACAGGGAATTTTCTCTGTGGAGCCTTCGTGTTCTTGTTTCAGCGGGCCTTCAGAGTGCTGTCATGTCCAAAATGATGGGACGGATTGATATAATGCATTTTGGAAGCCATGTTTCCCAACAGATTTCCAACTATCGGGCTTTTTCAGCCAAAAAATGGCCGGAAAGGGAATTTTCTATGGAAAAACAGGGAATTTTCTCTGTGGAGCCTTCGTGTTCTTGTTTCAGCGGGCCTTCAGTGCTGTCATGTCCAAAATGATGGGACGGATTGATATAATGCATTTGGAAGCCATGTTTCCCATCAGATTTCCAACACTCGTGTTTTTTCAGCCAAAAAATGGCCGGAAAGGGAATTTTCTATGGAAAAAAAGGGAATTTTCTCTGTGGAGCCTTCGTGTTCTTGTTTCAGCTGCCTTCAGAGTGCTGTCCTGTCCAAAATGATGGGATGGATTGATATAACGCATTTGGAAGCCATGTTTCCCAATAGATTTCCAACTATCGGGCTTTTTTGCACAAAAATGGCCGGAAAGGGAATTTGCTATGGAAAAATAGGGAATTTTCTCTGTGGAGCCTTCGTGTTCTTGTTTCAGCTGCCTTCAGAGTGCTGTCCTGTCCAAAATGATGGGATGGATTGATATAATGCATTTGGAAGCCATGTTTCCCAACAGATTTCCAACTATCGGGCTTTTTTTGCCAAAAAATGGCCGGAAAGGGAATTTTCTATGGAAAAACAGGGAATTTTCTCTGTGGAGCCTTCGTGTTCTTGTTTCAGCGGGCCTTCAAGTGCTGTCACGTCCAAAATGATGGGACGGATTGATATAATGCATTTGGAAGCCATGTTTCCCAACAGATTTCAAACTATCGGGCTTTTTCAGCCAAAAAATGGCCGGAAAAGGAATTTTCTATGGAAAAACGGAGAATTTTCTCTGTGGAGCCTTCGTGTTCTTGTTTCAGCGGGCCTTCAGAGTGCTGTCATGTCCAAAATGATGGGACGGATTGATATAATGCATTTGGAAGCCATGTTTCCCAACAGATTTCCAACTATCGGGCTTTTTCTGCCAAAAAATGGCCGGAAAGGGAATTTTCTATGGAAAAACAGGGAATTTTCTCTGTGGAGCCTTCGTGTTCTTGTTTCAGCGGGCCTTCAAGTGCTGTCATGTCCAAAATGATGGGACGGATTGATATAATGCATTTGGAAGCCATGTTTCCCAACAGATTTCCAACTATCGGGCTTTTTCTGCCAAAAAATGGCCGGAAAGGGAATTTTCTATGGAAAAACAGGGAATTTTCTCTGTGGAGCCTTCGTGTTCTTGTTTCAGCGGGCCTTCAAGTGCTGTCATGTCCAAAATGATGGGACGGATTGATATAATGCATTTGGAAGCCATGTTTCCCAACAGATTTCCAACTATCGGGCTTTTTCAGCCAAAAAATGGCCGGAAAGGGAATTTTCTATGGAAAAACAGGGAATTTTCTCTCGTGGAGCCTTCGTGTTCTTGTTTCAGCGGGCCTTCAGAGTGCTGTCATGTCCAAAATGATGGGACGGATTGATATAATGCATTTGGAAGCCATGTTTCCCAACAGATTTCCAACTATCGGGCTTTTTCAGCCAAAAAATGGCCGGAAAGGAATTTTCTATGGAAAAACAGGGAATTTTCTCTGTGGAGCCTTCGTGTTCTTGTTTCAGCGGGCCTTTCAGTGCTGTCATGTCCAAAATGATGGGACGGATTGATATAATGCATTTGGAAGCCATGTTTCCCAACAGATTTCCAACTATCGGGCTTTTTCAGCCAAAAAATGGCCGGAAAGGGAATTTTCTATGGAAAAACAGGGAATTTTCTCTGTGGAGCCTTCGTGTTCTTGTTTCAGCGGGCCTTCAAAGTGCTGTCATGTCCAAAATGATGGGACGGATTGATATAATGCATTTGGAAGCCATGTTTCCCAACAGATTTCCAACTATCGGGCTTTTTCAGCCAAAAAATGGCCGGAAAGGGAATTTTCTATGGAAAAACAGGGAATTTTCTCTGTGGAGCCTTCGTGTTCTTGTTTCAGCGGGCCTTCAGTGCTGTCATGTCCAAAATGATGGGACGGATTGATATAATGCATTTGGAAGCCATGTTTCCCAACAGATTTCCAACTATCGGGCTTTTTCAGCCAAAAAATGGCCGGAAAGGGAATTTTCTATGGAAAAACAGGGAATTTTCTCTGTGGAGCCTTCGTGTTCTTGTTTCAGCGGGCCTTCAGAGTGCTGTCATGTCCAAAATGATGGGACGGATTGATATAATGCATTTGGAAGCCATGTTTCCCAACAGATTTCCAACTATCGGGCTTTTTTTGCCAAAAAATGGCCGGAAAGGGAATTTGCTATGGAAAAATAGGGAATTTTCTCTGTTGAGCCTTCGTGTTCTTCTTTCAGCGGGCCTTCAGAGTGCTGTCGTTTCCAAAATGATGGGACGGATTGATATAATGCATTTGGAAGCCATGTTTCCCAACAGATTTCCAACTATCGGGCTTTTTCTGCCAAAAAATGGCCGGAAAGGGAATTTTCTATGGAAAAACAGGGAATTTTCTCTGTGGAGCCTTCGTGTTCTTGTTTCAGCGGGCCTTCAAGTGCTGTCATGTCCAAAATGATGGGACGGATTGATATAATGCATTTGGAAGCCATGTTTCCCAACAGATTTCCAACTATCGGGCTTTTTCAGCCAAAAAATGGCCGGAAAAGGAATTTTCTATGGAAAAACAGGGAATTTTCTCTGTGGAGCCTTCGTGTTCTTGTTTCAGCGGGCCTTCAGAGTGCTGTCATGTCCAAACTGATGGGACGGATTGATATAATGCATTTGGAAGCCATGTTTCCCAACAGATTTCAAACTATCGTGCTTTTTCAGTCAAAAAATGGCCGGAAAGGGAATTTTCTATGGAAAAACAGGGAATTTTCTCTGTGGAGCCTTCGTGTTCTTGTTTCAGCGGGCCTTCAAGTGCTGTCATGTCCAAAATGATGGGACGGATTGATATAATGCATTTGGAAGCCATGTTTCCCAACAGATTTCCAACTATCGGGCTTTTTCAGCCAAAAAATGGCCGGAAAAGGAATTTTCTATGGAAAAACAGGGAATTTTCTCTGTGGAGCCTTCGTGTTCTTGTTTCAGCGGGCCTTCAGTGCTGTCATGTCCAAAATGATGGGACGGATTGATATAATGCATTTGGAAGCCATGTTTCCCAACAGATTTCCAACATCGTGCTTTTTCAGCCAAAAAATGGCCGGAAAGGGAATTTTCTATGGAAAAACAGGGAATTTTCTCTCGTGGAGCCTTCGTGTTCTTGTTTCAGCGGGCCTTCAGTGCTGTCATGTCCAAAATGATGGGACAGATTGATATAATGCATTTGGAAGCCTTGTTTCCCAACAGATTTCAAACTATCGGGCTTTTTCAGCCAAAAAATGGCCGGAAAAGGAATTTTCTATGGAAAATCGGGGAATTTTCTCTGTGGAGCCTTCGTGTTCTTGTTTCAGCGGGCCTTCAGAATGCTGTCATGTCCATAATGATGGGATGAATTGATATAATGCATTTGGAAGCCATGTTTCCCAACAGATTTCCAACTATCGGGCTTTTTCTGCCAAAAAATGGCCGGAAAGGGAATTTTCTATGGAAAAACAGGGAATTTTCTCTGTGGAGCCTTCGTGTTCTTGTTTCAGCGGGCCTTCAGAGTGCTGTCATGTCCAAAATGATGGGACGGATTGATATAATGCATTTGGAAGCCATGTTTCCCAACAGATTTCCAACTATCGGGCTTTTTCAGCCAAAAATGGCCGGAAAGGGAATTTTCTATGGAAAAACAGGGAATTTTCTCTGTGGAGCCTTCGTGTTCTTGTTTCAGCGGGCCTTCAAAGTGCTGTCATGTCCAAAATGATGGGACGGATTGATATAATGCATTTGGAAGCCATGTTTCCCAACAGATTTCCAACTATCGGGCTTTTTCAGCCAAAAAATGGCCGGAAAGGGAATTTTCTATGGAAAAACAGGGAATTTTCTCTGTGGAGCCTTCGTGTTCTTGTTTCAGCGGGCCTTCAGAGTGCTGTCATGTCCAAAATGATGGGACGGATTGATATAATGCTTTTGGAAGCCATGTTTCCCAACAGATTTCTAACTATCGGGCTTTTTCAGCCAAAAAATGGCCGGAAAAGGAATTTTCTATGGAAAAATAGGGAATTTTCTCTGTGGAGCCTTCGTGTTCTTGTTTCAGCGGGCCTTCAGAGTGCTGTCATGTCCAAACTGATGGGACGGATTGATATAATGCATTTGGAAGCCATGTTTCCCAACAGATTTCCAACTATCGGGCTTTTTCTGCCAAAAAATGGCCGGAAAGGGAATTTTCTATGGAAAAACAGGGAATTTTCTCTGTGGAGCCTTCGTGTTCTTGTTTCAGCGGGCCTTCGAGTGCTGTCATGTCCAAAATGATGGGACGGATTGATATAATGCATTTGGAAGCCATGTTTCCCAACAGATTTCCAACTATCGGGCTTTTTCAGCCAAAAATGGCCGGAAAGGGAATTTTCTATGGAAAAACAGGGAATTTTCTCTGTGGAGCCTTCGTGTTCTTGTTTCAGCGGGCCTTCAGTGCTGTCATGTCCAAAATGATGGGACGGATTGATATAATGCATTTGGAAGCCATGTTTCCCAACAGATTTCCAACTATCGGGCTTTTTCAGCCAAAAAATGGCCGGAAAGGGAATTTTCTATGGAAAAACAGGGAATTTTCTCTGTGGAGCCTTCGTGTTCTTGTTTCAGCGGGCCTTCAAGTGCTGTCATGTCCAAAATGATGGGACGGATTGATATAATGCATTTGGAAGCCATGTTTCCCAACAGATTTCCAACTCTCGGGCTTTTTCAGCCAAAAAATGGCCGGAAAGGGAATTTTCTATGGAAAAACAGGGAATTTTCTCGGTGGAGTCTTCGTGTTCTTGTTTCAGCGGGCCTTCAAGTGCTGTCATGTCCAAAATGATGGGACGGATTGATATAATGCATTTGGAAGCCATGTTTCCCAACAGATTTCCAACTATCGGGCTTTTTTCAGCCAAAAAATGGCCGGAAAGGGAATTTTCTAAGGAAAAACAGGGAATTTTCTCTGTGGAGACTTCGTGTTCTTGTTTCAGCGCGCTTTCAGGCTGCTGTTATGTCCAAAATGATGGGACGGATTGATATAATGCATTTGGAAGCCATGTTTCCCAACAGATTTCCAACTATCGGGCTTTTTCAGCCAAAAAATGGCCGGAAAGGGAATTTTCTATGGAAAAACAGGGAATTTTCTCTCGTGGAGCCTTCGTGTTCTTGTTTCAGCGGGCCTTCAAGTGCTGTCATGTCCAAAATGATGGGACGGATTGATATAATGCATTTGGAAGCCATGTTTCCCAACAGATTTCCAACTATCGGGCTTTTTCAGCCAAAAATGGCCGGAAAGGGAATTTTCTATGGAAAAACAGGGAATTTTCTCTGTGGAGCCTTCGTGTTCTTGTTTCAGCGGGCCTTCAGTGCTGTCATGTCCAAAATGATGGGACGGATTGATATAATGCATTTGGAAGCCATGTTTCCCAACAGATTTCCAACTATCGGGCTTTTTCAGCCAAAAAATGGCCGGAAAGGGAATTTTCTATGGAAAAACAGGGAATTTTCTCTGTGGAGCCTTCGTGTTCTTGTTTCAGCGGGCCTTCAGTGCTGTCATGTCCAAAATGATGGGACGGATTGATATAATGCATTTGGAAGCCATGTTTCCCAACAGATTTCCAACTATCGGGCTTTTTCTGCCAAAAAATGGCCGGAAAGGGAATTTTCTATGGAAAAACAGGGAATTTTCTCTGTGGAGCCTTCGTGTTCTTGTTTCAGCGGGCCTTCAAGTGCTGTCATGTCCAAAATGATGGGACGGATTGATATAATGCATTTGGAAGCCATGTTTCCCAACAGATTTCCAACTATCGGGCTTTTTCAGCCAAAAAATGGCCGGAAAGGGAATTTTCTATGGAAAAACAGGGAATTTTCTCTGTGGAGCCTTCGTGTTCTTGTTTCAGCGGGCCTTCAGAGTGCTGTCATGTCCAAAATGATGGGACGGATTGATATAATGCATTTGGAAGCCATGTTTCCCAACAGATTTCCAACTATCGGGCTTTTTCAGCCAAAAAATGGCCGGAAAGGGAATTTTCTATGGAAAAACAGGGAATTTTCTCTGTGGAGCCTTCGTGTTCTTGTTTCAGCGGGCCTTCAGAGTGCTGTCATGTCCAAAATGATGGGACGGATTGATATAATGCATTTGGAAGCCATGTTTCCCAACAGATTTCCAACTATCGGGCTTTTTCAGCCAAAAAATGGCCGGAAAGGGAATTTTCTATGGAAAAACAGGGAATTTTCTCTGTGGAGCCTTCGTGTTCTTGTTTCAGCGGGCCTTCGAGTGCTGTCATGTCCAAAATGATGGGACGGATTGATATAATGCATTTGGAAGCCATGTTTCCCAACAGATTTCCAACTATCGGGCTTTTTCAGCCAAAAAATGGCCGGAAAAGGAATTTTCTATGGAAAAACAGGGAATTTTCTCTGTGGAGCCTTCGTGTTCTTGTTTCAGCGGGCCTTCGAGTGCTGTCATGTCCAAAATGATGGGACGGATTGATATAATGCATTTGGAAGCCATGTTTCCCAACAGATTTCCAACTATCGGGCTTTTTCTGCCAAAAAATGGCCGGAAAGGGAATTTTCTATGGAAAAACAGGGAATTTTCTCTGTGGAGCCTTCGTGTTCTTGTTTCAGCGGGCCTTCGAGTGCTGTCATGTCCAAAATGATGGGACGGATTGATATAATGCATTTGGAAGCCATGTTTCCCAACAGATTTCCAACTATCGGGCTTTTTCTGCCAAAAAATGGCCGGAAAGGGAATTTTCTATGGAAAAACAGGGAATTTTCTCTGTGGAGCCTTCGTGTTCTTGTTTCAGCGGGCCTTCAGTGCTGTCATGTCCAAAATGATGGGACGGATTGATATAATGCATTTTGGAAGCCATGTTTCCCAACAGATTTCCAACTATCGGGCTTTTTCAGCCAAAAATGGCCGGAAAGGGAATTTTCTATGGAAAAACGGGGAATTTTCTCTGTGGAGCCTTCGTGTTCTTGTTTCAGCGGGCCTTCAAGTGCTGTCATGTCCAAAATGATGGGACGGATTGATATAATGCATTTGGAAGCCATGTTTCCCAACAGATTTCCAACTATCGGGCTTTTTCTGCCAAAAAATGGCCGGAAAGGGAATTTTCTATGGAAAAACAGGGAATTTTCTCTGTGGAGCCTTCGTGTTCTTGTTTCAGCGGGCCTTCGAGTGCTGTCATGTCCAAAATGATGGGACGGATTGATATAATGCATTTGGAAGCCATGTTTCCCAACAGATTTCCAACTATCGGGCTTTTTCAGCCAAAAATGGCCGGAAAGGGAATTTTCTATGGAAAAACAGGGAATTTTCTCTGTGGAGCCTTCGTGTTCTTGTTTCAGCGGGCCTTCAGAGTGCTGTCATGTCCAAAATGATGGGACGGATTGATATAATGCATTTGGAAGCCATGTTTCCCAACAGATTTCCAACTATCGGGCTTTTTCAGCCAAAAATGGCCGGAAAGGGAATTTTCTATGGAAAAACAGGGAATTTTCTCTGTGGAGCCTTCGTGTTCTTGTTTCAGCGGGCCTTCGAGTGCTGTCATGTCCAAAATGATGGGACGGATTGATATAATGCATTTGGAAGCCATGTTTCCCAACAGATTTCCAACTATCGGGCTTTTTCAGCCAAAAAATGGCCGGAAAGGGAATTTTCTATGGAAAAACAGGGAATTTTCTCTGTGGAGCCTTCGTGTTCTTGTTTCAGCGGGCCTTCAAAGTGCTGTCATGTCCAAAATGATGGGACGGATTGATATAATGCATTTGGAAGCCATGTTTCCCAACAGATTTCCAACTATCTCGGCTTTTTCAGCCAAAAAATGGCCGGAAAGGGAATTTTCTATGGAAAAACAGGGAATTTTCTCTGTGGAGCCTTCGTGTTCTTGTTTCAGCGGGCCTTCAGAGTGCTGTCATGTCCAAAATGATGGGACGGATTGATATAATGCATTTGGAAGCCATGTTTCCCAACAGATTTCCAACTATCGGGCTTTTTCAGCCAAAAAATGGCCGGAAAGGGAATTTTCTATGGAAAAACAGGGAATTTTCTCTCGTGGAGCCTTCGTGTTCTTGTTTCAGCGGGCCTTCAGAGTGCTGTCATGTCCAAAATGATGGGACGGATTGATATAATGCATTTGGAAGCCATGTTTCCCAACAGATTTCCAACTATCGGGCTTTTTCAGCCAAAAAATGGCCGGAAAGGAATTTTCTATGGAAAAACAGGGAATTTTCTCTGTGGAGCCTTCGTGTTCTTGTTTCAGCGGGCCTTCAAAGTGCTGTCATGTCCAAAATGATGGGACGGATTGATATAATGCATTTGGAAGCCATGTTTCCCAACAGATTTCCAACTATCGGGCTTTTTCAGCCAAAAAATGGCCGGAAAGGGAATTTTCTATGGAAAAACAGGGAATTTTCTCTGTGGAGCCTTCGTGTTCTTGTTTCAGCGGGCCTTCAGAGTGCTGTCATGTCCAAAATGATGGGACGGATTGATATAATGCATTTGGAAGCCATGTTTCCCAACAGATTTCCAACTATCGGGCTTTTTCAGCCAAAAATGGCCGGAAAGGGAATTTTCTATGGAAAAACAGGGAATTTTCTCTGTGGAGCCTTCGTGTTCTTGTTTCAGCGGGCCTTCAAGTGCTGTCATGTCCAAAATGATGGGACGGATTGATATAATGCATTTGGAAGCCATGTTTCCCAACAGATTTCCAACTATCGGGCTTTTTCTGCCAAAAAATGGCCGGAAAGGGAATTTTCTATGGAAAAACAGGGAATTTTCTCTGTGGAGCCTTCGTGTTCTTGTTTCAGCGGGCCTTCAGAGTGCTGTCATGTCCAAAATGATGGGACGGATTGATATAATGCATTTGGAAGCCATGTTTCCCAACAGATTTCCAACTATCGGGCTTTTTCAGCCAAAAAATGGCCGGAAAGGGAATTTTCTATGGAAAAACAGGGAATTTTCTCTGTGGAGCCTTCGTGTTCTTGTTTCAGCGGGCCTTCAAGTGCTGTCATGTCCAAAATGATGGGACGGATTGATATAATGCATTTGGAAGCCATGTTTCCCAACAGATTTCCAACTATCGGGCTTTTTCAGCCAAAAATGGCCGGAAAGGGAATTTTCTATGGAAAAACAGGGAATTTTCTCTGTGGAGCCTTCGTGTTCTTGTTTCAGCGGGCCTTCAAGTGCTGTCATGTCCAAAATGATGGGACGGATTGATATAATGCATTTGGAAGCCATGTTTCCCAACAGATTTCCAACTATCGGGCTTTTTCAGCCAAAAAATGGCCGGAAAGGGAATTTTCTATGGAAAAACAGGGAATTTTCTCTCGTGGAGCCTTCGTGTTCTTGTTTCAGCGGGCCTTCAGTGCTGTCATGTCCAAAATGATGGGACGGATTGATATAATGCATTTGGAAGCCATGTTTCCCAACAGATTTCCAACTATCGGGCTTTTTCAGCCAAAAATGGCCGGAAAGGGAATTTTCTATGGAAAAACAGGGAATTTTCTCTGTGGACCTTCGTGTTCTTGTTTCAGCGGGCCTTCAGAATGCTGTCATGTCCAAAATGATGGGACGGATTGATATAATGCATTTGGAAGCCATGTTTCCCAACAGATTTCCAACTATCGGGCTTTTTCTGCCAAAAAATGGCCGGAAAGGGAATTTTCTATGGAAAAACAGGGAATTTTCTCTGTGGAGCCTTCGTGTTCTTGTTTCAGCGGGCCTTCAGAGTGCTGTCATGTCCAAACTGATGGGATGGATTGATATAATGCATTTGGAAGCCATGTTTCCCAACAGATTTCCAACTATCGGGCTTTTTCTGCCAAAAAATGGCCGGAAAGGGAATTTTCTATGGAAAAACAGGGAATTTTCTCTGTTGAGCCTTCGTGTTCTTCTTTCAGCGGGCCTTCAGAGTGCTGTCATTTCCAAAATGATGGGACGGATTGATATAATGCTTTTGGAAGCCATGTTTCCCAACAGATTTCCAACTATCGGGCTTTTTTCAGCCAAAAAATGGCCGGAAAGGGAATTTTCTATGGAAAAACAGGGAATTTTCTGTGGAGCCTTCGTGTTCTTGTTTCAGCGGGCCTTCGAGTGCTGTCATGTCCAAAATGATGGGACGGATTGATATAATGCATTTGGAAGCCATGTTTCCCAACAGATTTCCAACTATCGGGCTTTTTCTGCCAAAAAATGGCCGGAAAGGGAATTTTCTATGGAAAAACAGGGAATTTTCTCTGTGGAGCCTTCGTGTTCTTGTTTCAGCGGGCCTTCAGAGTGCTGTCATGTCCAAAATGATGGGACGGATTGATATAATGCATTTGGAAGCCATGTTTCCCAACAGATTTCCAACTATCGGGCTTTTTCAGCCAAAAAATGGCCGGAAAGGGAATTTTCTATGGAAAAACAGGGAATTTTCTCTGTGGAGCCTTCGTGTTCTTGTTTCAGCGGGCCTTCAGAGTGCTGTCATGTCCAAAATGATGGGACGGATTGATATAATGCATTTGGAAGCCATGTTTCCCAACAGATTTCCAACTATCGGGCTTTTTCAGCCAAAAATGGCCGGAAAGGGAATTTTCTATGGAAAAACAGGGAATTTTCTCTGTGGAGCCTTCGTGTTCTTGTTTCAGCGGGCCTTCGAGTGCTGTCATGTCCAAAATGATGGGATGGATTGATATAATGCATTTGGAAGCCATGTTTCCCAACAGATTTCCAACTATCGGGCTTTTTCAGCCAAAAATGGCCGGAAAGGGAATTTTCTATGGAAAAACAGGGAATTTTCTCTGTGGAGCCTTCGTGTTCTTGTTTCAGCGGGCCTTCAGAGTGCTGTCATGTCCAAAATGATGGGACGGATTGATATAATGCTTTTGGAAGCCATGTTTCCCAACAGATTTCCAACTATCGGGCTTTTTCAGCCAAAAAATGGCCGGAAAGGGAATTTTCTATGGAAAAACAGGGAATTTTCTCTGTGGAGCCTTCGTGTTCTTGTTTCAGCGGGCCTTCAAGTGCTGTCATGTCCAAAATGATGGGACGGATTGATATAATGCATTTGGAAGCCATGTTTCCCAACAGATTTCCAACTATCGGGCTTTTTCTGCCAAAAAATGGCCGGAAAGGGAATTTTCTATGGAAAAACAGGGAATTTTCTCTGTGGAGCCTTCGTGTTCTTGTTTCAGCGGGCCTTCAGAGTGCTGTCATGTCCAAAATGATGGGACGGATTGATATAATGCATTTGGAAGCCATGTTTCCCAACAGATTTCAACTATCGGGCTTTTTCAGCCAAAAAATGGCCGGAAAGGGAATTTTCTATGGAAAAACAGGGAATTTTTTCTGTGGAGCATTCGTGTTCTTGTTTCAGCGGGCCTTCAGAATGCTGTCATGTCCATAATGATGGGACGGATTGATATAATGCATTTGGAAGCCATGTTTCCCAACAGATTTCCAACTATCGGGCTTTTTCTGCCAAAAAATGGCCGGAAAGGGAATTTTCTATGGAAAAAAAGGGAATTTTCTCTGTGGAGCCTTCGTGTTCTTGTTTCAGCTGCCTTCAGAGTGCTGTCCTGTCCAAAATGATGGGATGGATTGATATAATGCTTTTGGAAGCCATGTTTCCCAACAGATTTCTAACTATCGGGCTTTTTCAGCCAAAAAATGGCCGGAAAAGGAATTTTCTATGGAAAAACAGGGAATTTTCTCTGTGGAGCCTTCGTGTTCTTGTTTCAGCGGGCCTTCGAGTGCTTGTCATGTCCAAAATGATGGGACGGATTGATATAATGCTTTTGGAAGCCATGTTTCCCAACAGATTTCCAACTATCGGGCTTTTTCAGCCAAAAAATGGCCGGAAAGGGAATTTTCTATGGAAAAACAGGGAATTTTCTCTGTGGAGCCTTCGTGTTCTTGTTTCAGCGGGCCTTCAGAGTGCTGTCATGTCCAAAATGATGGGACGGATTGATATAATGCATTTGGAAGCCATGTTTCCCAACAGATTTCAAACTATCGGGCTTTTTCAGCCAAAAAATGGCCGGAAAGGGAATTTTCTATGGAAAAACAGGGAATTTTCTCTGTGGAGCCTTCGTGTTCTTGTTTCAGCGGGCCTTCAGAGTGCTGTCATGTCCAAAATGATGGGACGGATTGATATAATGCATTTGGAAGCCATGTTTCCCAACAGATTTCCAACTATCGGGCTTTTTCAGCCAAAAATGGCCGGAAAGGGAATTTTCTATGGAAAAACAGGGAATTTTCTCTGTGGAGCCTTCGTGTTCTTGTTTCAGCGGGCCTTCGAGTGCTGTCATGTCCAAAATGATGGGACGGATTGATATAATGCATTTGGAAGCCATGTTTCCCAACAGATTTCCAACTATCGGGCTTTTTCAGCCAAAAAATGGCCGGAAAGGGAATTTTCTATGGAAAAACAGGGAATTTTCTCTCGTGGAGCCTTCGTGTTCTTGTTTCAGCGGGCCTTCAGAGTGCTGTCATGTCCAAAATGATGGGACGGATTGATATAATGCATTTGGAAGCCATGTTTCCCAACAGATTTCCAACTATCGGGCTTTTTCAGCCAAAAAATGGCCGGAAAGGGAATTTTCTATGGAAAACAGGGAATTTTCTCTGTGGAGCCTTCGTGTTCTTGTTTCAGCGGGCCTTCAAAGTGCTGTCATGTCCAAAATGATGGGACGGATTGATATAATGCATTTGGAAGCCATGTTTCCCAACAGATTTCCAACTATCGGGTTTTTCAGCCAAAAATGGCCGGAAAGGGAATTTTCTATGGAAAAACAGGAATTTTCTCTGTGGAGCCTTCGTGTTCTTGTTTCAGCGGGCCTTCAAGTGCTGTCATGTCCAAAATGATGGGACGGATTGATATAATGCATTTGGAAGCCATGTTTCCCAACAGATTTCCAACTATCGGGCTTTTTTGCACAAAAATGGCCGGAAAGGGAATTTTCTATGGAAAAACAGGGAATTTTCTCTGTGGAGCCTTCGTGTTCTTGTTTCAGCGGGCCTTCAGAGTGCTGTCATGTCCAAACTGATGGGATGGATTGATATAATGCATTTGGAAGCCATGTTTCCCAACAGATTTCCAACTATCGGGCTTTTTCAGCCAAAAATGGCCGGAAAGGGAATTTTCTATGGAAAAACAGGGAATTTTCTCTGTGGAGCCTTCGTGTTCTTGTTTCAGCGGGCCTTCAGAGTGCTGTCATGTCCAAAATGATGGGACGGATTGATATAATGCATTTGGAAGCCATGTTTCCCAACAGATTTCCAACTATCGGGCTTTTTTTTCAGCCAAAAATGGCCGGAAAGGGAATTTTCTATGGAAAAACAGGGAATTTTCTCTGTGGAGCCTTCGTGTTCTTGTTTCAGCGGGCCTTCAGTGCTGTCATGTCCAAAATGATGGGACGGATTGATATAATGCATTTGGAAGCCATGTTTCCCAACAGATTTCCAACTATCGGGCTTTTTCAGCCAAAAATGGCCGGAAAGGGAATTTTCTATGGAAAAACAGGGAATTTTCTCTGTGGAGCCTTCGTGTTCTTGTTTCAGCGGGCCTTCAGAGTGCTGTCATGTCCAAAATGATGGGACGGATTGATATAATGCATTTGGAAGCCATGTTTCCCAACAGATTTCCAACTATCGGGCTTTTTCAGCCAAAAAATGGCCGGAAAGGGAATTTTCTATGGAAAACAGGGAATTTTCTCTGTGGAGCCTTCGTGTTCTTGTTTCAGCGGGCCTTCGAGTGCTGTCATGTCCAAAATGATGGGACGGATTGATATAATGCATTTGGAAGCCATGTTTCCCAACAGATTTCAAACTATCGGGCTTTTTCAGCCAAAAATGGCCGGAAAGGGAATTTTCTATGGAAAAACAGGGAATTTTCTCTGTGGAGCCTTCGTGTTCTTGTTTCAGCGGGCCTTCGTAGTGCTGTCATGTCCAAAATGATGGGACGGATTGATATAATGCATTTGGAAGCCATGTTTCCCAACAGATTTCCAACTATCGGGCTTTTTCAGCCAAAAAATGGCCGGAAAGGGAATTTTCTATGGAAAACAGGGAATTTTCTCTGTGGACCTTCGTGTTCTTGTTTCAGCGGGCCTTCAGAATGTTGTTATGTCCATAATGATGGGACGGATTGATATAATGCATTTGGAAGCCATGTTTCTCAACAGATTTCCAACTATCGGGTTTTTCTGCCAAAAAATGGCCGGAAAGGGAATTTTCTATGGAAAAACAGGGAATTTTCTCTATGGACCTTCGTGTTCTTATTTCAGCGGGCCTTCAGAATGTTGTTATGTCCATAATGATGGGACGGATTGATATAATGCATTTGGAAGCCATGTTTCTCAACAGATTTCCAACTACTCGGGCTTTTTCAGCCAAAAAATGGCCGGAAAGGGAATTTTCTATGGAAAAACAGGGAATTTTCTCGTGGAGCCTTCGTGTTCTTGTTTCAGCGGGCCTTCGAGGCCGTCATGTCCAAAATGATGGGACGGATTGATATAATGCATTTGGAAGCCATGTTTCCCAACAAATTTCCAACTATCGGGCTTTTTTCAGCCAAAAAATGGCCGGAAAGGGAATTTTCTATGGAAAAAAGGGAATTTTCTCCGTGGAGCCTTCGTGTTCTTGGTTCAGCGGGCCTTCAAAGTGTGTCATGTCCAAAATGATGGGACGGATTGATATAATGCATTTGGAAGACATGTTTCCCAACAAATATCCAACTATCGGGCTTTTTCAGCCAAAAAACGGCCGTAAAGGGAATTTTCTATGGAAAATCACGGAATTTTCTCAGTGCAGCCTTTGTGTTCTTGTTTTAGCGGACCTTCAGTGCTTTGTCATGTCCAAAATGATGGGACGGATTGATCTAATGCATTTGGAAGCCATGTTTCCCAACAGATTTCCAACTACTCGGTTTTTCAGCCAAAAATGGCCGGAAAGGGAATTTTCTATGGAAAAACAGGAATTTTCTCTGTGGAGCCTTCGTGTTCTTGTTTCAGCGGGCCTTCGGGTGCTGTCATGTCCAAAATGATGGGACGGATTGATATAATGCATTTGGAAGCCATGTTTC